>WNWK01000657.1:117500-172500 GCA_009830355.1 Cherax destructor | reverse complement strand
TCAGACAAGACGACAGGTTACACAACACGTCAGAGAGGACGACAGACTATACAACACGTCAGAGAGGACGACAGACTACACAACACGTCAGAGAGTCAGAGGGACAGACTACAACACGTCAGAGAGGACGACAGACTACACAACACGTCAGAGAGGACGACAGACTACACAACACGTCAGAGAGGACGACAGATACATAACACGTCAGAGAGACGACAGACTACACAACACGTCAGAGAGGACGACAGACTACACAACACGTCAGAGAGGACGACAGACTACACAACACGTCAGAGAGGACGACAGACTACATAACACGTCAGAGAGGACGACAGACTACACAACACGTCAGAGAGGACGACAGACTACACAACACGTCAGAGAGGACGACAGAGTTACACAACACGTCAAAAGGGACGACAGACTACAAACACGTCAGAGAGGACGACAGACTACATAACACGTCAGAGAGGACGACAGGTTACACAACACGTCATAGAGGACGACAGACTACACAACACGTCAGAGAGGACGACAGACTACATAACACGTCAGAGAGGACGACAGACTACACAACACGTCAGAGAGGACGACAGACTACACAACACGTCAGAGAGGACGACAGACTACATAACACGTCAGAGAGGACGACAGACTACATAACACGTCAGAGAGGACGACAGACTACACAACACGTCAGAGAGGACGACAGACTACATAACACGTCAGAGAGGACGACAGACTACATAACACGTCAGAGAGGACGACAGGTTACATAACACGTCAGAGAGGACGACAGACTACAAACACGTCAGAGAGGACGACAGACTACATAACACGTCAGAGAGGACGACAGACTACATAACACGTCAGAGAGGACGACAGACTACACAACACGTCAGAGAGGACGACAGACTACACAACACGTCAGAGAGGACGACAGACTACACAACACGTCAGAGAGGACGACAGACTACACAACACGTCAGGAGGACGACAGACTACACAACACGTCAGAGAGGACGACAGACTACACAACACGTCAGAGAGGACGACAGACTACACAACACGTCAGAGAGGACGACAGACTACATAACACGTCAGAGAGGACGACAGACTACACAACACGTCAGAGAGGACGACAGACTACACAACACGTCAGAGAGGACGACAGACTACATAACACGTCAGAGAGGACGACAGACTACATAACACGTCAGAGAGGACGACAGACTACAAACACGTCAGAGAGGACGACAGACTAAGCACAACACACAGTCAGAAGGACGACAGACTACATAACACGTCAGAGAGGACGACAGACTACATAACACGTCAGAGAGGACGACAGACTACATAACACGTCAGAGAGGACGACAGACTACACAACACGTCAGAGAGGACGACAGACTACATAACACGTCAGAGAGGACGACAGACTACACAACACGTCAGAGAGGACGACAGACTACATAACACGTCAGAGAGGACGACAGACTACATAACACGTCAGAGAGGACGACAGACTACATAACACGTCAGAGAGGACGACAGACTACACAACACGTCAGAGAGGACGACAGACTACACAACACGTCAGAGAGGACGACAGACTACATAACACGTCAGAGAGGACGAGGTGATAACAGGATGGAGAGGTGAGAGAGAGTGAGTAAGAAAGAAAAGAGGGGATAAGGGAAGGAGTAACAGTAGAGAGAGGTGAGGGAGTAACAGAGAAGAGGGGGATAAGGGAGGAAGTAAGAGAGAAGAGGGGGATAAGGGAGGGAGTAAGAGGGAAGAGGGAGAGAATAAGAGAGAAGAGTGAGATAAGGGAGGCAGTAAGAGAAAAGAGGGAAATAAGGGAGGCAGTAACAGAGAAGAGAGAGGTAAGAGAGTAACAGAGAAGAGGGGAAAATAGGGATGGAAAGAGAAAGAGAGAGAAAGAAAGATGGGTAAGAAACGGGTCGAAGTTTCTGCTCTTTCTGAATCTTCAAATAATAAAAACATGAATATGAATCCACCAAGCCAAGATTCCATGACACTTAAAGTGGGCGAAACTTTCATTACGCGACGTTTCGCTCACTGTGGCTTTGTCTACCACTTTCTCTCCGTGGTGTGGCTTAGCAGTGAGAGGAGAGGAGCCTGGGCAAGGCCTCGCACGGTATATATGCAGATCAGATAATCGTAAATTGATTCGACGTTTCTCTTGTGATTTATTGAATCATTTATTTTCTGACGTGTATTGTGATGGTGTGTGTGTGTGTGTGTGTGTGTGTGTGTGTGTGTGTGTGTGTGTGTGTGTGTGTGTGTATGTGTGTGTGTGTCAAACACCAGCTATCCAAAACCACCACATTAGCACACAACAAATGCTTCAAAAATTCCACGTAAATCACATATAAACACCTCGTCCAAACACTGTTTATCCAAATGCCGCAAACAGACGATATCCAAGAACACAGAAGCGCATCTTCCAAACACATGTGAACACAAACGAACATCTCATCCAAAGATAGATAGACAAACACAGACAGCTAGACTCAAACAGACACACAAATGCACACCTTCACACAGTCTGGGAAACACGCTAAGTCTTACTACAAAGAACATTCATTCTCACCCTTTTCTCACACTGTCTGTGAGCTGAACAGCATTTGAACTCAGCCTGTGAGCTCATCAACATCCTGTGAGCTCATCAACATCCTGTGAGCTTATCAACAGCCTGTACTTAATTACTTAAATACCCAGTGCTAGGGGCTTGAGATCATTGCTAGAGACTGATACCAAGGAGGCTAAGGTTTGAGAGAGATGAGGAAGGAGGGAGAGATAGAGGGAAAAGTAAGTAGAAGAGGAGAAAGCTGTGGAAAATGAGGAAGAATGAATGGAAATGGAGATTGTCATACTGGAGAGGGAGAGAGGAGGGGTGGGTGACGACCCTCTCACCCTCCCGAGGGAGAGAGGAGGGGTGGGTGACGACCCTCTCACCCTCCCGATAGATTACATATTATGAGAGATAGTAATTCCCAAGTAATAGTAATTCCAGCTCTGAGGGAACGAAACATTTAAAGCTGTCTTAGTGGCCGAAGTCTCCCAGCCCAGGCTGACAGATTGCACCAGAATATGAACCCATCGTGTGTGATGCAATATGACAGGGAAATATAGATCGCTTGCATTTCCATTGTGTAACTATCGTATAGAAGAGGTAGAAGAACTTCTCGTGTGTTCAGTTTTGCTAGATAGTAGAATTATCGGACTGTATGAATTCCTCGTCTGCCTCCTGATAGAACACTTATTATCCACTTATCCTCTTAAGAATACACAAATCAGTACCAGTATATTGGATATCAGAGAAATTATATTGGGGAAAAAGTAATGCACTAAGTAACAAGGAAATACAATAATTTATTAATCATGATAGTATGAGAAAATATACCAAAATAATTGAGAGGATCCTTGGACACTTATATTTTAGTTTTACTGGTTAGAGAGTAATAATTCACTAAGAGGAGCTCTTAAGAGTGATCGGTAACTGAGAAACGTGTAAACAAATCACTAACATTATCATCCCACTGCTCTTAACTCCAGTTGCTTCAGTACTGGTTTCAGAAGTGGCTTCATACAGGTCTCACAGAAGAGCCACGTCACGGTCTCCACCGAGACTCTTGGTCAAGCCACATACATGGGTCCACACTTTCCTATCCTTGCTTCCTCTCACAACCACGTCCTGGACTCTTCTGTCACAGTCTCACCATAGCTACGTCAGTTCTCTCACTCCACCACACATACACACCTCGCATGGCAGTAACGAGAGTACTGTCTAGTGTACCTCCCTTCGAAGGAACTATACATTCTCCCTTTGCCAACTAGAGACTGATAAGGATGATCCTATAAATACAAAGAGAGACTGATTTGCAACATCACAAGATATAGTGTGTATATGTGTAAGAAAGAGAGAGAGAGATCTTCCAACTCACCTTCAGCAGCTTACTAAGTCAATGGATGCAGCCAGACACTAATCCCGGTAGACAAAAGCCCAGGCATGAATCCGCTCCTCCCTGAGATTAATCCGGATATGGTGATGCCCTGGATTCATGCCTCAGATTAATCCCTCTTGATGAAGCTCTCGCGCATAAACCTATCAAGTCAGTCTCCGGTTAATGCCACCATATGTACACTGCTTTCAGTAAATTTAACGCTCGATGAATTATCTGGCTACATCATTTAGATAATCTCTCTTAATGAATTGGATTTGTAAATATTTTATTCGCTATATGGCGACCTCTGCAAGATTAATGACCGTAAAAAGAGAGCGCTGTTCATCTTACGTACCGTCACCTGGACCTTCTGAACATCTTACCTGAAATATAAAACCGAGAGTTAATAACAATAATAATATTAATAATAGTTGAAATCAAGAATAAAGAGGAATCCCTTTATATATATATATATATATATATATATATATATATATATATATATATATATATATATATATATATATATATAAAGAAAAACTCACAGTAAAACTGACATGTCACACACACTTCACTTTTAAATTATCTTAAACAAATAGTATAAATTTATAATCTGTCAAAACTGTTAAGTGTGACAGTTGAAGACTGATATGCCGGGGCTCCCTCTGAAATTTCTGGCAAATAATAATAATAATGTTTTGGTCAAATAATTGTAAATGTACATCATTCAGTGCATTATGTCGCTTCGCTGATGGATTGTTTCCGGCTTTGCTGTAGACTCGAACTCTTGCCATCATCTCTGAGCACTATTATTATTATTATTATTATTATTATTATTATTATTATTATTATTATTATTATTATTATTATTATTATAAATTCAAGGAAAAGTGCATTTTGAAGGGTGATTGAAGGGAAGCGGAGAAAAATGACGTTACTATGTGTTGGTGTTGCCTTAACCCATGGCTCGTTAACGAGAGGGTAACGTGCCACTGTACCTTGAGCCACTGTACCTTGAGCCACTGTACCTTGAGTCACTGTACCTTGAGCCACTGTACCTTGAGTCACTGTACCTTGAGTCACTGTACCTTGAGCCACTGTACCTTGAGCCACTGTACCTTGAGCCACTGTACCTTGAGCCACTGTACCTTGAGCCACTGTACCTTGAGCCACTGTACCTTGAGCCACTGTACCTTGAGCCACTGTACCTTGAGCCACTGTACCTTGAGTCACTGTACCTTGAGCCACTGTACCTTGAGCCACTGTACCTTGAGCCACTGTACGTTGAGCCACTGTACCTTGAGCCACTGTACCTTGAGCCACTGTACCTTGAGTCACTGTACCTTGAGTCACTGTACCTTGAGTCACTGTACCTTGAGCCACTGTACCTTGAGTCACTGTACCTTGAGTCACTGTACCTTGAGCCACTGTACCTTGAGTCACTGTACCTTGAGTCACTGTACCTTGAGCCACTGTACCTTGAGTCACTGTACCTTGAGCCACTGTACCTTGAGCCACTGTACCTTGAGCCACTGTACCTTGAGTCACTGTACCTTGAGCCACTGTACCTTGAGTCACTGTACCTTGAGCCACTGTACCTTGAGTCACTGTACCTTGAGTCACTGTACCTTGAGCCACTGTACCTTGAGTCACTGTACCTTGAGCCACTGTACCTTGAGTCACTGTACCTTGAGTCACTGTACCTTGAGTCACTGTACCTTGAGCCACTGTACCTTGAGTCACTGTACCTTGAGCCACTGTACCTTGAGCCACTGTACCTTGAGTCACTGTATCTTGAGTCACTGTACCTTGAGTCACTGTACCTTGAGCCACTGTAACTTGAGCCACTGTACCTTGAACCACTGTACCTTGAGTCACTGTACCTTGAGTCACTGTACCTTGAGCCACTGTACCTTGAACCACTGTACCTTGAGTCACTGTACCTTGAGCCACTGTACCTTGAGTCACTGTACCTTGAGTCACTGTACCTTGAGCCACTGTATCTTGAACCACTGTACCTTGAGTCACTGTACCTTGAGTCACTGTACCTTGAACCACTGTACCTTGAACCACTGTACCTTGAGCCACTGTACCTTGAGTCACTGTACCTTGAACCACTGTACCTTGAGCCACTGTACCTTGAGCCACTGTACCTTGAGCCACTGTACCTTGAACCACTGTACCTTGAGCCACTGTACCTTGAGTCACTGTACCTTGAACCACTGTACCTTGAGCCACTGTACCTTGAGCCACTGTACCTTGAGCCACTGTACCTTGAGCCACTGTACCTTGAACCACTGTACCTTGAACCACTGTACCTTGAGCCACTGTACCGTGAGTCACTGTACCTTGAACCACTGTACCTTGAGCCACTGTACCTTGAGCCACTGTACCTTGAGCCACTGTACCTTGAGCCACTGTACCTTGAGTCACTGTACCTTGAGCCACTGTACCTTGAGCCACTGTACCTTGAGTCACTGTACCTTGAGCCACTGTACCTTGAGCCACTGTACCTTGAGCCACTGTACGTTGAGTCACTGTACCTTGAGCCACTGTACCTTGAGCCACTGTACCTTGAGCCACTGTACCTTGAGCCACTGTACCTTGAGCCACTGTACCTTGAGTCACTGTACCTTGAGCCACTGTACCTTGAGCCACTGTACCTTGAGCCACTGTACCTTGAGCCACTGTACCTTGAGCCACTGTACCTTGAGTCACTGTACCTTGAGCCACTGTACCTTGAGCCACTGTACCTTGAGCCACTGTACCTTGAGCCACTGTACCTTGAGCCACTGTACCTTGAGCCACTGTACCTTGAGCCACTGTACCTTGAGTCACTGTACCTTGAGCCATTGTACCTTGAGCCACTGTACCTTGAGTCACTGTACCTTGAGTCACTGTACCTTGAGCCATTGTACCTTGAGCCACTGTACCTTGAGCCACTGTACCTTGAGCCACTGTACCTTGAGTCACTGTACCTTGAGCCACTGTACCTTGAGCCACTGTACCTTGAGCCACTGTACCTTGAGCCACTGTACCTTGAGCCACTGTACCTTGAGCCACTGTACCTTGAACCACTGTACCTTGAGCCACTGTACCTTGAGTTACTGTACCTTGAGCCATTGTACCTTGAGTCACTGTACCTTGAGCCACTGTACCTTGAGCCACTGTACCTTGAGCCACTGTACCTTGAGTCACTGTACCTTGAGTCACTGTACCTTGAGCCACTGTACCTTGAGTCACTGTACCTTGAGTCACTGTACCTTGAGCCACTGTACCTTGAGCCACTGTACCTTGAGCCACTGTACCTTGAGCCACTGTACCTTTTACAAATCCAGAAGTTGATAATCTTACCATCACCTGTGAGGTTAGAAATGGTACAAGCTTGTGTCACACACACACACACACACACACACACACACACACACACACACACACACACACACACACACACACACACACACACACACACACACACACACACACACACACACACACACACACACACACACACACACACAGTAGATGTGCTTAAGGAGCATTTCCTCACATGATGTCACAAGATTCGTGAAAACGTCCATGACGAAATAGGTCAGGAAATGGTTGCAAGAGAACAGCTTCATTGTTACTCAGTGGCCAGGAAACAGCCTTGATCTGAATCACATCGATAATTGTTGAAATATAATTAAAACACAGCCCCATTCACCCCCAAAAAAAAAAAAAAATATCAGGGTCATGCTTGATCGAGGAGACCAAAAAAATAATATCTGGAGTCAAGAAATGGGTTTGACTTTTAAAACTTATTGATTCTATGCCTGACCTGAAACTGGTCGTCAGATCACATGGAAACGTCACCGAATATTAAGAAGTGAAATTTAGTTTGTCTTACCTTATTTACTATGGTGCTAGAAACTCTGTAATTTGACAGTGGTCCGACATTGTTGGTTATCTGTACCTCCCACCCTCACACTTCCTCCCACCCACCCTCACACTTCCTCCCACCCACCCTCACACTTCCTCCCACCCACCCTCACACTTCCTCCCACCCACCCTCACACTTCCTCCCACCCACCCTCACACTTCCTCCCACCCACCCTCACACTTCCTCCCACCCACCCTCACACTTCCTCCCACCCACCCTCACACTTCCTCCCACCCACCCTCACACTTCCTCCCACCTACTCTAGCCCACCCTCACACTTCCTCCTACCTACTCTAGCCCACCCTCACACTTAATCCCACCCACCCTCACACTTCCTCCCACCTACTCTAGCCCACCCTCACACTTAATCTCACCCACCCTATCCCACCCTCACTCTTCCTCCCACCCTCACACTTCCTCCCACCCTCACACTTCCTCCCACCCTCACACTTCCTCCCACCAACCCAAACACTACCGCTGGGTCAGTAACCCCAGAGTAAATGCCTACACCTCTATCATTACCCCCTCCCCTCCCTCTACATCTCATCAAGACAGCCACAGTGCTATAAGAGATTCAGTTCGTCCCCACCCAACCCCCCACAACCTAATGAATTCAACCCCAACTACATTCTTAATCCTCACATCCCCCAACTGCAGCTCTCATCACCTTCCCTACCCTCCACCACTCCTACAAGCTCTCCACCAACCCCTCCACAAGACTTCCACATCCCCCTCCTCTTCCCCTCTCCCTCCTCCATAATCAGCTCGACCAAACCAAGAAGGAAGGAACATTAGAGTAATAGATGCGAGGACAGACACGATCACAAACAAGATTCATGAGGTGGATGAGGGAAGAAAAGATCTGTGGGCAGACCTCATCGCAAATGCTGAACCCACGCTAAATAAGATTACTGATGCAAGTCTCCACTGAGGCTACTGAATAAAGAGGAGCCAGGGAAAAGGAACAGGAGGAAAAGGAAAAGAACTATTATTTAAATTGTCACATTCATGGCATACCAGTTACCGTTGCAAAGTGATAAGAGGAGCTACCCTCATCACTGAGGTCCAGAGATTCAATCACATTCATGGGGGGAAATTCTGAACCCTTTGGGGTTGTACCGCTCCTGGGGAATTCGAGGCCATCAGGTTCAACCCGATTAAGAGGGAAGGGGGCAGTTCAAATGCCTAGAATCAAGAACCCTCCTCCTCCTCCTCCCCAGGCACTGAGAGACACCACGTGAAGGGACTACTAATCAGGACCATTGCAACGAGAGACTCGGCAGACTGAGAAAAATACCTCAAATTAAAGGCAGGGGGGTACAATAAGTACACCAAGAGAGAGAGAACTCAGTAAGCGTAAAGGGACCAAGGCTTTTCAGCACTCTCCCCTCCCCCTCGCATCCCTTCATACATAAAAGTAATTACCAAGAGACCCCGGCAGTGACTCCGAAATCATCTTCAGGTTGTCTTCAAGTGCTTGGGGAAGTTGATCGCTGGGCGCTACACCAACCTTCGTTTTTACCTTATTATCATTATTATTATTATTATTATTATTATTATTATTATTATTATTATTATTATTATTATTATCATTATTATTATTATTATTACTATTATTATTATTATTATTATTATTATTATTATTATTATTATTATTAGTATTAGTATTATTATTATTATTATAATTATTATTATTACTATTACTATTATTATTATTATTATTATTATTATTATTATTATTATTATTATTATTATTAATGAGAGGCACTGAACTTGTAGGGGTGAACAGGAAAACAATGACAATAACTAGTGTGGTTGTGTGCCTCTCTGGTAACAAATAGCGAGAATAATTTTGAACATAACACTACGACAACAACCCTTCTAATTTATTAACGAAATATAAATAAACACAATAATAATAATAATAATAATTAACAAGGGGTCTTTTATAGGCGGTAAAACAACAATAAATAAACGATTCTCTCTCTCTTTTTATTTTACGAAATTTATTACAGATTCAAGTGTCCAACACCTCTCTCACTCTCTTCTTTAAACACGCCGGCAGTCTCCTACCGAGGCAGGGTGGGGAAAAAAAAGAGGAAACACATTCACTATCACTCATTCAATCGCTGTTTTGCAAAAAAAAAAAAAAACGCACTTGCATCACTGTTCAGATAGGCGTCCGAACAGCAACACCCCCCCCCTCCTTCAGAGCTCAGGCACTGTATTTCTCACCCGCCAGGACTCAAGTCGTCTAGTCGGTTTTTTCCCCTGAATACCCTCATAAAAGTTACTTTACTCACACTCCAACATCCGTTACTAGCACCTTGCTCCCGGCATTTTAGTCGCCTCTTACGACACGCATGGCTTACGGAGGACGCAGTTTGTTCCACTTCCCCATGGAGAGGACAGGAAACACTACAAGAACGAGAACTATTACTAAATTGAAAGGAAACTGAGGTGAGAGTGTATACACTTACATATACAAGCACAACATCATGTAGTATGTGTTAGTAATGATAGCAAGACGTACCTGACATCATATGAGACAGGAGCAAAAAAACACAAGCAATGCTCTTCTTGCCGAATAAGGCACGCGAAAAATTGTGTATGCAATAATTTCGCAAAAAATAATTCTGAACCTAACGAAAAAAATATATTTCATTGTGTTTGTTTATTATTAAATTACTGTAAACTCATCTAAAATATATTTAATTGGATTAGGTTAAATTAAATTGGGCTTGTTTTATTAAGGTTAGGTAAGTTTCCTAAGGTTCTTTTGGTACATAATTATTATTTTTTACATTAACATAAATGAAAAAATATATCTTTAAACGTATAAGATAAAATTTTAGAAAGGACTTAATTTTAAATGAGTTCTTGCTAATTGACCAGTTTTACCTATTCGGCAAGACATATATATATATATATATATATATATATATATATATATATATATATATATATATATATATATATATATATATATATAAATTTATATGGATATTATGTATGTTTTAGCAGTTTAAGTCAATATATTGAAGAAAAGACAGATCAGGTTTAAAGAAAAAAAATTAAAAGCCGTTTTTTGAGACACCAGATAAACTGAAGTTATAAAGAAAATAAATTATGGCAGAAAAACGTCGACGGGTTACTGAGTTAAACTGAGACCATTGTAGACAACGAGGTAGTCTTCTCATGGGAAGAAGCAAAAAAAAATAGTCCGTTGCGCTCCAAGAGTGAGATACAGTGCTCAGTTGCAATACAAGCTCTGTCTCTCTGTCTGCCTCTCTGTCTGTCTCTGTATGTCTGTCTCTGTCTGCCTGTCTGTCTGTCTCTGTCTGCCTGTCTGTCTGTCTCTGTCTGTCTGCCTGTCTGTCTGTCTGTCTGTCTCTGTCTGCCTGTCTGTCTGTCTCTGTCTGTCTGTCTGTCTCTGTCTGTCTGTCTCTGTCTGTCTGTCTCTGTCTGCCTGTCTGTCTCTGTCTGTCTGCCTGTCTGTCTGTCTCTGTCTGTCTGTCTGTCTCTGTCTGCCTGTCTGTCTGTCTCTGTCTGTCTGTCTGTCTCTGTCTGCCTGTCTGTCTGTCTGTCTCACTTAAGAAGAAATTGGTAAAAAAAAAAAAACATACAAGGTATCCCGCTTATGTGGCAATACATAAATAGGAAATAAGAGAACATATGAAGGAAAAATGAAAGAAATATTGGGAGGCGGAACCGATTAATCTGACTCTGAACAAATGAGTACGCAATGAATTTACAATATTTACGAATGAACCTCTTAACCCACAAGGATGGGGGAGGGGGGTTCATACCACGCTCATTGCGATAAACCCTAACTCTCATTCAACTGCGCACAGCAAATCACCGATAAACGCCCTAACACGTCTCACCATCTTCCACCCAACACCACAAACACAGAACCCTTTGGAGTTTTTTCCCCCCCTCCGCCTTTATAATCTTGATAAACTGCGTAATTTGTTTAGGGGTTTGGAGGTCGGGCTCGTAATGCAGAGGAGGAAAAACCTGCTAAACACATCACTAGTGGTGACAGTGTTAGCGGTGTGTGTGTGTGTAGCGCTGGAGACGCAACACGCCACCCACAACCCTGACACCTCGCTGTCATTACCCATCCTTTAGCTTCCTCGAGACGATGATGGAGGGATGGTGGAGGGATGGTGGAAGGATGGTGGAGGGATGGTGGTCTGTGTGGAGCACCGTTGGTGGAGTGGTGGTGGTCGGTCTGCAGCACAGATGGTGGGCTAGAGTGAAGGACTAGTGAGAGAGGGGACCAGAGAAGGTAGAAAAGGATAAATAGGAAGAGAGGGAGGTGGAAAGAGGGCGAAGATGAGGGAGAGGGGAAGAAGAGAGGAAGGGCAACGGTGTTGACGTCAGAAGCAACAGTATCAAATATGAATCAGTAATAACTGTTGAATAAGGAATGACAGCCATATTAAAAGAAAATAATAATAATAATAATAATAATAATAATAATAATAATATATTATTATTATTATTATCATTATTATTATTATTATTATTATTATTATTATTATTATTATTATTATATCGAACAACCATTCTTAATTATTATCATTGTAAATAAATGCAATATGTTCTTCCTCAAGCCATATGTTAGAAAGCAACAGCGAAGAGAAAACTAACTTTATGACACGTGACACATGACACGTTGTGACACGTGACACATGACACGTTGTAACACGCGACACATGACACGTTGTGACACGTGACACATTTGACACGCGACATCAATGTCATCAGAGTGGATCACTGTGAGGATCATTCAATGTGTGTGTGTGTGTGTACAAACAAAGTGGCCACTTTATTAGGCACATTGAAGTGCTGCCACGTGACTGGCCGATTAGATTTTGCCTTAACGAGCAAGCACACACACACACACACACACACACACACACACACACACACACACACACACATAAACACACACACACACACAATTAAGAGAGGGCAGACTGCACCTGCAGAATATAAAAGGAAGAACGAATAAAGACTTTTATTACCGAGATCCCAGGTAGGACAAAAGAGGTTCACAAGTCGCAATATAACTTAAAATTAACAATAAAAAAACGTGCCTATCATATGTCGCAATTTAATATATATAAAAATAATAGCAGCCCATACAACAGTGCTGCGAATATATTACTGCTGGTGATACATAATATTACTGCTGGTGATACATAATATTACTTCTGATGATACATAATATTACTGCTGGTGATACATAATTTTAATGCTGGTGATACATAATATTACTGCTGGTGATACATAATATTACTGCTTGTGATACATAATATTACTGCTGGTGATACATAATATTACTTCTAATGATACATAATATTATTGCAGGTGATACATAATTTTACTGCTGGTGATACATAATATTATTGCTGGTGATACATGATATTACTTCTGATGATACATAATATTACTGCAGGTGATACATGATTTTACTGCTGGTGATGCATGATATTACTTCTGATGATACATAATATTACTGCTGGTGATACATGATATTACTGCTGGTGATACATGATTTTACTGATGGTGATACATAATATTATTGCTGGTGATACATGGTATTACTGCTGGTGATACATAATATTACTGCTGGTGATACATAATATTACTGCTGGTGATACATAATATTACTGCTAGTGATACATGATTTTACTGATGGTGATACATGATATTACTTCTGATGATACATAATATTACTGCTGGTGATACATGATATTACTGCTGGTGATACATAATATTACTGCTGGTGATACATAATATTACTTCTGATAATACATAATATTACTGCTGGTGATACATGATTTTACTGCTGGTGATACATAATATTACTGCTGGTGATATATGATATTATTGCTGGTGATACATAATATTACTGCTGGTGATACATAATATTACTTCTGATGATACATAATATTACTGCTGGTGATACATGATTTTACTGCTGGTGATACATAATATTACTGCTGGTGATATATGATATTATTGCTGGTGATACATAATATTACTGCTGGTGATACATAATATTACTGCTGGTGATATATGATATTATTGCTGGTGATACATAATATTACTGCTTGTGATACATAATATTACTTCTGGTGATACATGATATTACTGCTGGTGATACATAATATTACTGCTGGTGATACATAATATTACTGCTGGTGATACATAATATTACTTTTGATGATACATAATATTACTGCTGGTGATACATGATTTTACTGCTGGTGATACATGATATTACTGCTGGTGATACATAATATTACTTCTGATGATACATAATATTACTGCTGTTGATACATGATTTTACTGCTGGTGATACATAATATTACTGCTGGTGATACATAATATTACTTTTGATGATACATAATATTACTGCTGGTGATACATGATTTTACTGCTGGTGATACATGATATTACTGCTGGTGATACATAATATTACTTTTGATGATACATAATATTACTGCTGGTGATACATGATTTTACTGCTGGTGATACATAATATTACTGCTGGTGATACATAATATTACTTTTGATGATACATAATATTACTGCTGGTGATACATGATTTTACTGCTGGTGATACATAATATTACTGCTGGTGATACATAATATTACTGCTGGTGATACATGATATTACTGCTGGTGATACATAATATTACTTTTGATGATATATAATATTACTGCTGGTGATACATAATATTACTTTTGATGATATATAATATTACTGCTGGTGATACATAATATTACTGCTGGTGATACATAATATTACTTTTGATGATACATGATTTTACTGCTGGTGATACATAATATTACTGCAGGTGATACATAATATTACTGCTGGTGATACATAATATTACTGCTGGTGATACATAATGAGGTTGGGAATATTTAAATATGCATATCGAGTTGTTTGTGCGTATTACTGGTGCACACAGCTGTATCTTTAGTGCACACAACTAGTATATTACTGTTGAACATAGCTATATCAGAGGTGTGCACAGCTATATTGGTAGCGCACACAGCTGTATCATTGGTAAACACAGGCATTTTATAGGTGTACACAGCTGTTATATAGAAGCAAACAGCTGTTTTATAAATGCACATAGCTATATTACTGGCCCACACAGCTATATCATTGATGCACACATGTGTTTCATATGTGGAAACAGCTGGTTTAGAGATATACACATGTGTATCACAGGTGCACACGACCATATAAGAGGCTCATACATGTGTATCACAGGTGCAGACAACTGTATTAGAAGCTCATACATGTGTATCACAGGTGCACACAAGTGTATTAAAGGCGTACACAAGTGTTACATAGGTGCACACAACTGTATTAGAAGCATACACAGGTGTATCACAGATGCAAACAGTTATGCCATAGTTACTGTATATCACAGCTCCTTCAGCTCCTTCGGTAGCCACGAAGGAGGACCTTTAGGAGGATGCCTGGTTTATTTTCTTTCCAAGAAATGGATTCCCTTCAAGGGAATCCATTTCCAGCATCCAGGATGCCTGGGATACCTTCCAAAAGCCTCAGTGGAGGAACTTTAAAAGTTCACAACAGCTGACACAAAAAATATGACGACGGTGGAGAGTGTAATGCAGCAGTGTTGGTGCTGCAGTGCTGGTGCAGCAGTGTTGGTGCTGCAGTGTTGGTGCTGCAGTGTTGGTGCAGCAGTGTTGGTGCTGCAGTGTTGGTGCAGCAGTGTTGGTGCTGCAGTGTTGGTGCTGCAGTGTTGGTGCTGCAGTGTTGGTGCTGCAGTGTTGGTGCTGCAGTGTTGGTGCAGCAGTGTTGGTGCTGCAGTGTTGGTGCAGCAGTGTTGGTGCTGCAGTGTTGGTGCTGCAGTGTTGGTGCTGCAGTGTTGGTGCTGCAGTGTTGGTGCTGCAGTGTTGGTGCAGCAGTGTTGGTGCTGCAGTGTTGGTGCTGCAGTGTTGGTGCAGCAGTGTTGGTGCTGCAGTGTTGGTGCAGCAGTGTTGGTGCTGCAGTGTTGGTGCTGCAGTGTTGGTGCTGCAGTGTTGGTGCTGCAGTGTTGGTGCTGCAGTGTTGGTGCTGCAGTGTTGGTGCTGCAGTGTTGGTGCAGCAGTGTTGGTGCTGCAGTGTTGGTGCTGCAGTGTTGGTGCTGCAGTGTTGGTGCTGCAGTGTTGGTGCTGCAGTGTTGGTGCTGCAGTGTTGGTGCTGCAGAGTTGATCATTTTATGTGTACAACAGAGTGAAATTTGTGTCCCCGTTAAACCAGGTTAAATAATTTCCAGTCTACCTCTTCTGAACGGCGTCAGTATTTAATGACTGTTGCAACTTAGCGCCTGGATAGTACCTATTAATTTTCCTTTGCATGCAGACAAATTTGTTGATGCAGTGAACTAGTAAAATAAACTTGGAATGGTTGTAATCCCTACCATTACTGGGGAATGACTTATCATATCGGCTTCAACGTTTCACTTAACAGAAAGCTCATAGTAATTGGGTGACATAGGTCACAATCTGCCAATAACTAAAGAATACTTCTTCTGGTTGGTTTCAAACTATTAGTGACGATGTTTTCTATAATGTTGATAATAACCCATAAGTTTAGCCCCAGTTGTTGTAAATTTGAAATTGTATTGAAATAGTTAAAAAATTATCCAACTCTCGTTGGAATCAGATCAGTTACTGTTGAATGCCTTTTCTGATCGGCTTCAAACATTTGCTATCGGTGGGTTTTATTAAAATATAACTTGTCACTCACTTTGAGCTGTATAAATTTCAATTTGCAAATTTTATTAAATAAATTGTTTCCCATGTAAAAACTAATGAACGCCTCTTCTGATAGGCTTCAAACCCTATATGCTGGTGTGTCTTCATAGGAAGTATTTTGTATTAATTTTGAGCTGACTGGCTATCAGTTACAATTTTCTTGCCAGTTTTATCAAATCTGAGTTTTTAAACAATCAAAATAGAGAAGTTTAAATAGAATATAAACGAGAAAATCAGCTGTTTATGACGTTTTTATTTATTTAAAGTTTAACGAGGAGAAATGTTCCTATTTTTCGGAACATGATCAGAAACATTTTTGCGCTGTGTCACAATTTATTTTTTTGTGTGTATCTCTCGAGAACGCCTTATTCGATCGGCTTCAAATTTTCTAGCTGGGGTACTGTATCTTGGGCATGATTCACGGGGCTGTTTGCGTGCCTGGGTGACCTATGCACAGTGCCACATAGGCTCTTCCAAGATTTCGTTGCCGTCTTCAAAATTTCAACAGTCGTATTTCCTACTTAGAAGTTTGGTATATTTAATGGAGTGTGTTGATGCCATTTTGTCGCTTTTAAGCTCGAAATGGTATGGTATTATTTTACCTTATTGCATTATCTTGCCTTGATGCTGGTGAGGGGCTCTTGATCCAAGGAACTGTGCTTATCTTCCCAAACACCTCACTTATGATTGAAGAAAATCTTATCGTCTCCATCCACCCATCTTAAGATGGAAGAATGTCTTCTTCGTACCTCAATTAATGGATTAAAGAAGATTTTTTTCCCCATCTACTTCACCTAAGACTGAAAAAGTTAGTCTTCTTACACCTGTCTTCAAGACTGAACCCAAAGATTCCACCAATCACCCGACCCCTTTCATGGTTATAGAAAAAAATGTCATCGAGTAATCTTGAACTCGAGATATATATAATATTCTGGTGCAAATACTCCACTTGGCTTAAAACGCTCTCTCTCTCTCTCTCTCTCTCTCTCTCTCTCTCTCTCTCTCTCCTTCCCACCATCCGCACACCTTTTTCTCACTGAAACAATAAGGGACTAGGAATGAATTACTTGTTCGCCCTCCCTGCCAGTGAAAGGATCGGGCGCTCATATCTGCAATACCGCATTCAGATAGAAGATCCTACTAGCGCCGCTTGGATCCTTCCAATACCGCTTGGATCCTACGTCACCGCGCATCCCGTGATCCTGGTTTCATCCAGGACCCCACACACGGTGGGATCCTTTTACACATTTATTTATTTTTTATCACCAAGCTTACGACGTGGATTCCACCTCTACACGGAATTGGATTCTTTTCATGGAAGATCTTTTTTTTTCTCTTTCATTCTGGTGAGATCGTCTTGAGGAAGAGCTGAATGTCTTGCATTTATGACGCCAGAGTTTTTTTTTCTTCTTCTCAAAAAGGGTAAGTTCATATTTTTTAAAGTTAATGTACTTATCGTATGTAATTTAGGGCAACTCGTGTACTGAAATATAAAAATACGAGGCTTGTATAATTCAGCTTACACTGGGTATTCAACATTTTTTTTAAAATCATATAAACACTATATATATGTTGTGTCGAAGAGGTAAAACTTGCTTTTTAAGCAACGCTCTTCTTGCCGAATAAGGTAAGCGAAAATTTGTGTATGCAATAATTTCGCAAAAATCATTCTGAACCTAACGAAAAAAAATATAGTATTTCATTGTGTTTGTTTATTGTTAAATTATTGTAAACTTATATAAAATATATTTAGCTGGATTAGGCAAAATTAAATTGCGCTTGTTATAATAAGGTTAGTAAGTTTCCTAAGGTTCTTTTGGTACAAAATCATTAATTTTTATATTTTTTACCGATGTACTCCCGTAAAAGATTAAAACTCATTTACAAATAAACACTTCCCTAAATTCACATGTAAATACATTTACAAAGCCCTGAATTCGACCCTTTTACAATAAAAAACACATATTTACATACTAAATCCTGCAAATTAATAGTTTCCCCAGTAAATCTTGCCTGTTTACAAATCCCTGTAAATCATATACGCAAAGCGAGTGACACTGTAAATGTCGTTAGCGATGTTAATTACTAAGAGCCGACACAGGCCTGGGAGCCGGAGATTCAATTAACATCCGGTGCCAGTGTGTCGAAATGTTTAGGCAAATATTTACGCTGATGTTTATAAAGGTGTTAGATGTTTGAGGTTTAAAAGGGGGAGTCACTAAATGTTTATATGGTTCTCTGGGATGTTGAAATTATATAGAAGAATGTTTAACAGCAAATGTTTTTTACATTTGAATGTTTGAAGTGTGTTAGAATGCAAGGTCCCCCATCAGAGGATGAGGGGGGGGGGCTGTTTGATGCTGGTGAGTGGATTTTGATCTAAGGTACTGAAGATATCCCTCTCCTTCCTCGGATTAAACCTTATTAGCCCTATATTCTCAAAGGCTCTGCATGATCCCTGCGGGCTTAGAGCTCCCTCCCCCCCCCCCCTCGAAACGAAAATTATGTTTAAAGAGTCTCATGTCGAACGCATATTATTATTATTGTTATTATTATTATTATTATTATTATTATTATTATTATTATTATTATTATTATTATTATTATTATTATTATTATTATTATTATTATTATCATTATTATTATTGTTGTTTTTAATTAAAAATTTCTTCCATTAGAATGATGTTTTAAAAAGAAAAATTATGGAGAATTTTAATTTAATTTCCAGTGATTAATAGCAGCTGTCCAGCCACCCAAATTGTGCGAGTTTCATCCTGTGTGTGTCCGTCCGTTCGTCTGGTCACTCGTCCGTTCATCTGGTCACTCGTCCGTTCATCTGGTCACTCGTCCGTTCATCTGGTCACTCGTCCGTTCGTCTGGTCACTCGTCCGTTCATCTGGTCACTCGTCCGTTCATCTGGTCACTCGTCCGTTCATCTGGTCACTCGTCCGTTCATCTGGTCACTCGTCCGTTCATCTGGTCACTCGTCCGTTCATCTGGTCACTCGTCCGTTCGTCTGGTCACTCGTCCGTTCATCTGGTCACTCGTCCGTTCATCTAGTCACTCGTCCGTTCATCTGGTCACTCGTCCGTTCGTCTGGTCACTCGTCCGTTCATCTGGTCACTCGTCCGTTCATCTGGTCACTCGTCCGTTCGTCTGGTCACTCGTCCGTTCATCTGGTCACTCGTCCGTTCATCTGGTCACTCGTCCGTTCGTCTGGTCTCTCGTCCGTTCATCTAGTCACTCGTCCGTTCGTCTGGTGACTCGTCCGTTCGTCTGGTCACTCGTCCGTTCGTCTGGTCACTCGTCCGTTCGTCTGGTCACTCGTCCGTTCGTCTGGTCACTCGTCCGTTCATCTGTTCACACGTCCGTTCATCTGTTCACTCGTCCGTTCGTTTGTTCACTCGTCCGTTCATCTGTTCACTCGTCCGTTCGTCCGCCACACCATTAGTCCCACCGTTCGTCGTTCTTCCCGGACTCTCGATTCCTCTTACCTTTCTCTCAACAACAACAACAGATGTCACTTTATAAACTTGTAAACTTACCTGACTATACAATTAATAAATTCGTTAGGCAGGAATTTATTAATTCATTAATCAGCTTATGCCTTTCAAGATGGCTACGAATTGCCTCGGCAATTATTGATTCCATAAATTTTCCCACTATGGAGGTTAGGTTTATTGGTCTATAGTTCGAAGCTAAGGACCTGTCACCTGCTTTGAAAATAGGTATCACATTTGCCACTTATCTGGCACTATGTCAGTTTGTAGTGATATGTTGAAAAGATTAGCTAAAGGTTTGCTAAACTCCTCTTTACATTCCTTTAGAACCCTTGAGTACAGTTCATCAGGGCCCGGGGATTTGTTAAGTTTTAATTTATCTATTTTTCTAAGGACCATGTCACTTGTGACCCTAATCGTGCATAGTTGTTGTTGTTGTTGTAGATTCGCCGGTACTCTCCCGGCCCGGGTCTTTTCCAGATGGTGACCCGGCCTTAGCTCCCTGTCGTGGGAGTATCTGAGAACTATGTCTCCCATGGGAGGAGGTACAAGTACCCCCTCATCGTCTGGGACCAACAGTCCCCAGGCCTAGCCACGTTCCCCACCCTCACGGGGCTCGAAGGGAGAAGCTAGGCCCCTTGTCTGCCATTTTCCACGCCCCAGGGGGACCGTGGGAAGGGCAGTCTTGCGAGCTGCAGATGGTAGCAAGCTCTGGCTCTGGCACCTACCCTGCCCTAGAAGGGCTGGGCATGGTGTCATCCTCCGCCTCGTATATAGTTTATTATCGTTCTGTTCTACATAATTTATTAATTCTGGAATATCGCTAGTAACTTTTGAGTGGGCCTATCTTGTCCCTAATCTTACTTCTGTATACCTGAAAGAACCCTTTTGGGTTAGTCTTCGATTCCCTTGCGGTTTTAACCCTCATGATCTCTCTTCGCTTTTCTTATTCCCTTATTTATTTCTCTCTTTAACGGAATATATTGATTTATTAACTGCCCCTCTCTTCTTTTGATTCGCCTATATATGCCTCTCTTTTGACCAATGAGATGTTTTAATCTATTATTTATCCATTTAGGATCGTTTTTGTTTGATCTGATTTCCCTGTTTGGAACATAAGTTGTCTGAGCAGCTAGAACTATGCTCTGGAAAACGTCATATCGGCAACCATCACCACCTACCTGACTTATAATCGTGCCGAATAGGTAAAACTTGCGATTTTTGGCTTAAATAGCAGTCTTCTTGCCGAATAAGGCAAGCGAAAATTTGTGTATGCAATAAATTCGCAAAAATCATTCTGAACCTGGAGTTTACCTGGAGTTTACCTAGTTTACCTGATCAACCAGGCTGTTACTGCTGGCCGCACGCAGTCCAACGTACGAACCACAGTGGAAAAATAAACAAGCAGTATAATGTGATCCTTTATTGACAACGTTTCGCCCACGCAGTGGGCTTTATCGAGTCACAGACAGATCTACCTGGAAAAAGAGTAACATGAGTATTTATAAGATTTAGTCAGGTGGAGAATGCTGGGTCAGGTGGAGAATGCTGCATGTGACAGTCTTCAAAGTAGTGTGATAGTTTAAAACCTTGTGTGACTTAAAGGACCTGCAGTGTTCCATTCTTGAGTTCTATGTGGGATAGCGATGAAGAAGTTTCTTGACAATAGGTTCAGCTATGTTGTAGAAGCCGTTGTTCTGGTTGAAGTTGTTGGATATGCAGATAAGTGATGATTCCAGGATTCTTCGGTATTGAGTGTTGTCTTTTCTGGCGATGAGTCTTGCGTTTCTGTAGTTGATTAAATGGTTGTGTGAATTTCGGTGTTGAACACAGGCATTCCTTGAGTCGTCAGATCTGCCTGCGTACTGGTGTTCGCCCACTGCGTGGGCGAAACGTTGTCAATAAAGGATCACATTATACTGCTTATGTGTTTATTTTTCCATTGTGTCGGTATTTTATACCATTTATTTCCTTCGTACGAACCACAGCCTGGCTGGTCAGGTACAGACTTTAGGTGTCTGTCCAGTGCCCGCTTGAACACAGCCAGGGGTTTGTTGGTAATCCCCCTTATGTATGCTGGGAGGCAGTTGAACAATCTTGGGCCCCTGACACTTATTGTGTTGTCCCTCAACGTGCTAGTGGCACCCCTGCTTTTCATTGGGGGGATGTTACATCGCCTGCCGAGTCTTTTGCTTTCGTAGGGAGTGACTCTCGTGTGCAAGTTTGGTACTAATCCCTCGAGAATTTTCCACGTGTATATAACAATGTATCTCTCCCGCCTGCGTTCTAGGGAGTACAGGTTTAGAAACTTCAAGCGTTCCCAGTAATTACCCTAACAAAAAAAAAAATATATATATATTTCATTGTGTTTGTTTATTATTAAATTATTGTAAACTTTTCTAAAATATATTTAGTTGGATTAGGCTAAATTAATTTGCGCTTGTTAAAATAAGGTTAGGTAAGTTTTCTAATTAACATTTATTAACATAAATGAAAAAATATATCTTTAAACGTATAAGAGAAAATTTTAGAAAGGACTTAATTTTAAATGAGTTCTTGTTAATTGACCAGTTTTACCTATTCGGCACGACATATATATATATATATATATATATATATATATATATATATATATAATGTATATATTTTTTTCCATTCCTGGTTGTTATCTGGTATTGGTCTGACTAATGAGGTAGTTAAGTTTAGGGATTGGGCGGTACCTGGGCTGACCACTGATAAATTGAGCCCTCAGATTTATATATTACAGTTTTTGTAACAGGCATTGAATTGTAAACAACAAATAAATCTAAATTATCATCAGGTTTGGATACCCCAAAAATATATATATTGAATTAGCAGTGGTAACCTGAAAAATACATTTAGAATAATCAGTTTTCCCCACTATCACCCTCCTTATCATCTACTCGGTGTTTTTCCCCCTTCCCTCTCTCTCCCTTCCTTCCTTCCTTCCTTCCTTCCTGTTTTCCCCTCCCTCTCTCCTGTCACCACTGATATGACTCTTCCAATTAAGAAAAAATCTACCAAATAACTTGGATTATTTGGACACAAGAAGTTGGATATAATGAGTGTTTGCTGGGAGTGTGTCAGCCACCTGAGTCACTGTATAACTCACCTGAGTCAGTGCGTAACACACCTGAATCAGGGAGTGTGTCAGCCACCTGTGTAACTCAAACCAGCTGTTGCTGGTGTCGACGTTATAGACACAAGGCAACACAAATAACTGCTCGACGTTGCTACTCACGCCTCACTACACCTCTCGAGAAGCCCATGATATAATGTTGAAGGCAGCTGGCGACGCAGCCACACATTAAAAGAGTATTTACTCTACGACAGCCGCGTGTGTCAACACCCTTCAACTGGCATCAACAAACATGCAACTCCCCCTTTCCTCTCTCCCAATCTCCCTCCCTCCCTGTCTCTCTTTCTCTCTCTCTCTCTCTCTCTCTCTCTGATAGTTTAATTATTCACTATCTTGTAGTCAAACCTTCAGAGTTCGTTTCGTAGAACGAAAGGAACAAGTATAAGACTTATGTTAGATGGTCTGTCGTGTAGAGAACAGAGTAAGACAAATGTATAAAAAGTCGGGGAGACAGCAGAGCTGAAAAAATGTAGTCGTTTGCCGCCCTCCTAGAATCAGTACTATATCTAAACTGCTTAGAATATACTCCTTGGAATATATGCAGAAGATATTTAGGGTCTTGTCCCTAATCAGCACACTGTCATCATGTCCTCAAGTGGGAGCACGTGTAGAATATGCACAGAGAAAAGTAGGGAGGGTCACAGGCACAGTTAAAGAACAATGTATCAACATCAGTGTTTATAACTCTTCAACCTGCAAACAGCAGGAATTGCCGGGACACAGGTAGAAGCTTACAAAAGGAAACTGGACCATTGTCTACTGCAAATGCCTGGTCTGCCAGGTTGTAATGGCTCTACTAGCCACTAGCACAAACAGTCGGTCAACGGAGAAGCACAATCTTGGGCCGGAGAACCAGGTTCCTCCCACTACACAGTCCCTGATGTTGTACCAGGTTCCTCCCACTACACAGTCCCTGATGTTGTACCAGGTTCCTCTCACTACACAGTCCCTGATGTTGTACCAGGTTCCTCCCACTACACAGTCCCTGATGTTGTACCAGGTTCCTCCCACTACACAGTCCCTGATGTTGTACCAGGTTCCTCCCACTACACAGTCCCTGATGTTGTACCAGGTTCCTCCCACTACACAGTCCCTGATGTTGTACCAGGTTCCTCCCACTACACAGTCCCTGATGTTGTACCAGGTTCCTCCCACTACACAGTCCCTGATGTTGTACCAGGTTCCTCCCACTACACAGTCCCTGATGTTGTACCAGGTTCCTCCCACTACACAGTCCCTGATGTTGTACCAGGTTCCTCCCACTACACAGTCCCTGATGTTGTACCAGGTTCCTCCCACTACACAGTCCCTGATGTTGTACCAGGTTCCTCCCACTACACAGTCCCTGATGTTGTACCAGGTTCCTCTCACTACACAGTCCCAGATGTTGTACCAGGTTCCTCCCACTACACAGTCCCTGATGTTGTACCAGGTTCCTCCCACTACACAGCCCCTGATGTTATACCAGGTTCCTCCCACTACACAGTCCCTGATGCTGTACCAGGTTCCTCCCACTACACAGTCCCTGATGTTGTACCAGGTTCCTCCCACTACACAGCCCTTGATGTTGTACCAGGTTCCTCCCACTACACAGCCCCTGATGTTGTACCAGGTTCCTCCCACTACACAGTCCCTGATGCTGTACCAGGTTCCTCCCACTACACAGTCCCTGATGCTGTACCAGGTTCCTCCCACTACACAGCCCCTGATGCTGTACCAGGTTCCTCCCACTACACAGTCCCTGATGCTGTACCAGGTTCCTCCCACTACACAGTCCCTGATGTTGTACCAGGTTCTTCCCACTACACAGTCCCTGATGTTGTACCAGGTTCCTCCCACTACACAGCCCCTGATGTTGTACAAGGTTCCTCCCACTACACAGTCCCTGATGCTGTACCAGGTTCCTCCCACTACACAGTCCCTGATGCTGTACCAGGTTCCTCCCACTACACAACCTGACACTAGGCAGTATCAGGATCTTCACGAGACACAACATGACACTAGGCAGTATCAGGATCTTCACAAGACACAGCCTGACACTTGGCAGTATCAGGATCTTCACAAGACACAGACTGACACTAGCCAGTATCAGGATCTTCACGAGACACATCCTGACACTAGGCAGTATCAGGATCTTCACAAGACACAACCTGACACTAGGCAGTATCAGGTTCTTCACGAGACACAGCCTGACACTAGGCAGTATCAGGATCTTCACAAGACACAGCCTGACACTAGGCAGTATCAGGATCTTCACAAGACACAGCCTGACACTAGGCACTATCAGGATCTTCACAAGACACAGCCTGACACTAGGCAGTATCAGGATCTTCACGAGACACAACCTGACACTAGGCAGTATCAGGTTCTCCTCGTAAGTTAAGTATTTTACTACGACATGAACATGTCACAGTTACTTCAGTCTACGATCTTCTCTGTCTCGTGAATAAGTAAGATGACAGGAAAAAAATGTTACACACACTTCTATTTACATTCAGTATAAATTTACCTTTTATTGTGTATTTCATAAATTCTCGTTCCTATAATACAAGGCGGTCTGAGAGCGGTCCGTGGAGGCGAAGATCCCCGAAACAGCGGATATATAAGGGCGTGTGTCCCATTGCTTTATAATAAATTTTAGACCTTAGATACCAGTTGAGATAAAACATATTTGCATGTTGGAACTGTTGAGTTTTATTGTTGCGATCGTTAATGCAAAAGTTTTTTTTTTCTTTCAAAGTTTTTATCCTTTAGTGCCCCTTTTAAGACGTGGGTGCCTTGATGCTTTCGAAGGTCTTTAGATCCAAGGACTTTGAGCTGTCCGTACCTTGCCACTTCCTAGACGCTGTTTGGCCCCGTACGGGTTTATCTCTTCCCTATTCACATAGATAAACACTCGAATATGAATAAAGTGGTAAAACAACAAACATGGCGCCGCCTCACTGCTCAAGAAACTCGCTCACCATAAATGTTTTACAAACACTGTCTTGACACACTGACTAAAACACTGACATAATACACTGACTTAAACCCTGACTTAAACCCTTGCCAGCAAAAACAACGGCTGTTTATGTACTCGCTTTATAAAATGGTTTACCTGTTATTTTGGTGAAATTCATTGCCACAACGACCTTAGTGATTTACAAGGACTTATTATAATAATAATAATAATAATAATAATTATTATTATTATTATTATTATTATTATTATTATTATTATTATTATTATTTATTCTTCTATTATTATTACTGGGAAACGGTGAATCTACAGGGTGACACTGCCCATGAGGACTTGGAAACTAACAGATTCCATTCAAGGAAGACAATGTTGGGTTCAAGTTCTTGGATCCAGATCTTGTCACGGGCATCGAGGTGCCTCACTGTAAGAGGTAAAAAAAATGTAGCTACACATCTTTGAGAGAGAGAGAGAGAGAGAGAGAGAGAGAGAGAGAGAGAGAGAGAGAGAGAGAGAGAGAGAGAGAGAGAGAGAGAATCATGGGATGTACTACCATCCTGTCGCGTGAGTGTCAAACAGAAACCTGTTAAACTTTCTGCTCTCTGGCAGGATTCTTGTTATTACTTTCCTGTCACTGGAATATTGATGATGGTAGGGATTTCTTGTTAACTTCTACTCACATTCACTATAAACTTTCACTTCCTGTCTTGCTTCCCAATACTTCTTGTAATGTTTCCCTTTTAAACTTTCCTCTGGAGCTGAGTTAGAAGAGTCGTAAAGGTGAATAATAGTCCAGAAGCAAGTGATTCTCTACGTGAATGTTGTAGGAAGGCAGGTAGAAGGCTGAGTACATCCCTCACCTACTATGATAACATGATTCTCGATAAGTGCTTTTATGGAGTAGGTGTCCCGTAGCTCGATCGCTAGCGCACTCAGCTCACACACTGAGGTCCGGGGTTCGAATCTCCTCCGGTACGGCTGGAAAACATTAGGGACGTGTTTCCATAAGACACATGCTGTTCCTGTTCACCCATCAGTGTAAAATGGGTACCTGGGTGTTAGTCGACTGTTATGGGTCGCATCCTGGGACAAAATTGACCTAATTTGCAGGAAATGCTCAGCATAACAAGGGGCTTTCTATATAGTAGTATGTCATTGATGTCAGCTATGGTCTGTATACCTTGTACATGTACTTGTAGAAATAAAGATATTATTATTATTATTATTATTATTATTATTATTATTATTATTATTATTATATACTTTAGTGATATAGAGATGAACAATATAATAAACTATGTGATATGTCAAGATACCTCATTAATGAAAATGAGATACTAGACATATTAAGCAAATTTCCAAAATTTGCATGCAACAGATAGATAAACCGTAGATATAAATCCAGATGTTCTCCTGTTAACCCTTTTGGGGCCTAATTCCTAGGCCTTTTGTGTATCCATATGTTCTTGTTCTACCCTCCACAGGATGCATATGGGGTGCATCATAAACTAGTCACTTCGGTGGCACAATCTAAAAAAAATCTAATCTACGTAGAGGAACAGGTGGCTTTCTACGTATGGTGAATAAAACTCCTTAAACAGGTGGTTGTAGAGGTCAGTACATCTCCAGAAACAGGTGGTCGTAGAAGTGAATAAATCTCCAGAAACAGGTGGTCGTAGAAGTGAGTAAATCTTCAGAAACAGGTGGTCGTAGAAGTGAGTAAATCTCCAGAAACAGGTGGTCATGGAGTAGATTAAATCTCCAGAAACAGGTGGTCATGGAGTAGATTAAATCTCCAGAAACAGGTGGTCATAGAGTAGATTAAATCTCCAGAAACAGGTGGTCATAGAGTAGATTAAATCTCCAGAAACAGGTGGTCATAGAGTAGATTAAATCTCCAGAAACAGGTGGTCATGGAGTAGATTAAATCTCCAGAAACAGGTGGTCATAGAGTAGAAAAAATCTCCAGAAACAGGTGGTCATGGAGTAGATTAAATCTCCAGAAACAGGTGGTCATAGAGTAGAAAAAATCTCCAGAAACAGGTGGTCATAGAGTAGATTAAATCTCCAGAAACAGGTGGCTCTTTTCTAGATCAAGGAATAATACATGTGAAGCACTTCGGATGTGTTTACTAATGTTTACTGATGATCTTCACAATCCAGCACGGACTATATGTACTGGAGACATTAAAAAGTGGAGAAGTGACCTTGAAGTATTTAGTCCCTCAGCCTTGAAACAAGGATAAAGTCACTTGTGTACAGTTCAAGACGTTAAAGAGAAAAAAGGTTAAAGGGAAAAAGGTTAAAGGGAAAAAGGTTAAGGGTAAAAAGGTTAATGGGAAAAAGGTTAAAGGTAAAAAAGAAAAAAGGTTTCGCCACGAGTTGCTTCAGACCTGATACTGAAGAAGACAAAACAGGGTAGAGGGTCAAGGTTCCATGTAAACAGTGCAGCCGGGCAAGAAATCAACTTAAGCCTCTTCTGCACGGTAAGGTCACAGCCGCCCTTCTCCCAGACTCAAACAACACGGTTCTTTGCCCACACTTTCCGATTCATTTTGTTTTTCAAGACTTTTTTTTTTATAGAACTTGGGCCCGTAACAGTTTTATCACTATTGCAACATTCTTTCCTAAAATTAACGTTCTAAGCTTAAATTTAAAATTTATATTTTTTTGATGATCGAAAGAAGAGTTCAAGAGAGTCTTTAATGAGCTTTTGTCATTACATATGTTTGTAATTACTAATGTTTGTAATTACATATGTTTTAACATATGAACAAAATAACTGAGTGACTTAATAGCATTATATATTTCAAAATTGATATGGACTATCTTGCAACTCTTGCCTATCATGGAATACGCAATTTCAGTCACTTTATTTAGAGAACTTATTTGATTATTTATATCAATAACAAATACTTTACGTCTTGACTTAAGACAAGAATTCACGATGTATAACAATGGATTCAGATGTGTCTTTCCAGTTTAAGTACACTAGTACGAGTAGCTGCCTGTCTTCCAGATACCTTATTGATCTTGCACATGATTCAGATACCTAGTGAACTGCGTACATGACACCTTCAATTGGTTGACCACTCACACCGAGATGCATTTCATTTGCAAAATAATCGCTTGAACACTCTCGTGTTGTTTATATAGCACGTCTCTCCCTTTATAACATAGCACCCTGTTAATGATCGTCTCCTCGAACGATAGAGCGGTAACAGTAAGTTACTCAACAGGAATCAACGGTTCCTGCTTTCACTTTCAGTAACAATAACACAGATAACAGTGTTCTAGGCTTTCACTGTGTTCTCGCAGGACGGTGGATAGTACTGTTTTGTTCTTAAATATTTGCCAGTGTTACGGCTGATGCTATATCATCATTATTTCATTCACTCACTTTTTTCCCCTGGCTTGTAATAGCCTTAATTTGAATTTTAATGCAGAAGATTTTGGAATATGTTCTGCCCTATAACTAACAGCAATACTAATTATAAACCACGGTATGGGTGTGGGGTTAAACCTCCTGGCAAGTGAGTCGTAGAATTCCAGGCCAGTGCGTAAGCCACTGGTCCAGTGGCTTACGCACTGGCCTGGAGTTTTACGACTCGCTCGCCATGGGTTCTAACCCCACCCTTACCCTGGTTTGTTTACAATCGTATTATTACGATTTCGTGAGTCATACCAATTATATATTTTTTATTTTCCTCCAAATAAACAATGGGATCTTACAAACAAGCAACACTGCAACACTGTTTCTTCATGATTGCTCCTCGTGTTGTACATGTATTCAATACACTACCGCCAAGATGAAGGACTAAACATATGTCCAACATCTGCGTGTCTTTGCTGTAGACGTTTCGCCAACCAGCGGCTTTATCAATACAAGAACATAATGTGAAGAATGTAGAATTATATACAAAAGATGAGGTAATGAGTCCCTCAGCCTTGGAGTTGGTGAAGAGGGACTGATTACCTCCATCTTTTGTATATAGTTCTACAGTCTTCCAATCATGTCCTTGAATTTGTATTGATAAAGCCACTGGAGGGCGAAACGTCTACAATAATAACGATACCCAGATGTTGTTCATGTGTCTAACTCCTCATATTGTCGGGATTGTATACCATTTATGTACAACTGGATGTGCTAAACAAGTATGGGTATCCAGAGACTGTCAGCTAAACTCTTATGGGTTTAGAGCTTAGTTGTGATTACTATAATAATAATAATGATGATTAAAATAAGCCAGCCTCGTCTGGCCAGTGGTGACTCTGACGTCATGGGAGAGGAGTATCATGACTGACCCGTAGACATGAACGGAGCAGGTGACGGAGTAGGTGACGGAGCAGGTGACGGAGCAGGTGACGGAGCAAGTGACGGAGCAGGTGACGGAGTAGGTGACGGTGCAGGTGACAGAGCAGGTGACGGAGCAGGTGACAGAGCAGGTGACGGAGCAGGTGACGGAGCAGGTGACCTGTATCGCTATATTCGTAATTAAATTAAATTAATAAATAACAGTAGGTCGTTCCTTATTACTTGAGAAAGAGAAAGAGAGAGAGAGAGAGAGAGAGAGAGAGAGAGAGAGAGGAGAGAGAGAGAGAGAGAGAGAAGAGAGAGAAGAGAGAGAGAGAGAGAGAGACTGAGGAGTTTGGTGGGTCCATCAACATTAGCAGCCAGCGCCAACATTTACACACAGTAATCTCACTGTTCTTAACATTACCGGGTTGAAAAAATGACCGGAAATGTATATATACATATCGTCTATGATAGAGAAGCAAATAGCAGCGGGGATAGCAGAGGGATGGAGGGATAGACAGAGGAAGGAGGAGGGAGGTAGAGTGGAGGCAGGGAGGGAGGCAGGGAGGGTTTGACAGGGAGAGGAAAGGAGGAGAGCGAAGCACTGGAGACATAGGGAGGAGGGAAGGATGAAGGAGGGAGGAGTGAAGGAGGGAGGGATGAACGGGAGGAGGGATGGAAGCAGGGACGAAAGTAATATAAATAGAGACAGTCACACTCCCCAGCTGAGACACACCAACACTCCCCAGCTGAGACACACCAACACTCCCCAGCTGAGACACACCAACACTCCCCAGCTGAGACACACCAACACTCCCCAGCTGAGACACACCAACACTCCCCAGCTGAGACACACCAACACTCCCCAGCTGAGACACACCAACACTCCCCAGCTGAGACACACCAACACTCCCCAGCTGAGACACACCAACACTCCAGCTGAGACACACCAACACTTTCCAGCTGAGACACACCAACACTCCCCAGCTGAGACACACCAACACTCCCCAGCTGAGACACACCAACACTCTCCAGCTGAGACACACCAACACTCTCCAGCTGAGACACACCAACACTCTCCAGCTGAGACACACCAATACTCCCCAGCTGAGACACACCAACACTCCCCAGCTGAGAGATACATACTAACACTCTCTCTCACACACACACAAACACACACACCTGACTTTACTGACAATTAAAGAAATCTATTTTATTTTCACCCTCGTTGTTTTGTTTCCATTAACACGAAAGTCAGTTTTTCCCAGGAACTGTAAAAAACACAGTGGGGACAGGGAGGTGAGGGTGAGGAGGAGGGGAGGCGGAGGGGGAAGCGGAGGGGAAGCGGAGGGGAAGCGGAGGGGGAAGCTGGAGGGGGTGGAAGGCAGGGTGAAACGAGAAAAAAACATGATTTTTTTTATTTATACAAAATCATTACTTAGAAAAATGATGGTCATAGAAATCTTAGAGGCTTTTTTAGGTCATTCTAAATATTTTTTATAAGAATTTTTGTAAGTTTTTGGAGGTTTTGAGGAAATTTGTAGATACTCGTTTAAGTTCCTCGGGACGACCAAAAAAAACAACAGCAACAACAACAAGTGTTGTTTACAGACCAGCTGTGGGAGATGGAAGAGGTTGCCAGCTAGGCACTAATTAATGTCTTACCTGTGGGAATTTTCTGTAGCAAGGAGAAAATTAAGCCAGGCTGCCTCTCAATCCATCACACACACACACACACACACACACACACACACACACACACACACTAACACACACACACACACACACACACACACACACTAACACACACACACTAACACACACACACTAACACACACACTAAGACACACACACAATGAGGGGAGTTTCAGGGAACTCAACCTGACAACACTAGAAGACAGGAGGGACAGGGGAGACACGATAACAACATATAAAATACTGAGAGATACTGACAGGGTATACAGGGACAGAATGTTTCAGAGATGGGACACAGCAACAAGGGAACACAACTGGAAATTGAAGACTCGGATGAGTTCACAAGGATGCTTGAAATTATTTCTTCAGCCATAGAGTTGTCAGGAAGTGGAACAATCTGGAAAATGATGAAGTGGAGGCAGGATCCATACATAGCTCACGAAATCGTAATGACACGATTGCAAACAAACCATACCACGGGTGGGGTTCGAACCCGCGGTCAGAGTTTTGAGACTCTCTGACCGCGGGTTCGAACCCCACCCGTGGTATGGTTTGTTTCCATACATAGCTTTAACAAGAGATACGATAAAGCTCACGGAGCAGGGAAAGAGTGGACCTAGTAGCGGCCAGTAAAGAGGCAGGGCCTGGAGCTATGTATCGACGCCTGCAACCACAGTTAGGTGAGTACACACACACACACGCGCGCAGCCTTATCTCGACTAGCGAAGAGGTGGGGACAGGAGCTGAGACTCGACCCTTGAAGCCACATATAGGTTAGTGCACACCCTACTCCCCCCCACATGCGAACACACTACCTAACCATATTGATTATGATAAGCGCTAAACCCGTAAGGATCATACAGTGCCTAGGGAGTGATGGGTAATTAGGATGAGGGTAGCTCTATTTTCTTGGATCAAGGGGCCTTCACCGGCATCAAGGTGTCCCCTTCAAGGGGCCTTCACCAGCATCAAAGTGTCCTTCAAGAGCCCTTCACCGGCATCAAGGTGTCCCCTTCAAGGGGCCTTCACCGGCATCAAGGTGTCCCCTTCAAGGGGCCTTCACCAGCATCAAGGTGTCCCCTTCAACGGGCCTTCACCAGCATCAAAGTGTCCTTCAAGAGCCCTTCACCGGCATCAAGGTGTCCCCTTCAACGGGCCTTCACCGGCATCAAGGTGTCCCCTTCAAGGGGCCTTCACCAGCATCAAGGTGTCCCCTTCAAGGGGCCTTCACCAGCATCAAAGTGTCCTTCAAGAGCCATTCACCGGCATCAAGGTGTCCCCTTCAAGGGGCCTTCACCGGCATCAAGGTGTCCCCTTCAATGGGCCTTCACCGGCATCAAGGTGTCCCCTTCAAGGAGCCTTCACCGGCATCAAGGTGTCCCCTTCAAGGGGCCTTCACCGGCATCAAGGTGTCCCCTTCAAGGAAGTATCAAGGGAAGAGTGATGGAGTAAGCAGGACAGCTGGGCAAGTGAGACGATGGAAGAGAGAGGGAGTAGGCTAGATGGCACTGGCTAGATGGCACTTCAGGATTAGTAGGATGGAGGTGAGATGGGAGGGTGATACCATGTACACATGCATTAGTGAACTAGTTGTTGTGTATGAGGGGAGGGAGGGAGGGAAGGAGGGAGGGAGAACGAGTGAGAATGGGAGATAGTTAATGGAGAGAGAGAGGTTTCAGAGAGAATGGAAGAGAGTGAGAGGGAGGAGGGGCTGTATGGAGGAAGAGAGAGAGATGTAACGAGGAAAAAAAAAATTTCCCAGCAAAATTGGATACAACAGTGTGCTGCTACCCTGTGTTATGTGACAGTTACACAGTGGTAACACAAGCAATAATAGCGTTACGACAGTGTGTATACAGCTGGGCAATAGCACATGGAAATAAGCATTAAGCTTAACAGTGGATAACACAGAGCTAATAATGTTGTTACACAGTTAAAGGGACATAATAGGCCGATATATAGATTAACAGTGGTAACATGTACAAGCTATATATAGTTGGACACAGTTGAGTAACACAGAAAGTCCAGGTAGTGATAGTTACACAGTTAAGTGAACACAAGCCATATGATAGTTACACAGTGGTAACACAAGCTATATAATAGTTACACAGTGGTAACACAAGCTATATAATAGTTACACAGTGGTAACACAAGCTATATAATAGTTACACAGTGGTAACACAAGCTATATAATAGTTACACAGTGGTAACACAAGCTATATAATAGTTACACAGTGGTAACACAAGCTATATAATAGTTACAGTGGTAGAAGCTATAGTTCACAGTGGAACCAAGTATAATAGTTACACAGTGGTAACACAAGCTATATAATAGTTACACAGTGGTAACACAAGCTATATAATAGTTACCAGTGGTAACCAATCAATATAGTCAGTGGTAAGACTTAGTATAGTTACACAGTGGGTAGACTTATAGTGTCAGCTGAAGCTAGACCGTAGTGAGCCTGACGGACTTCAGTGTGTCAGCCGACTGATTAGTAGTGTCAGCTGATAGTTCTGAGGAGACTTCAGTAGTGTCAGCCTGAGCTGGGAGACTTCAGTAGTGTCAGCCTGAGCTGGGAGACTTCAGTATGAGCCTGAGTGAGCTCAGTAGCAGCCTGAGCTGGGAGACTTCAGTAGGTCAAGCTAATATAGTTCAGCAGCTGGTTAGAGCTGGCTGAGACTTACCAGTGTGTCAGCCTGAGCTGGGAGACTTCAGTAGTGTCAGCCTGAGCTGGAGACTCAGTAGTGTCAGCTGAGCTGGGAGACTCAGTAGTGTCAGCCTGAGCTGGGAGACTTCAGTAGTGTCAGCCTGAGCTGGAGACTTCAGTAGTGTCAGCCTGAGCTGGGAGACTTCAGTAGTGTCAGCCTGAGCTGGGAGACTTCAGTAGTGTCAGCCTGAGCTGGGAGACTTCAGTAGTGTCAGCCTGAGCTGGGAGACTTCAGTAGTGTCAGCCTGAGCTGGGAGACTTCAGTAGTGTCAGCCTGAGCTGGGAGACTTCAGTAGTGTCAGCCTGAGCTGTGAGACTTCAGTAGTGTCAGCCTGAGCTGGGAGACTTCAGTAGTGTCAGCCTGAGCTGGGAGACTTCAGTAGTGTCAGCCTGAGCTGGGAGACTTCAGTAGTGTCAGCCTGAGCTGGGAGACTTCAGTGATGTCAGTTTGAGCTGGGAGACTTCAGTAGTGTCAGCCTGAGCTGGGAGACGTCAGTAGTGTCAGCCTGAGCTGGGAGACGTCAGTAGTGTCAGCCTGAGCTGGGAGACTTCAGTAGTGTCAGCCTGAGCTGGGAGACTTCAGTAGTGTCAGCCTGAGCTGGGAGACTTCAGTGATGTCAGTCTGAGCTGGGAGACTTCAGTAGTGTCAGCCTGAGCTGGGAGACTCCAGTAGTGTCAGCCTGAGCTGGGAGACTTCAGTAGTGTCAGCCTGAGCTGGGAGACTTCAGTAGTATCAGCCTGAGCTGGGAGACTTCAGTAGTGTCAGCCTGAGCTGGGAGACTTCAGTAGTATCAGCCTGAGCTGGGAGACTTCAGTAGTGTCAGCCTGAGCTGGGAGACTTCAGTAGTGTCAGCCTGAGCTGGGAGACTTCAGTGATGTCAGCCTTAGCTGGGAGACTTCAGTAGTGTCAGCCTGAGCTGGGAGACTTCAGTATTGTCAGCCTGAGCTGGGAGACTTCAGTGATGTCAGCCTTAGCTGGGAGACTTCAGTAGTGTCAGCCTGAGCTGGGAGACTTCAGTAGTGTCAGCCTGAGCTGGGAGACTTCAGTAGTGTCAGCCTGAGCTGGGAGACTTCAGTAGTGTCAGCCTGAGCTGGGAGACTTCAGTGATGTCAGTCTGAGCAGGGAGACTTCAGTAGTGTCAGCCTGAGCTGGGAGACTTCAGTAGTGTCAGCCTGAGCTGGGAGACTTCAGTAGTGTCAGCCTGAGCTGGGAGACTTCAGTAGTATCAGCCTTAGCTGGGAGACTTCAGTAGTGTCAGCCTGAGCTGGGAGACTTCAGTAGTATCAGCCTGACCTGGGAGACTTCAGTAGTGTCAGCCTGAGCTGGGAGACTTCAGTAGTGTCAGCCTCAGCTGGGAGACTTCAGTGATGTCAGTCTGAGCAGGGAGACTTCAGTAGTGTCAGCCTGAGCTGGGAGACTTCAGTAGTGTCAGCCTGAGCTGGGAGACTTCAGTAGTGTCAGCCTGAGTTGGGAGACTTCAGTAGTGTCAGCCTGAGCTGGCTGGGAGACTTCAGTGATGTCAGTCTGAGCTGGGAGACTTCAGTAGTGTCAGCTTGAGCTGGGAGACTTCAGTAGTGTCAGCCTGAGCTGGGAGACTTCAGTAGTGTCAGCCTGAGCTGGGAGACCTCAGTAGTATCAGCCTGAGCTGGGAGACTTCAGTAGTGTCAGCCTGAGCTGGGAGACTTCAGTAGTATCAGCCTGAGCTGGGAGACTTCAGTAGTGTCAGCCTGAGCTGGGAGACTTCAGTAGTGTCAGCCTGAGCTGGGAGACTTCAGTTGTGTCAGCCTGAGCTGGGAGACTTCAGTAGTGTCAGCCTGAGCTGGGAGACTTCAGTAGTGTCAGCCTGAGCTGGGAGACTTCAGTAGTATCAGCCTGAGCTGGGAGACTTCAGTAGTGTCAGCCTGAGCTGGGAGACTTCAGTAGTGTCAGCCTGAGCTGGGAGACTTCAGTAGTGTCAGCCTGAGCTGGGAGACTTCAGTAGTGTCAGCCTGAGCTGGGAGACTTCAGTAGTGTCAGCCTGAGCTGGGAGACTTCAGTGATGTCAGTCTGAGCTGGGAGACTTCAGTAGTGTCAGCCTGAGCTGGGAGACTTCAGTAGTGTCAGCCTGAGCTGGGAGACTTCAGTAGTGTCAGCCTGAGCTGGGAGACTTCAGTAGTATCAGCCTTAGCTGGGAGACTTCAGTAGTGTCAGCCTGAGCTGGGAGACTTCAGTAGTATCAGCCTGACCTGGGAGACTTCAGTAGTGTCAGACTGAGCTGGGAGACTTCAGTAGTGTCAGCCTCAGCTGGGAGACTTCAGTGATGTCAGTCTGAGCAGGGAGACTTCAGTAGTGTCAGCCTGAGCTGGGAGACTTCAGTAGTGTCAGCCTGAGCTGGGAGACTTCAGTAGTGTCAGCCTGAGCTGGGAGACTTCAGTAGTGTCAGCCTGAGCTGGCTGGGAGACTTCAGTGATGTCAGTCTGAGCTGGGAGACTTCAGTAGTGTCAGCCTGAGCTGGGAGACTTCAGTAGTGTCAGCCTGAGCTGGGAGACTTCAGTAGTGTCAGCCTGAGCTGGGAGACTTCAGTAGTATCAGCCTGAGCTGGGAGACTTCAGTAGTGTCAGCCTGAGCTGGGAGACTTCAGTAGTGTCAGCCTGAGCTGGGAGACTTCAGTAGTGTCAGCCTGAGCTGGGAGACTTCAGTAGTGTCAGCCTGAGCTGGGAGACTTCAGTAGTATCAGCCTGAGCTGGGAGACTTCAGTAGTGTCAGCCTGAGCTGGGAGACTTCAGTAGTGTCAGCCTGAGCTGGGACACTTCGCTAGTTCAACGAGGGAACTGTCATCTCTAAGGAAGGCCTATCCCATCCACAGCATAAAAAATTTGTTTTACAATTATTCCCATCATTCCAGAGCAGGGGACTGTAACTGATTCAGTAGATAGCGTGTAAAATATATATGGGAGTGGTAATACATAGGGAGGCCCCTCATAGATATAGGGAGGCCCCTCATAGACGGCAATGCATAGAACATATATGTATGTCCAGGCACTTCACATGGATAGTTTTTCAATATTTACGTGAAACACGAAACTCATATTGAATATATGTATATATATATATATATATATATATATATATATATATATATATATATATATATATATATATATATATATATATATATATATATATATAATATGAGAGAGAGAGCATGTGTTTTAGAGATGGTGCTTAGTACTTGATACAGTAATAGTGAGGGAGGGACACATGATAGTGTTAATGGGATGGTAAAAAGTGAGGGGCGTCAAGGTGGTGTGGCCGAGGGAAGGGTAATGAGCCATCAGCTGACTCCTTGAAGAGAGATGGAGGGGAGGGAGAGAGATGTGGAGGGGAGGGAGAGAGAAAGAGAGAATAACTGAATGGCAAACAACATGGTGCCTAGAACTCTCCTAAATAACAGTAAGATGTGGATGACAAGAGAAGCACATTTTATGTGTTACAAAGTGAGGTGATATCTGAGTGAGGCGACACTTCACCCAGTGAGCTGGAGCCTCAGAGTGCCCTGTGGGAGCTATGGAGCCTCAGAGTGCCCTGTGGGAGCTCTGGAGCCTCAGAGTGCCCTGTGGGAGCTCTGGAGCCTCAGAGTGCCCTGTGGGAGCTCTGGAGCCTCAGAGTGCCCTGTGGGAGCTCTGCTCCACGATTTCAACAAACAAAATAAAACTGTGTCCAGTGGATCAGTAAACTGGCAAAGGTCAAACCACTTAATACAATAACTTGGTCAGACGGTGTTGAATACAATAACGTGGTCAGACGGTGTTGAATACAATAACGTGGTCAGACGGTGTTGAATACAATAACGTGGTCAGACGGTGTTGAATACAATAACTTGGTCAGACGGTGTTGAATATAATAACGTGGTCAGACGGTGTTGAATACAATAACGTGGTCAGACGGTGTTGAATACAATAACGTGGTCAGACGGTGTTGAATACAATAACTTGGTCAGACGGTGTTGAATACAATAACGTGGTCAGACGGTGTTGAATACAATAACGTGGTCAGACGGTGTTGAATACAATAACGTGGTCAGACGGTGTTGAATACAATAACTTGGTCAGACGGTGTTGAATACAATAACGTGGTCGGACGGTGTTGAATACAATAACGTGGTCAGACGGTGTTGAATACAATAACTTGGTCAGACGGTGTTGAATACAATAACGTGGTCAGACGGTGTTGAATACAATAACGTGGTCAGACGGTGTTGAATACAATAACGTGGTCAGACGGTGTTGAATACTATAACGTGGTCAGACGGTGTTGAATACAATAACTTGGTCAGACGGTGTTGAATACAATAACTTGGTCAGACGGTGTTGAATACAATAACTTGGTCAGACGGTGTTGAATACAATAACGTGGTCAGACGGTGTTGAATACAATAACTTGGTCAGACGGTGTTGAATACAATAACTTGGTCAGACGGTGTTGAATACAATAACGTGGTCAGACGGTGTTGAATACAATAACGTGGTCAGACAGTGTTGAATACAATAACGTGGTCAGACGGTGTTGAATACAATAACTTGGTCAGACGGTGTTGAATACAATAACGTGGTCAGACGGTGTTGAATACAATAACTTGGTCAGACGGTGTTGAATACAATAACTTGGTCAGACGGTGTTGAATACAATAACTTGGTCAGACGGTGTTGAATACAATAACGTGGTCAGACGGTGTTGAATACAATAACTTGGTCAGACGGTGTTGAATACAATAACGTGGTCAGACGGTGTTGAATACAATAACTTGGTCAGACGGTGTTGAATACAATAACATGGTCAGACGGTGTTGAATACAATAACGTGGTCAGACGGTGTTGAATACAATAACGTGGTCAGACGGTGTTGAATACAATAACTTGGTCAGACGGTGTTGAATACAATAACTTGGTCAGACGGTGTTGAATACAATAACGTGGTCAGACGGTGTTGAATACAATAACTTGGTCAGACGGTGTTGAATACAATACCTTGGTCAGACGGTGTTGAATACAATAACGTGGTCAGACGGTGTTGAATACAATAACTTGGTCAGACGGTGTTGAATACAATAACTTGGTCAGACGGTGTTGAATACAATAACGTGGTCAGACGGTGTTGAATACAATAACGTGGTCAGACGGTGTTGAATACAATAACTTGGTCAGACGGTGTTGAATACAATAACGTGGTCAGACGGTGTTGAATACAATAACTTGGTCAGACGGTGTTGAATACAATAACTTGGTCAGACGGTGTTGAATAAAATAACTTGGTCAGACGGTGCTGAATACAATAACGTGGTCAGACTGTGTTGAATACAATAACTTGGTCAGACGGTGTTGAATACAATAACTTGGTCAGACGGTGTTGAATACAATAACTTGGTCAGACGGTGTTGAATACAATAACGTGGTCAGACGGTGTTGAATACAATAACTTGGTCAGACGGTGTTGAATGTAATAACGTGGTCAGACGGTGTTGAATACAATAACGTGGTCAGACGGTGTTGAATATAATAACTTGGTCAGACTGTGTTGAATACAATAACGTGGTCAGACGGTGTTGAATACAATAACTTGGTCAGACGGTGTTGAATACAATAACTTGGTCAGACGGTGTTGAATACAATAACTTGGTCAGACGGTGTTGAATACAATAACGTGGTCAGACGGTGTTGAATACAATAACTTGGTCAGACGGTGTTGAATGTAATAACGTGGTCAGACGGTGTTGAATACAATAACTTGGTCAGACGGTGTTGAATACAATAACGTGGTCAGACGGTGTTGAATACAATAACTTGGTCAGACGGTGTTGAATAAAATAACGTGGTCAGACGGTGTTGAATACAATAACGTGGTCAGACGGTGTTGAATACAATAACGTGGTCAGACGGTGTTGAATACAATAACTTGGTCAGACGGTGTTGAATACAATAACGTGGTCAGACGGTGTTGAATACAATAACTTGGTCAGACGGTGTTGAATACAATAACTTGGTCAGACGGTGTTGAATACAATAACGTGGTCAGACGGTGCTGAATACAATAACTTGGTCAGACGGTGTTGAATACAATAACGTGGTCAGTCGGTGTTCAATAACCATTAATAATAAAGATAGTGTATGGGTAATTTAAAATTAAAATTATCAAACCAACGACTTTAAAAAAAATAACAAGAATGATGGAGCACTGCAGGAGGTCCACTGGGCCACTCCACACAGGTCACTGCAAATTACAACCACCCACACACATAGATATGTGCAATAAGATCATGGTAAATAGGTGATATCATAATTTGCAAAATAACCACTGTGAAAAAATAATAAATTTCCCAGCACTTTCGTGATTTCTCACATTATCAAGGAATGTGAGAAATCACGAAAGCGCTGGGAAATTTAATATTTTTTTTCACAGTGGTTATTTTGCACATATATTTATAAGTGAAGATAAATTGTTATGACAAAGAACACAATCTGTATTTTTATAAAGAAAATTAGTTTCACCTTGAAAATTGTGAGTAATATTCTGGACTATAAAACTGTCAATAATAATAATAATAATAATAATAATAATAATAATAATAATAATAATAATAATATTTATTTCTACAAGTACATGTACAAGGTATACAGGCCTAGCTGACATCAAAGACATACTACTATATATAAAGCCGCTTGTTATGCTGAGCATTTCCCGCAAATTAAGTCAGTTTTGTCCCAGGATGCGACCCACACCCGTCGACTAACACCCAGGTACCCATTTTATACTGATGGGTGAACATGGACAGGAGGTGTCTTATGAAAACACGTCCCTAATGTTTTCCAGCCGTACCGGGGATTCGAACTCCGGACCTCAGTGTGTGAGCTGAGTGCGCTAGCGATCGAGCTACGGGACACCAGAAGTTTATAGGTACCAGGACTCATATTTGAACTGTGTTGTGCGTCATTCTTCACACGTGACGATTACTCATGATAGCGTTGAGCTAAAGTATTAAATGCATGGAATTAATTTTTTTGGCATTAATCCAGTCTACACAATGCTGTGTGTCCCTCACAGGGAGGAACACAGCGCTGGATTCTTGTCCATTAGTCATTGCATATTTATTCAGTTTAACTCCGTAAGTGATTTGCTAGTTTCTTATAAATGTGAATAAATGGTTGACAAAACTGACAGGTTGATAAACGAGAGACTTGTGCAATATTTGGGTATCTTTATTCTGGAAACGTTTCGCCACACAGTGGCTTCTTCAGTCCAATACAGAGAAAGGTGGAGATGAGGAGGAGTTTGAGGTAATCAGTCCATCTATGATTTCGTGATTTCGTTAGTATAAAGACTGCTCGTGAAGGCTGGCATTCACGGGAGTAGATTGAAATTAGCTCTGAGCTTACCATAACTACATATGTCCAAGCAACATGAAGCAAGTCTAGTTTGCTAGGCTCATGTTGTTTGTAGGATTGGTGGTGTAATGGTTAGAGCAGTCTCTGAAAGAGGAAGCTGGCCGCTCTGTGATACCTGGTTTCTTTCATGAGTTTTTCACCCAGCTCTTTGAGGAACTTTAGAGCACACTTACCCCATGTTCCATGGGTCTCCGACCCTACTGGGATGAAGTTATAGCAAGGGGGAAGACCTTCATATTTGCGGGTCTTCTGGGTCTCCCTGTGGCTGGCAGCTCCACCCCCTTCAGCTTCAGAGTATGGCAAGTAGGTGTCCGCCAATGTGGCGGCACAGGCGTAGTCCCAGTCAATCTCCTTATCATCCTTCCAGGGTATCATAGTGGCTCCACCAGGACGATTTTGACTTCCATCAGACCTCTGTACTTGGGGTTCCCTTTGAGCTGGGCAACGGGCTGTGGCGAGACTTCTCTTTATGATGTCGTTGACCTCCTCATGTCTAGCATACTTCCCTTCTGATGTGTGACACACGAGATCAAGAAGTACGAATTGATCAGCATTCGCCCTGATGCAAATACACCTATGTTTGGTGAGTATGGGGGCAGCTAGGCGAAGAGCAACACCAATCCGAATGGCCTGTGGGTCGAGTCGAGTGCCCAGAAAGAAATTGGGAACAGCTAAAAGGAAATCTAAATGCGGTGCCTTCACCGCTAGGAAACGAGCTTTGTCCTTTCCTGAAGCGTTGGTGAGCATTGTGTTGGCGATTTTTTCCATGATCGGTTTGTCCCAGTGGGACTGTTTGTTCTCTTTGGGAGGAGCTGGTCTACTGGAGGAGTCTGCAAGGGTGTCCCACCGCTCGCCTGCTTCAATGAACCTGGGGTCCTGAGCTCCCACCGCACCTCTCAAGCGTTCGGGGACAATCTCCTTGACTAGTCCACTGGAGGCCAAACACGAGGACAGAAATGCAGGTAAAGTTACCTGCGTTGCCTTGCACACCCCTATACCTCCCAGTCACACTGGACGAGTTGCCTGCTCCCATTGCTGGTCTTCCAGTGACAGATTCGGTTAGACGAGGTCACTAACGTTAATTAAGTTTGATGCAATACTAAAAACGTTCACCTTATGTTCAATGAAAAAATTATATTACACAGTGAGAGAAGATTTTTAGAAAAGTTAATTTTTTTTAGGGCAGTTCGGAATAATTGGCCAATTCAGCTTATCAAGCATGAAGCGCGCGCACATACACACGCACGCGCACATACACACGCATGCGCTCTCTCTCTCTCTCTCTCTCTCTCTCTCTCTCTCTCTCTCTCTCTCTCTCTCTCTCTCTCTCTCTCTCCAACTTTCCTCTATTCTTTTCAAGTCATGAAACAAATCTTCATTCTACAGTGCTCAGTGGGTTTATCAGCTGTATAAATACAGGGCGACAGCTTATATGCAGAGCTCACCTTGTCTGATAGTGACTGATCCTATAATATTTCCAACCCAGCGAAGCAGCCTGGTCTGAAGGCTGGTCCGAGACCGAGCCCTGGGGAAAGGTCATCCCCAGACCCTCTAATATATGACAGATAACCACATGTCAGTCATCTGCAGACTACGACTCACACTTCAGATAACTGGACAGGTCGTCCTCTCACTCGTGTCGGAGAGGCACTTGTTCTCTTTCCTTGCAAAAACAGCTTCGCTGCCACTTATAATGGCATACTTTACCACATTCCCAAGTGTCGTTTTCACCTGGGCCGTCACGCAGGTGATGGAGCCACTGGTCGCACCACACTTAGCGAGTGTGCCACTCAGGTAATGATGTCGTCAACTGTAAGAGTGCCAAGAGTGTGGCACTGGGCCAGCTTAGTGAGTGTGTGTGTGTGTGTGTGTGTGTATGTGTATGTGTGTGTGTGTGCGTGTGTAGCAGAAGCATTTGTAGCGATGCTAGTAGTAGTAGCAGTAGTAGTAGTAGTAGTAGTAGTAGTAGTAGTAGCAGTAGTAGTGAGTAGTAGAGTAGTAGAGTAGAGTAGAGCTAGAGTAGTGGTGAGTCAGTAGGTGAGTGCATGTAGTAGAGTAGTGGCAGTAGTAGCGTAGTCAGTAGCAGTAGTAGAGTAGTAGTAGCAGTAGCAGTAGTAGTAGAGTAGGCAGAGCAGTAGTAGTAGTAGTAGTAGTAGTAGAGTAGTAGTAGTAGTAGTAGTAGTAGTAGTTGCAGAGTAGTAGTAGTAGTAGTAGTAGTAGTAGCAGTAGTAGTAGTAGTAGCAGTAGTAGTAGTAGTAGTAGCAGTAGTAGTAGTAGCAGTAGTTGTAGTAGTAGTAGTAGTAGTAGTAGTAGTAGGACTAGTAGTAGTAGGACTAGTAGTAGTAGTAAGCAAGTTAAGGTTAAGGAGCTGGATGTTTCAGCTCTGGGATGAACGAGGCTACAACCTCCCATGATGCACCTGTAGCTCAAAAGATTTCTCGTGGCTCAAGCGGTAGCGACTTCGGCTCGCATCTGGAAACGTCAGGCATGTTTGCTTACACCTGTTGCCCCTGTACACTTAGCACTAAGTAGGTACCTGAGGGTTAGCGCGACTGTTGTGGGTTGCATCCTGGGGAAGAGGACCAGAGGACCCTAATGGAAACAAGTCAAACATAGTAATAGTGGGGTCTCTTGTGTTATCTAGGACTACTTACTATCCCTTTGGGTTAAGAGTCCAAGTAAATCTTCACCGGGGTCGAGTCACAGCTGCTGTCGCCGCGTCTTGTTACGGTATTACCGATTTCTCTTCTCCTGGGCTTTGTTGTGCCTACTCGCGAAACTGTTGATGGAATTTACTTTCCTCATTTCCTCATCTTTCTCACTTTTCCATCTATGCCGTCTTGTTCCTTTTTCTCCTAGTTCAAACAGGCTTCCTTTATCCACTATGTGTATCATTTATGTCATAATTAAATCTCCCCCTAGTCATTCTTCCAAGATCGATAGGCTCATTTCTTTGTCTCTTCCCTCATTATTATTATTATTATTATTATTATTATTATTATTATTATTATTATTATTGGGTAGAGCTGAACCCGTAGGTTAGTTGCTATACATCTAGACAACTTTTTGATCTTCTGAACGTGTTCTGTCAGTTCACAAATAACCCGCATTTTTGTGTTGTGTCAGACTGGGATTCCGTGTTTGTGTTGCATACTTCGTAAGCGGTCACAAAACATTGCTCTTCAACATGTACTCTCTGGAGCTGAGGAGAGAGAGATACATGATAATATATACGTGGAAGGTACTTTAGGGTCCGGTCCCAAATCTGTTACCCACCATGTTACCCACCATGCTGTTACCCACCATGCTGTTACCCACCATGCTGTTGCCCACCATGCTGTTACCCACCATGCTGTTACCCACCATGCTGTTACCCACCATGCTGTTACCCACCATGCTGTTACCCACCATGCTGTTGCCCACCATGCTGTTACCCACCATGCTGTTACCCACCATGCTGTTACCCACCATGCTGTTACCCACCATGCTGTTACCCACCATGCTGTTACCCACCATGCTGTTACCCACCATGCTGTTACCCACCATGCTGTTACCCACCATGCTGGTACCCATCATGCTGTTACCCACCATGCTGTTACCCACCATGCTGTTACCCACCATGCTGTTACCCACCATGCTGTTACCCACCATGCTGTTACCCACCATGCTGTTACCCACCATGTTGTTACCCACCATGCTGTTACCCACCATGCTGTTACCCACCATGCTGTTACCCACCATGCTGTTACCCACCATGCTGTTACCCACCATGCTGTTACCCACCATGCTGTTACCCACCATGCTGTTACCCACCATGCTGTTACCCACCATGTTGTTACCCACCATGCTGTTACCCACCATGCTGTTACCCACCATGCTGTTACCCACCATGCTGTTACCCACCATGCTGTTACCCACCATGTTGTTACCCACCATGCTGTTACCCACCATGCTGTTACCCACCATGCTGTTACCCACCATGCTGTTACCCACCATGTTGTTACCCACCATGCTGGTACCCACCATGCTGGTACCCACCATGCTGTTACCCACCATGCTGTTACCCACCATGCTGTTACCCACCATGCTGTTACCCACCATGCTGTTACCCACCATGCTGGTACCCACCATGCTGGTACCCACCATGCTGTTACCCACCATGCTGGTACCCACCATGCTGTTACCCACCATGCTGGTACCCACCATGCTGTTACCCACCATGCTGTTACCCACCATGCTGGTACCCACCATGCTGTTACCCACCATGCTGTTACCCACCATGCTGTTACCCACCATGTTGTTACCCACCATGCTGTTACCCACCATGTTGTTACCCACCATGTTGTTACCCACCATGTTGTTACCCACCATGCTGTTACCCACCATGCTGCCTAGACTGGTTCACAAAGGTCTTCCCAAGTCAGCCAGTCGTTATGTTATTTTCTACTTGTCTTGTAATTAGAAAAACAAGAGTGGGTTACCTGTGAGAGTGTAATTAAGACAACACGCGCTGAACCTCACCTCAGTTATCACCACTTGACTCTCTCTTACTCCCCCCCCCTTCCCCGTGTGTGTACGGCGATGTCTCTCTCACAGTATATACACCATTGTATATACATAGGTGTGTATCTCCACACAGAGATCATAACTCTTCCTCTCTCTCTCTCTCTCTCTCTCTCTCTCTCTCTCTATCTCTCTTGTAATATATATATATATATATATATATATATATATATATATATATATATATATATATATATATATATGTATGTATGTATTAGTATAAAATTTAAAACATCTTATGAGCCTCGTGCAACTCTTCAGAAGTTGGACTGCAGCTGGAAATGCACAGGCATTCCCTCTCTGGATGGCCACACTGATACTCTGGAACAGGAAAGTGGTAGTTCTCGGATCCCCAGTAGTGTTGGTGAGTCTGGAACCCAGTTCATTGAAAAAACCTATTGCACGTTTGTCCCAGGATCTGTGGCTCTCCGATCCTGCTGGAGCAGACTGGTGGTAATGGTGCAAGTGGCTATACATTTGTTGAATTTGTAGAGCAGTAGCACCTTGCTATTAGCCAGCACTGTGACATATAGTGTCGTCAGTCGGAGTACACACGTCGAGTCCCACGCTAGTCGTCTGTCACTCTCCCAGGGACAGATTGTACTCCCATCATGGGGCAAGGGCTAAACCCGTATGAATAATACGGCACCTGGGGAAACTGAGGCAATCAGGTTCGACTCCAGGAAGAGGAAACTGGCTTCAGTTCCACGAATCAAGTGTAAGTCATCGGCGTGAAGGCCCCCCCCCCATGAATGATGAATGAATATACATCGTATATACACACCATGAATGTATATATACTGTGTGTATATATATACACAAACACATCTTAATAGAAACAGGTAAATTGCCTGAAACATAAAGAACTTCATATGTTATTCTGGTATTTAAAATATTCAACATTTATAACACATAAGTTCTGAGAAGTATTCTGTGCTGATCGTTAGAAAAAAAAATATTGGAAAAACACAAAAAGGACAACAAGAAAGAGCTGGATTTATCTCTGAACAACAACAACAACAACAGCGCTGTTTCAGAGACGGAACATCCTGTCTCAGAAATCAAAGAGAAGCGAAGCACAGACTCGCGGATATTAGATAGGAGAGAGAAGGGTGTGCAAGCTGCTTGTTTCTAGGCTGCAAGGCGGCCCTTGACACGGTACCACACAATGCACCGCCTCAGAAACTTGAAAAAAGAGAGCCACTTTAACGGGAAGAGTACGAGAGCGGATAAAGCAATATATCTGAGCCACACAAGAAACAGATGATGAGTTACTGGCGGTGAATTAGCAGCTGAGGTAAACACGGGACCTTCCTCTCCATGGTCTCCCAGGACGCCTAGAAGCATACTTAGGTCGCAGACGATGTTTAGACAGTGAGCAGAATCCCAAACCAATGAGGACTGCAAGATGGGTTAAGCAGACTACAGGAGTAGTCATAAAAGTGGATATTATGATCTAGAATCTAGATTAAATTAAACTTAAAACTAAGATCGCGCAGATTACTCTCACACACACACACCAGGAGCCACGATTCGACCCCTGCAACCACAAATAGGTGAGTACACAACACACACACAGGCTCCAGGACAGTCAGCGTCAGGAAGGGAGCGGACACGCTGGTATCAGAGCAGAACACGCCCGCCACAGCCTCTATCACCCTCTACGAGTGTATGTGTCAGATTTATAGCTTCGTGCGTCCCTAACTTAGGCAGAGTTTACATAAAATCCTCTGAGTCATTCTCTTGCGGCCAGATTAGCGCTGATGTCGGTGTGGTGGCGGTAGACTGAGCACACTCTTTATAGCCTCTTGCTATGTTAGGGTGCCCGTACCTGTGTCCACCTGTACTCACCCACTTGTACTCGCCCAGTTGTACTCGCCTAGATGTGTTTGTAGGGGTCGATGCTCAGCTCCTGGTCCCGACTTCTAGATTACTGTCATCGCCAGGGTCGTCACATTCAATTCTTTGGGTCTTTCCTCACAGGGCATTCCTCTCAGTTCCGGCATTAGTCTCATCAACACACCTGTAGACCTTCCCAAGCACACCTGTAGACCTTCCCAAGCACACCTGTAGACCTCCCCAAGCAAACCTGTAGACCTTCCCAAGGTTCAACATGTGCTTCATCAAATAAGGAACTCCTTACTACAGCCGCGTATTTAATAATTGGCCCAAAATAAGTCGTTTAAAAAGTTCTAAAGGTTCTGAGGATTGCTAATGTAACATATGCTGTTGACTTTATATGGTTTGTGTGTAGTTGTGACGATACCTAAACTTTACCTGGAGAGAGTTCCGGGGGTCAACGCCCCCGCGGCCCGGTCTGTGACCAGGCCTCATGGTGGATCAGGGCATGATCAACCAGGTTGTTACTGCTGCCCGCACGCAGTCCAACGTACGAACCACAGCCTGGTTGGTCAGGTACCGACTTTACATGCCTGTCCAGTGCCTGCTTGAAGACAGCCAGGGGTCTATTGGTAATCCCCCTTATGTATGCTGAGAGGCAGTTGGTTTTGTGTTTACCTAAGGTCTTTTGCACTCTCTAATATTTTCATGTTCTCTGCGTCCATGTTGTATGTATTTTGTATTCGATCTGCCGTCTGCTCCTCCAACACGTGTGACCTTGCACGTGTTCGGTTTAAACTCTAAAAGCCACTTACTGAGGACATCCGCAGCGTAATATGAAATTGTTATAATCATAGCCAAAAATTTTAAAGAACTGCACCGGTAAGCCAGCGGAAGGCCTCGGTCAGATGACCAAAAGTTTCCACTGCCAGTCATCATATGACTAAGACCCGCGTCAGGAAACACTTGTACTGTTTCCTGACTAATCTTACCTGACCTTATCCGCAGCGTGTTGAGGTCTCCCTAGAGATTATCTCTGTCCTCTCGCAAAGAGTGACACGTGAGACTTAATCCCTTCTGGTAAGTCGTTGACGTGTTAGGAATAGTAGCAGTTCTAATTAGCTAACACCAGTGGCGGACCCACATTTTTTAGGACCCTGACTCTTGAGCTGTTTTAGGGGCCCCTTCGCAACCCCTTCTCTTACAGGAGACCAAAAAAAAATTAAGCATTGTAGACTAAAGTGGCTTCTGGGGCCCCTCCGGGATTAGGGGCCCTGAAGCTTAAGCTTTATTAGTTTCCTAGTAGATCCTCCCTGACTAACATTGAGCCTTGCGGGACTCCACTCACTACTCTATTATTTTAATGTCTCAGCCTTTACTGTTACTTTCTGTCTTCTGTTGTTTAGGTTCTCCCTGACCCACTGCAGCACTTTGTCTTTCATCCCTACGTCTCCCTTTAATTTTAGTCTAATATAAATTATGGCACTGTATCTAGTATAGCACTGTATCTAGTATGGCACTGTATCTAGTATGACACTTTAATATGGCACTGTATCTAGTATGGCACTGTACATAGTATAGCACTGTATCTAGTATGACACTGTATCTAGTATGGCACTGTATCTAGTATGGCACTATATAGCATAGCACTGTATCTAGTATGACACTGTATTTAGTATAGCACTGTATCTAGTATGGCACTGTATCTAGTATGTCACTGTATCTAGTATGTCACTGTATCTAGTATGGCACTGTATCTAGTATGACACTGTATCTAGTATGGCACTGTATCTAGTATGGCACTGTATCTAGTATGGCACTGTATCTAGTATGGCACTGTATCTAGTATGACACTGTAGTATGGTACTGTATCTAGTATGGCACTGTATCTAGTATGGCACTGTATCTAGTATGACACTATCTAGTATGGCACGGTATCTGGTATAGCACTGTATCTAGGATGACACTGTAGTAAGGCACTATCTAGTATGGCACTGTATCTAGTATGTCACTGTAGTATGGCACTGTATCTAGTATGGCACTGTATATAATATGGCACTGTATCTAGTGTGACACTGTAGTATGGCACTGTACCTGATGCTGTCTTGCAGTCCACCCAACTTTTTTTTTTTATCTTTGTAACTCTGTCATAGAACTCCAGCAGGGTCATAAAGACAGGCCTGTGTGTGTGTGTGTGTTTGTAATCACTTATTTGTAGTTGCAGGGGTTGAGTCACAGATCCTGGTCCCGCCTCTTCGATGGGCTGTATTTCCTCTTGAATTTCAATTAATTATATCATTCATTTGGATTGAATTCTAGTAGTCATATTCCTAATTATATTATCATTCTGTTCAAATTATCTTGTAGTCTCTCCTCTCCCTCTCCAGTTCTTATCCTCCGTATTTTCACATCTTACAGTGTTATACAGGATTCAATATCCTATGGCAGGTCATTTATATCATAAACAACTTGGGGACCAAACACTGATCCTTAGGGAACACCACTAGTCACCCTTGCCACCACTCGGATAACACTTGTCTCTGTCTTGTATTCTGCAGCCATTCCTGTATCCACCCCAACACTCCCCGGTACTGTTATTCCTGCCTTCTGTGTACTGCTGTGTTAAATAGAGAACGTTTTCTGAATGTAATCTTAGTTTTGTGTCACAAAACTCTCCTCTGTTGTATGTAATATTGACTGTCATAAAACTCTCCCCTGTTGTATGTAATGTTCTCTGTCATAAAACTCTCCCCTGTTGTATGTAATGTTCTCTGTCATAAAACTCTCTCCTGTTGTATGTAATATTGACTGTCATAAAACTCTCTCCTGTTGTATGTAATATTCACTGTCATAAAACTCTCTCCTGTTGTATGTAATGTTCACTGTCATAAAACTCTCCCCTGTTGTATGTAATGTTCACTGTCATAAAACTCTCTCCTGTTGTATGTAATGTTCACTGTCATAAAACTCTCTCCTGTTGTATGTAATGTTCACTGTCATAAAACTCTCTCCTGTTGTATGTAATGTTCACTGTCATAAAACTCTCTCCTGTTGTATGTAATGTTCACTGTCATAAAACTCTCTCCTGTTGTATGTAATGTTCACTGTCATAAAACTCTCTCCTGTTGTATGTAATGTTCACTGTCATAAAACTCTCTCCTGTTGTATGTAATGTTCACTGTCATAAAACTCTCTCCTGTTGTATGTAATATTGACTGTCATAAAACTCTCTCCTGTTGTATGTAATGTTCACTGTCATAAAACTCTCTCCTGTTGTATGTAATGTTCACTGTCATAAAAGTCTAGCAGATTCGTACCACCGAATTTACCATCTAGAAACTTGTGCTAGTTTTATCGTATGCATATCAAGTAGTAGCTAGTTATCAAAGGCACTTGTCGACAGACACTTGGCCAGCTTCGTGTGTGTGTGTGTGTGTGTGTGTGTGTGAAATCTGTACACATGGGTGTGCACGCGTTGCATATGTAAACCTTTATGTACATTTGTGTATGTGCACGTTCGTGTATGAGATATACACACGTGTGTACCCGTGTTGTGTAATAAAACCATTATGTGGAGCCGTGAAAATAAAACTGAGCGTTGTTAATTTACAACTTAAATACATGCAAATAACCACAATTTTTTTTATAGTTACACCTGTAAACTGACACACACACACACACACACACACACACACACACACACACACACACACACACACACACTAGAGAAAGTGCAAAGGTTTGCAACAAGACTAGTCCCTGAGCTAAGGGGTATGTCCTACGAGGAGAGGTTAAGGGAAATCGACCTGACGACACTGGAGGACAGGAGAGATAGAAGGGATATGATAACGACATATAAAATACTGTGAGGAATCGATAAGGTGGACAGAGACAGAATGTTCCTGAGATGGGACACAGCAACAAGGGGACACAGTTGGAAGTTGAAGACTCAGATGAACCACAGGGATGTTAGGAAGTATTTCTTCAGTCACAGAGTTGTCAGGAAGTGGAATAGTCTGAGAAGGGATGTAGTGGAGGCAGGATCCATACATAGCTTTAAGGAGAGGTATGATAAAGCTCATGGAGCGGGTAGAGTGACCGAATAGCGGCCAGTGAAGAGGGGGGGCCAGGAGCTGTGACTCGACCCCTGCAACCACAACTAGGTGAGTACAACTAGGTGAATACACACACACATATAATATATTCACATAAATAATCCCGACACGTCAATTTTATGGACGATTTTCGTAAAACAAAAGGAAAATGTATATGTTGAAAGTGTAACTGTGGATGTTTGAGATGTAATGTGGATGGTAATTATCCGGAGCTTGGCAGCAGTTCCCGCTTGTCTCATTACCATGGGAGTAATTGCTTCTGCTGGGTGGTGGGAGTGACGCTCAGGTGCGCCGCCGCCGCCGCTCAGAGCGGCGGCGCTGATTACACGTCTTAGTGTGACTGATACCTCATTAGTGGTCAGTGACTTATACCTGATTGTTAGTGGTCAGTGACTGATACCTGATTGTTGGTGGTCAGTGACTGATACCTGATTGTTGATGGTCAGTGACTGATACCTGATTGTTGGTGGTCAGTGACTGATACCTGACTGGTGGTCTGAGTGTGGCACTCCTGGTGGTCTGAGTGTGGCACTCCTGGTGGTCTGAGTGTGGCACTCCTGGTGGTCTGAGTGTGGCATTCCTGGTGGTCTGAGTGTGGCACTCCTGGTGGTCTGAGTGTGGCACTCCTGGTGGTCTGAGTGTGGCACTCCTGGTAGTCTGAGTGTGGCACTCCTGGTGGTCTGAGTGTGGCACTCCTGGTGGTCTGAGTGTGGCACTCCTGGTGGTCTGAGTGTGGCACTCCTGGTGGTCTGAGTGTGGCACTCCTCTATCTCCTCTTTCCCTTTACACTCTTCCTTTTTTATATATTTTCCTAGTTTTTTTCTTCCTTATTTATCGTCTCCTCTCCTTCTTTTATACTTGATCTTCCATTTACCCCCTCTTCCTCTCTTCTTTCTCCTCTCTTTGTGTATCTCTTCCCTTCCTCTCTCTCTCTCTCCCTCTGCATTTTTTTATGCCTGTCCTCTCCTATTCCTCCTTTTCCTTCTCTCTCTTACGAGTCCTCTTCATATTATCTCCCTTTTCAAGAGTATTTTTATTTTCGTCTTTCTTACTCCTCCTCGTCTTGTTACTACTCTTTCCTGTGTCCCTCTTTTCTTCCTTCGTACCCATTCTTACCTCTCTATTTTCTTCCTGTTGTTCGTACCTCTCTGTTCTCTTTCTGTTGTTCTTACACATGCCAGTCTTCCTCTTCTCACCCCTCCTCGTCGTCGTCGTCGTCGTCCTCCTCTTCCTCCTCCTCCCCCTCCTCCCCCTCCTCCCCCTCCTCCCCCTCCTCCCCCTCCTCGTCTTCCGTTGTCAAGAGATGGAAATGAGGATGGTTACGACCTTCTTATATCGCTTTCCTTTAAGAGTAATCGGCTGGCTCGTTATTAGTCTTCATCTTCTTCTCAACTCCTCCTGCGTCTTTATCGTCTTATTCATCTCCTGCGTCATCTTATTCATCTCCTGCGTCATCTTATTCATCTCCTGCGTCATCTTATTCATCTCCTGCGTCATCTTATTCATCTCCTGCGTCATCTTATTCATCTCCTGCGTCATCTTATTCATCTCCTGCGTCATCTTATTCATCTCCTGCGTCATCTTATTCATCTCCTGCGTCATCTACAGCTTCGCTTGAGCATCTTCTGCGTCATTATCGTCATCATCATCATCAACAGCTTATCCAGAACTCTTCTTCTTCCTCTTCTTTCTTCTGCTCCTCCTCCTGACATTCTCTCCTCATCCTCTTCCTGACATTACCCCCTCATTTTCCTCCTCTTCCTGACATTCTCCCGTCCTCCTCCTCCTCTTCCTGACATTCTCCCCTCCTCCCCCCTCCTCCTCCTCCTCCTCTTCCTGACGTTCTCCCCTCCTCCCCCTCCTCCTCCTCCTCCTCTTCCTGACATTCTCCCGTCCTCCTCCTCCTCTTCTGACATTCTCCCCTCCTCCCCTCCCTCCTCCTCCTCCTCTTCCTGACGTTCTCCCTCCTCCCCCTCCTCCCCTCCTCCCCCTCCTCCTCCTCCTCCTCTTCCTGACGTTCTCCCCTCCCCCCTCCTCCCCCTCCTCCTCC
>WNWK01000657.1:90000-112500 GCA_009830355.1 Cherax destructor | reverse complement strand
TGGTAAACATGACAGCTGTGTAAAGTGACTTCCTAAGAGGCGTTTAAATTGTAATGCTGGTGATGTTTACAGTAACACCACGCCAACAACCACGCTAACAACCACGCCAACAACCACGCTAACAACCACGCCAACAACCACGCTAACAACCACGCCAACAACCAGCCAACAACCAGCCAACAACCACGCCAACAACCAGCCAACAACCACGCCAACAACCAGCCAACAACCACGCCAACAACCAGCCAACAACCACGCCAACAACCAGCCAACAACCACGCTAACAACCAGCCAACAACCACGCCAACAACCAGCCAACAACCACGCCAACAACCAGAGTAGGGATTATCATCAGGGTGGTGAGGGATACCAGTAAAGGTTTAATATATATAGACCGTTGTACAAGCTGCCCAGGTTGCATATATTCGTAACAGAGAAAGTGGATTCAGTATAAATACCTTTAAAGATATGAACAATAGGTCAAAACATCTCTTGGGAGACTATAGCAGGATATAAGAACATAAGAATGAAGGAACACTGCAGAAGGCCTACTGGCCCATACAAGACAGGTCCTTATCAAAACCACCCCTACCCAAAGCTACCCAAGAATTTACTCCCGTACCCACGACACCAAACCCATAGACAACGCGCTGAAAATATCTACCCAAGATGGAACTCGCAGAAATAGTTTAAAAATATAAAAATAGATTTTGGAAGGATGTAGGAAAGTAATGGTTTAAAAGTAGAGTTGTAGATGATTGGAACAAACTCCCGGGTGTAGTGTTACTGGGATGAGAACTGTAGGTGCCTTTAAATATAGGTTGGACGGGTGTACGAGTGGGTGTCATTAGGTGTGAGGTAGACATGCCTAGCATGGGCCAACAGGCCTACTGCAGTGTGGTGCAAGGTGGTGCAACTAGAGGCTTTATATATACGTTGGTATTTGGCCTTAATTGCTGGTATACAATACCGACAAAATGAAGAACTAAAACTAGAACTGAGGTAATCAGTCCCTCAGGCTGAGAGACTGATTACCTCGTCTTCCACTATCTGCTGTATATATTTTTGCACTCTTCATATTATGTCCATGTATTGTATTGATAAAGCCACTGGAGGGCGAAACATCTACAAGACATCCAGATGTTGTACATGTGTCTATTTCCTCATATTGTAAGTACTGAATACGTAAGTGATATACAACAGTTAAGCCAGTCTGGAGAGCACAGTTAAGCCAGTCTGGAGAGCACAGTTAAGCCATTCTGGAGAGCACAGTTAAGCCAGTCTGGAGAGCACAGTTAAGCCAGTCTGGAGAGCACAGTTAAGCCAGTCTGGAGAGCACAGTTAAGCCAGTCTGGAGAGCACAGTTAAGCCAGTCTGGAGAGCACAGTTAAGCCAGTCTGGAGAGCACAGTTAAGGCAGTCTAGAGACCACAGTTAAGCCAGTCTGGAGAGCACAGTTAAGCCAGTCTGGAGACCAGAGTTAAGCCATAAATATAGGTAGAATTACCGACAATATGTTAAGTAAAAGGACACAAATGCAACTAATGTGATATTTTATTGTGGCAACGTTTCGCTCACCAGGGCTTGAAAGCTCCTGGTAGGCGAAACGTTGCCACAATAAAATGTCACATTAGTTGCATTTGTGTCCTTTTACTTAACACAGTTAAGCCAGTCTGAAGAGCACAGTTAAGCCAGTCTGGAGAACACAGTTAAGGCAGTCTGGAGAACACAGTTAAGCCAGTCTGGAGACCACAGTTAAGGCAGTCTGGAGAACACAGTTAAGCCAGTCTGGAGAACACAGTTAAGCCAGTCTGGAGAACACAGTTAAGGCAGTCTGAAGAGCACAGTTAAGCCAGTCTGGAGAACACAGTTAAGGCAGTCTGAAGAACACAGTTAAGCCAGTCTGGAGAACACAGTTAAGCCAGTCTGGAGAACACAGTTAAGGCAGTCTGGAGAACACAGTTAAGGCAGTCTGGAGAGCACAGTTAAGGCAGTCTGGAGAGCACAGTTAAGGCAGTCTGGAGAGCACAGTTAAGGCAGTCTGGAGAGCACAGTTAAGCCAGTCTGGAGAGCACAGTTAAGGCAGTCTGGAGAGCACAGTTAAGCCAGTCTGGAGAGCACAGTTAAGGCAGTCTGGAGAGCACAGTTAAGCCAGTCTGGAGAGCACAGTTAAGCCAGTCTGGAGAGCACAGTTAAGCCAGTCTGGAGAGCACAGTTAAGGCAGTCTGGAGAGCACAGTTAAGGCAGTCTGGAGAGCACAGTTAAGGCAGTCTGGAGAGCACAGTTAAGGCAGTCTGGAGAGCACAGTTAAGGCAGTCTGGAGAGCACAGTTAAGCGCAGTCTGGAGAGCACAGTTAAGCCAGTCTGGAGAGCACAGTTAAGCCAGTCTGGAGAGCACAGTTAAGCCCAGTCTAGGAGATTTAGAGCCAATATGGAGGTCACGATTCCAAAATCAAGGTGTGTAGAGAAGAAAAGCCTCATGAATCAGTGTGGAAGGTGCCCTAGAGCGCATATCAAGGACTGGAAAGCGACTACAAAGGCGTGTAAAGGCGTGAAGTAGTGGACAGTGTTGGGAGCATTAGTGGCCAGTGATGGGAAAATTGTGTAGTGATGGAGTATTAGTGGCCAGTGATGGGAAGTGTAGTGGCCAGTGTAGGGGGTATAGAAATGGCCAGTGAAGGGAGTATTAGTGGCCAGTGATGGGAAGTAGTATGGCCAGTGTTGGGAGTAGTAGTGGCCAGTGTTGGGAGTTAGGGGCCAGTGATGGGAGTATTAGTGGCAGGATAGATGTAGAGTGAGATAGTAGGGCCAGTGTTGAGGAAGTTAGTGGCCAGTATGGGGAGTATTAGTGGCCAGTGATGGAAAGTAAGTGGCCAGTGTTGGAGATATAGTGGCAGTGATAGGAGTAGTAGTGGCCAGTGTTGGAGCATTAGTGGCAGTGATGGAAGTGTAGTGCCAGTGTAGGAGTATTAGTAGCCAGTGATGGAAGTAAGTAGTGGCCAGTGTAGGAGATATAGTGCCAGTATGAGTAGTAGTGGCCAGTGATAGGAGTAGTAGTTGGCCAGTGATGGGAGTATTAGTGGCCAGTGTTGGGAGCATTAGTGGCCAGTGATGGGGAGTAGTAGTGGCCAGTGTTGGGAGCATTAGTGGCCAGTGATGGGGAGTAGTAGTGGCCAGTGATGGAGTATTAGTGCCAGTGAGGGAGTAGTAGTGGACAGTGTTGGGAGCATTAGTGGCCAGTGATTGGGAGTAGTAGTGGCCAGTGATGGGAGTATTAGTGGCCAGTGATGGGAGTAGTAGTGGCCAGTGATGGGAGTATTAGTGGCCAGTGATGGGGAGTAGTAGTGGCAGTGTTGGGAGCATTAGTAGCCAGTAGAATTGGTAGATAAGTAAAGTGGCCAGTGATGGAAAGTATAGTGGCCAGTGATGAGAGTAGTAGTGGCAAGTGATGGGAGTATTAGTGCCAGTGATGGAGTAGTAGTGGCAGTGATGAGGAGTAGTAGTGGCCAATGGATATGTGCAGTGTGGGAGTAGTAGTGGCCAGTGATGGGAGTAGTAGTGGCCAGTGTTGGGAGTATTAGTGGCCAGTGTTTGGGAGTAGTAGTGGCCAGTGATGGGAGTATTAGTGGCAGTGATGGGAGTAGTAGTGGCCAGTGATGGGAGTAGTGTGGCCAGTGATGGGAGTAGTAGTGCCAGTGTGGAGTAGTAGTGGCCAGTGCTGGGAGTAGTAGTGGCCAGTGATGGGAGTAGTGGGCCAGTGATGGGAGTAGTAGTGGCCAGTGTTGGGAGCATTAGTGGCCAGTGATTGGGAGTAGTAGTGGCCAGTGATGGGAGTATTAGTGGCCAGTGATGGGAGTAGTAGTGGCCAGTGATGGGAGTAGTTGTTGCCAGTGATGAGAGTAGTAGTGGCCAGTGATGGGAGTAGTAGTGGCCAGTGCTGGGAGTAGTAGTGGCCAGTGCTGGGAGTAGTAGTGGCCAGTGATTGGGAGTAGTAGTGGCCAGTGTTGGGAGCATTAGTGGCCAGTGATTGGGAGTAGTAGTGGCCAGTGATGGGAGTATTAGTTGCCAGTGCTGGGAGTAGTAGTGGCCAGTGTTGAGGAGATTAGTGGCCAGTGATTGGGAGTAGTAGTGGCCAGTGATGGGAGTATTAGTGGCCAGTGATGGGAGTAGTAGTGGCCAGTGATGGGAGTAGTTGTTGCCAGTGATGAGAGTAGTAGTGGCCAGTGATGGGAGTAGTAGTGGCCAGTGATGGGAGTAGTAGTGGCCAGTGATGCATTAGTGCCAGTGATGAGAGTAGAAAGTGGCCAGTATGGGAGTAGTAGTGCCAGTGCTGGGAGTAGTAGTGGCCAGTGTGGGAGTATATGGCCAGTGATGGAGTAGTAGTGGCCAGTGATTGAGTAGTAGTGGCCAGTGCTGGGAGTAGTGTGGCCAGTGCTGGAGTAGTATTTGGCCAGTGTGGGAGTAGTAGTGGCCAGTGATGGGATAGTAGTGGCCAGTGCTGGGAGTAGTAGTGGCCAGTGATGGAGTAGTAGTGACCAGTGCTGGGCGTAGTAGTGGCCAGTGATGGGAGTAGTAGTGGCCAGTGCTGGGAGTAGTAGTGGCCAGTGCTGGGAGTAGTAGTGGCCAGTGCTGGGAGTAGTAGTGGCCAGTGCTGGGAGTAGTAGTGGCCAGTGCTGGGAGTAGTAGTGGCCAGTGCTGGGAGTAGTAGTGGCCAGTGCTGGAGTAGTAGTGGCCAGTGCTGGGAGTAGTAGTGGCAGTGCTGGGAGTAGTAGTGGCCAGTGCTGGGAGTAGTATGGCCAGTGCTGGGAGTAGTAGTGGCCAGTGCTGGGAGTAGTATGCTGGAAGTGCATGTGAGTAGTAGTGGCCAGTGCTGGGAGTAGTATGGCCAGTGCTGGGAGTAGTAGTGGCCAGTGCTGGGAGTAGTAGTGGCCAGTGCTGGGAGTAGTAGTTGCCAGTGCTGGGAGTAGTAGTGGCCAGTGATGGGAGTAGTAGTTGCCAGTGCTGGGAGTAGTAGTGGCCAGTATTGGGAGTAGTAGTGGCCAGTGCTGGGAGTAGTAGTGGCCAGTGATTGGAGTAGTAGTGGCCAGTGATGGGAGTAGTAGTGGCCAGTGCTGGGAGTAGTAGTGGCCAGTGCTGGGAGTAGTAGTGGCCAGTGCTGGGAGTAGTAGTGGCCAGTGATGGGAGTAGTAGTGGCCAGTGCTGGGAGTAGTAGTGGCCAGTGCTGGAGTAGTAGTGGCCAGTGCTGGGAGTAGTAGTGGCCAGTGCTGGAGTAGTAGTGGCCAGTGCTGGGAGTAGTAGTGGCCAGTGCTGGGAGTAGTAGTGGCCAGTGATGGGAGTAGTAGTGGCCAGTGCTGGAGTAGTAGTGGCCAGTGCTGGGAGTAGTAGTGGCCAGTGCTGGGAGTAGTAGTGGCCAGTGCTGGGAGTAGTAGTGGCCAGTGCTGGGAGTAGTAGTGGCCAGTGCTGGGAGTAGTAATGGCCAGTGCTGGGAGTAGTAGTGGCCAGTGCTGGGAGTAGTAGTGGCCAGTGCTGGGAGTAGTAGTGGCCAGTGATGGGAGTAGTAGTGGCCAGTGCTGGGAGTAGTAGTGGCCAGTGCTGGGAGTAGTAGTGGCCAGTGCTGGGAGTAGTAGTGGCCAGTGCTGGGAGGGGTAGTAGCCAACATGGGTGTGATGTTGCACCAGCAATATCCATCAACGTGATGGCAAGCAAGAGAAGGGATGATAAAGTCCAGACACAATGTTCTCTTGTTGTGGTATAGATCGAGGTGCTAGATGGTGGAGAGAGACACAAGGGGAGGTCGGACCTTGGTCGTGGTTGGACCATCTGGCCAGGTGGAGACTTATGAGGTAACTGTAAGTAAAGTTTATTTAGGAACAGGTATACATAATTACAGTTATCATACATAGTTTAAAACAAGTGTAAATCACCTAGGATAACTCAGTAATATATTTTGTATTCCCCTCCCAGTAACTTTGTCTCAGTGACATTCTTCGGGTAATTGTATATTCCCCATATTTTTATATTTAAACCTATAAATTTCCCCGGTAATATTTCCCTCTGGATATAAAGTGATGGATTCTTCCAGTTTAATAGAGTGGCTTTAGAGTGTGTTAAGAGTACTGAGTGTTCTGAGCTAAGTGCAGTCGAAATAGCGGATAGATGGTCGCGTCTCCTAACACCTGTTGTCCTTGTTACCTAGCAGTAAATACCCAGAAGTCACTGGACTGTAATGGGTCAAATTCTAGACACAAGCCACAGTCAACACAAATGATCCACCCGTAGGAAGCTTGAGACGATGTTTTAGTCCGACTTGGACCATTGTTAAGCCACAATGCTTGGCTTTCGTGGGTTATCCTGGGATAGTCTTCCAGGGTTACTGATCCTAATGAAGTCCTCTTTTACAGTCACATGAAGTTCTCTTTTATTGTCAAATAAATAGGGATAGCAGACGTAACAGACCGTATCAACACGTCTCGCCCTGCTCACAATGCTAGTTCATTCTGTGGTTACGAAGCAGTGGCAATGGTTTCCACCTGACAACACAAGACATCAATCAGGCTGGCTGGCCTGAGCAATGAACCCATCGTTGGCCGTTTCTCTTGCATAAGGCACCACTATCCACTACCCATGGGCACACACAGATACTACCCCCGCATCTTCACACCTCTCGAGCCCCTGTAAAATGCCGTAGGGGACTGTGAAACTGGCCAGGTCGCCGCCGTCTCCGTGCTATACCGGCTCCGGGTACACAAGCCGGAGTCGTTAAGTGGCATCGGTAAGGCCGGTGATGGTCCTCCAGAGATGTACCGCCAAGTCATCTCACTTGGATCGAAAGCTGTAAAGATTTCCCGTGATGGAGGTTTTACGATCCCACGGACGCCCACGCACGTCCACGGACGTTTATTGTAAGCAGAGTCTACAGTCCCCTGAGAGACCATTGTCCACGCGCGCAGTCTGTGCATCTCAATATTCGTTGTTTGTATCTGCGGTGATTCGGTTCAACAGAAGAGTGAACAGACGCAGCGGGGACAGACGCAGCAAGGTCGGACGCAGCGGGGACGGACGCAGCGGAGTTGGACAGGCAGGAAGAGGGTGTTAAGACTGAAAATTACCATCATATTCACTGGGAAGCGCTTAATCTGCAAGGGTCATATAGTGCTTCGGAAGTGGGATATATATATATATATATATATATATATGAGAGAGAGAGAAATATAATTTTTCAAAGAGTACTGTTTGGAATTTAAACAAGTACTCAGTTACGGTACATATATACCAAAACACACACACACACACACACACACACACACACACACAGATGATGTGAAGTTAATGAGAAGAATTAAATCAGTCGAGGATCAGGCAGGACTACAAAGAGACCTGGACAGGCTGCAAGCCTGGTCCAGTAACTGGCTCCTTGAATTTAACCCTGCCAAATGTAAAGTCATGAAGTTCGGGGAAGGGCAAAGAAGACCACAGACAGAGTATAGTCTAGGTGGCCAAAGACTGCAAACCTCACTCAAGGAAAAAGATCTTGGGGTAAGTATAATACCGAACACATCTCCTGAGGCACACATCAATCAGATAACTGCTGCAGCATACGGGCGGCTGGCAAACCTAAAAATAGCGTTCCAATACCCCACTAAGGAATCGTTCAAGACTCTGTATACCATATACGTCAGGCCCATACTGGAGTATGCAGCACCAGTTTGGAACCCACACCTGGTCAAGCACGTCAAGAAATTAGAGAAAGTGCAAAGGTTTGCAACAAGACTAGTCCCAGAGCTAAGGGGATTGTCCTACGAAGAAAGCTAAGGGAAATCGGCCTGACGACACTAGATGACAGGAGGGTTAGGGGAGACATGATAACGACATATAAAATACTGCGAGGAATAGATAAGGTGGACACAGACAGGATTTTCCAGAGAGGGGACACAGAAACAAGGGGTCACAATTGGAAGTATTTCTTCAGTCATAGAGTTGTCAGGAAGTAGAATAGCCTAAAAAGTGACGTAGTGGAGGCAGAAACCATATATAGTTTTAAGACTAGGTTTGATAAAGCTCATGGAGCAGGGAGAGAGAGAGGACCTAGTAGCAATCAGTGAAGAGGCGGGGCCAGGAGCTATGAATCGACCCCTGCAACCACAAATAGGTGAGTACAAATAGGTGAGTACACACACACAAACACACACACACACACACACACACACACGCAGTTATTCATAGCAGGAGATATATTAACGAGAACAAAAATATAGAGTGGAGAAAGCGCGGCCCATACATCATTTTAGGGCGGCTATGGGGAGGCGGTGACGGGTGGGAGGATACACGCCAGGTATCCCCGTCTATCTCTGACAAATAAAAGTTTATATCTTGTGAGGATAAAGTCATAATTCTCCTCATATCAGCCTTCCACAGGAGAAGGGAGGAGAGAGGGAGAGAGAGAGAGAGAGAGAGAGAGAGAGGAGAGAGAGAGAGAGAGAGAGAGAGAGAGAGAGAGTCAGCCAGTCAGTAGCCAGCCAGCCAGCAAGCAAAGCCAGACAGAGCAGAGAGTACACAAGCAGTAAGACAAGCAGGAGTAGACAAGCAGGAGACAGCAGGGGTAAGACAAGCAGGGGTAAGACAAGCAGGGTAAGACAAGCAGGGTAAGACAAGCAGGGTAGCACAAGCAGCAGTAAGACAAGCAGGAGTTAGACAAGCAGGGGTAAGACAAGCAGGGGTAAGACAAGCAGGGGTAAGACAAGCAGGGGTAAGACAAGCAGGGGTAAGACAAGCAGGGGTAAGACAAGCAGGGGTAAGACAAGCAGGGGTAAGACAAGCAGGGGTAAGACAAGCAGGGATAAGACAAGCAGGAGTTGGACAAGCAGGGGTAAGACAAGCAGGGGTAAGACAAGCAGGGGTAAGACAAGCAGGGGTAGACAAGCAGGGGTAAGACAAGCAGGGGTAAGACAAGCAGGGGTAAGACAAGCAGGGTAAGACAAGCAGGGTTGGACAAGCAGGGTAAGACAAGCAGGGTAAGACAAGCAGGGGTAAGACAAGCAGGGGTAAGACAAGCAGGGGTAAGACAAGAAGACAAGCAGGGGTAAGACAAGCAGGTAAGACAAGCAGGGGTAAGACAAGCAGGGGTAAGACAAGCAGGGGTAAGACAAGCAGGGGTAAGACAAGCAGGGGTAAGACAAGCAGGGGTAAGACAAGCAGGGGTAAGACAAGCAGGGTAAGACAAGCAGGGTAAGACAAGCAGGAGTTGGACAAGCAGGGGTAAGACAAGCAGGGGTAAGACAAGCAGGGGTAAGACAAGCAGGAGTTGGACAAGCAGGGGTAAGACAAGCAGGGGTAAGACAAGCAGGGGTAAGACAAGCAGGGGTAAGACAAGCAGGAGTTGGACAAGCACTGGTAAGACAAGCAGGGGTAAGACAAGCAGGGGTAAGACAGGAGACAAGGGAGTTGGACAAGCAGGGGTAAGACAAGCAGGGGTAAGACAAGCAGGAGTTGGACAAGCAGGGGTAAGACAAGCAGGGGTAAGACAAGCAGGGGTAAGACAAGCAGGGGTAAGACAAGCAGGGGTAAGACAAGCAGGGGTAAGACAAGCAGGGGTAAGACAAGCAGGGATAGGACAAGCAGGAGTAGTACAAAGGAATAAAAAAGCTCTGAAGTAGACACAAGGAGAGAGATAACGAAGCTTAAATGTCTTGAGCACTTTGGGTGCGCTGGAAGAGAGTGGTTTTGGTCACACACTGAAGCTCCAGCTGACATGAAGCACCAGCTGACATGAAGCACCAGCTGACATGAAGCTCCAGCTGACATGAAGCTCCAGCTGACATGAAGCTCCAGCTGACATGAAAATTGCTCAGGGCAGAAAGAAAAGTGTTTTTTTTTTTTTTACAGATGTGGAAATTTTCCTTGGAGGAAAATAATGTCATCCCACTAGGGTCACCCAAGGTCGAAAACTCTATCCGAAAAGTGAAGAAACCTCGTCTTGGAAAACCTCGGATGCCGTTGGAACTCCCTCCGTACTCCCTACCAACTTAATCTTGTGAGCTAAAGCACATCATATAATATTACAATATGATATATATATATATATATATATATATATATATATATATATATATATATATATATATATATATATATATATATATATATATAACACATCGGCCGATTCCCACCAAGGCAGGGTGGCCCGATAAAGAAAAACTTTCATCATCATTCACTCCATCACTGTCTTGCCAGAGGGGTGCTTTACAATACAGTTATAAAACTGCAACATTAACACCCCTCCTTCAGAGTGCCGGCACTGTACTTCCCATCTCCAGGACTCAAGTCCGGCCTGCCGGTTTCCCTGAATCCCTTCATAAATGTTACTTTGCTCACACTCCAACAGCACGTCAAGTATTAAAAACCATTTGTCTCCTTTCACTCCTATCAAATACGCTCACACATGCTTGCTGGAAATCCAAGCCCCTCGCACACAAAACCTCTTTTACCCCCTCCCTCCAACCTTTCCTAGGCCGACCCCTACCCCGCCTTCCCTCCACTACAGATTTATACACTCTCGAAGTCATTCTGTTTCGTTCCATTCTCTCTACATGTCCAAACCACCTCAACAACCCCTCCTCAGCCCTCTGGATAATAGTTTTGGTAATCCCACACCTCCTCCTAATTTCCAAACTCCGAATTCTCTGCATTATATTCACACCACACATTGACCTCAGACATGACATCTCCACTGCCTCCAGCCTTCTCCTCGTTGCAACATTCATCACCCATGCTTCACACCCATATAAGAGTGTTGGTATGACTATACTCTCATACATTCCCCTCTTTACTTCCATGGACAAAGTTCTTTGTTTCCACAGACTCCGAAGTGCACCACTCACCCTTTTCCCCTCATCAATTCTATGATTCACCTCATCCTTCATAGACCCATCTGCTGACATGTCCACTCCCAAATATCTGAATACATTCACCTCCTCCATACTCTCTCCCTCCAATCTGATATCCAATCTTTCGTCACCTATTCTTTTTGTTATCCTCATCACCTTACTGTTTCCTATATTCAGTTTCAATTTTCTTCTTTTACACACCCTACCAAATTCATTCACCAACCTCTGCAACTTCTCTTCAGAATCTCCCAAAAGCACAGTGTCATCAGCAAAAAGCAACTGTGACAACTTCCACTTTGTATTTGATTCTTTGTCTTTTAACCCCACACCTCTTGCCAAGACCCTCGCATTCACTTTTCTTACAACCCCATCTATAAATATATTGAACAACCACGGTGACATCACACATCCTTGTCTAAGGCCTACTTTTACTGGGAAATAATCTCCCTCTCTCCTACACACTCTAACCTGAGCCTCACTATCCTCATAAAAGCTCTTTACTGCTTTCAGTAACCTACCTCCTATTCCATACACCTGCAACATCTGCCACATTGCCCCCCTATCCACCCTATCATACGCCTTTTCCAAATCCATAAATGCCACAAAAACCTCTTTACCCTTATCCAAATACTGTTCACCTATATGTTTCACTGTAAACACTTGGTCTACACACCCCCTACCTTTCCTAAAGCCACCTTGTTTATATGCTATCCTGCTCTTTGTCTTACTCTTAATTCTTTCAATAATAACTCTACCATACACTTTACCAGGTATACTCAACAGACTTATTCCCCTATAATTTTTGCACTCTCTTTTGTCCCCTTTGCCTTTATACAAAGGAACAATACACGCTCTCTGTCAGTCCCTAGGTGCCTTACCCTCTTCCATACATTTATTAAATAATAGCACCAACCACTCCAAAACTATATTCCCGCCTGCTTTTAACATTTCTATCTTTATCCCATCAATTTCAGCTGCCTTATTCCCTTTCATTCTACCCACTGCCTCACGAACTTCCCCTACACTCACAACTGGCTCTTCCACACTCCTACAAGATGTTATTCCTCCTTGCCCTATACACGAAATCACAGCTTCCCTGTCTTCATCAACATGTAACAACTCCTCAAAATATTCCCTCCATCTTCCCGATACCTCTAACTCTCCATTTAATAACTCTCCTCTCCTATTTTTAACTATCAAATCAATTTGTTCCCTAGGCTTCCTCAACTTATTAATCTCACTCCAAAACTTTTTCTTATTTTCAACAAAAACTTGTTGATAACATCTCAACAAGGGCAATTTAATTTAGCCTAATCCAACTAAATATATTTTAGATAAGTTTACAATAATTTAATAATAAACAAACACAATGAAATATCTTTGTTTTCGTTAGGTTCAGAATGATTTTTGCGAAATTATTGCATACACAAATTTTCGCTTGCCTTATTCGGCAATAAGAGCGTTGCTATTTAAGCCAAAATAGCAAGTTTTACCTATTCGGCACGATATATATATATATATATATATATATATATATATATATATATATATATATATATATATATATATATATATATATATATATATATATATATATGTCGTGCCGATTAGGTAAAACTGGTCAATTAGCAAGAACTCATCTAAAATTAAGTCCTTTCTAAAATTTTCTCTTATACGTTTAAAGATATTTTTTTTTCATTTATGTTAATGTAAAAATTTATAATTTTGTACCAAGAGAAACTTTGAAAACCTACCTAACCTTATTACAACAAGCGCAATTTAATTTAGCCTAACCCAACTAAATATATTTTAGATACGTTAACATTAATTTAATAATAAACAAACACAATGAAATATATTTTTTTCTTTAGGTTCAGAACGATTTTTGCGAAATTATTGCATACACAAATTTTCGCTTGTCTTATATGGCAAGAAGAGCGTTGCTAATTAAGCCAAAATCGCATGTTTTACCTAATCGGCACGACATTATATATATATATATATATATATATATATATATATATATATATATATATATATATATATATATATATATATATATAAAATATATAATATATATACAATAGGTATGTTTTATTACATAATATGGTACAAAGATTTGAGAGATACATTGTTGATATAAAGATGGCATATACAGTACACGAGGTGAGAGATACATGTCTAGTACATATTGTTACATTTTGTCACTGATTATAATGCGAAAATCTCATCCAGCTCCTTCGAGCTGGTGCGCGTGCCCAGAATACAGCATGCATTACCCTCTGAACAGCAGCGCTGAGTCGCTGGAACAGAAAACTAGCTGCCCTGGGATCCCTAGTTACCCTGTTGAGTCTTTTGCCCAGCTCCTTGAGGAACTTAGATGCACTCTTTCCCCATGAGCCAAGGGTCTCTGAGCCTATGGGAACAAACATATAATGATGGGCAAGTTCTCCATATTTTCTCGACTTCTGGGACTCCCTGAAGGTGGCAGCAGCCCCTCCTTCCTCCCTGGTGTACTGGAGATAGGTATCAGCCAAGGTAGATGCACATGTGTAGTCCCACACCACCTGCTTGCCGTCTGTCCAGGCTTGAAGGGTGATACCATCTGGACGCTTTTGGTTGCCATCAGATCTGCATAGTTGGGGTGGTTCCCTTACTGCTGGGCATCCGGCTGTTGTGAGGCTCCTCTTGATAATGTTATTAACCTCTTCATGTCTTGCAATCTTTCCTCGGATTTACGACACACAAGACCATGGTACCCGAATCGGTCTGCTGCTTCACTGCCACAAATACACCTGTGTTCGGCGAGAATAGGGGCGGCAAGTCGAAGGGCAACACCAATGCGGATGGTCTGTGGGTCGAGGCGTGTGCCAAGGCTGGAGTTGGGAACAGCCAAAAGAAAGTCCCCTGCATGAGGAGCCTCACTGAAAGTAGGCGGGCTCTATCCTTCCCTGACACACTCTGAAGCATTGCTGAGGCTATATTCTCTACTATTGGGCCATCCCAGTGCGACTGTTTGTAGTTGTTGGGGAGCAGGCCTGGTTTCAGAGCCTGTTAGGTTATCCCAGATCCTGGCTCCATCAACGAACTTTTGGTCATGGATTCCAATCGTGTCCCTAAGATGTTCAGGGAGAATTGCTGCTACAAGCCCTCTGGATGCAATGCATGAAGACAGGAAAGCAGGTAGAGCAATCTGAGATGACTTGCGGACACCAATGCCTCCTAGTCTGACTGGGAGTGTAGCTTGGTCCCACTGCCCATCTTCTAGAGTAAGGTTAAGTACTTTAGTAAAGATCTGCCTCAGGATACTGTCATATTCGTGCAGTATAGGATTATCATATGAAGGAGCACATCTTAGGAAATATGTCAACCTGGGCAGACTCAAGCATTTTGTGAGGAGGTACAAGGCATCATGGGTGTCAAGATTGCCTATTCGTTGTTCCATATATATATATATATATATATATATATATATTTGGGACGTGCATCAGTGAGGATAGGAAAGACAAGGATAAGAGTAACACCAGTACGATTAGTGAGGATCGAGGCATGTGCCTAGAGAGGAATTAGGGACAGCCAATAAGAGATCCCCTGCATGAGGTGCTCTCACTGCCAGGAGGCGAGCTCTGGCTTTCTCCGACACACACATACTCAGGCACTGTTGAGTGTGACTGTAGTTGTTAATTAAGGGTAACTGGTCTGTTTGAGGTGCTTGGTAGAGTAGGCCAGTGCCTGGGTCCATCAATGATATTTGAGTGGTGATTGAGATGTTCAGGGAGAATCACAGCTGGAGCTCCACTGGACACATGAAAACATGAATGCAGGGAGTGCTTTATTGGATGCTTTCCTAACACCTCTGTCTCATTCTGACTGGAAGTGTACTCAATCTTTTAGAATAAGATTGAGTATTTCTCCGATTATCAACTTCCGGAAACTGTCGTATTCCTGCGAGGGTGCACACCGTAAGAAATACGTTAGTCTAGGCTGGCCCAGGCACACTAGGCAGACCCAGGCACTTTAGGCAGCCCCAGCAATTTTAGGCGGGCCCAGGCACTTTAGGCTGGCCCAGGCACTTTAGGTAGGCCCAGGCACTTTAGGTAGGCCCAGGCACTTTATTAGGCAGACTCAGGCACTTCATGAGAAGCTACAAGGCACCATGGACGTCTAAATTGCCTATTCGTTGTTCCTTCCTCTTCAAATCATCCAATTTGTTTTCGAGAATTACATCGACGGTATTAGTTCCCCGAGGGACTCCAAGCAGGATGATACCTGGCGGCAGTGGTTGACGCAGTTGGTGCAATAGTAGTATTATGGATCTCACTGTATTGATTGTTTAGTCGTTGGCTGAGAATGAATTAGCATTTTGAATGTTTAAAGACGAGTCTCTTGGGGCTCTCCTTGTGTCATGCAATGTGCTACTATCCAGGAATAAGAATTTTAGTTCGCTGGTCAGTATGTTAGTGATATCCGTAATCGCTATCCACTGGAGAAACAGGACGAGAGGCTCCCCTTGCTGAACATCTTCCAGCGCAGTGACCTCCTGCTTTCCAGACAACATCGTCTCCTTACTGTATTGACGAAAGAGGACGAACTAGGGAAGTGTGGTTAACCTGCTGGTAATACCACGACCTTCTTCAATAAAGTAAACACATTTTTGGAGTATAATTTTAATACAGCCTTATCTTCAGGTAGGTTAGTGATATGCTCCCCTGCCTGCTGCATACACCGCTGTGATATGCTCCCCTGCCTGCTGCAGGGGAGCATATCACTCCGAGAGTCTCCGAGAGACTCCAGAACCAAGCTAGTTTGGTTGCAGCATCATGGCTGCCTCTGTGGATGCTTCTGACAGCCGCTGTAACAATGAGGCAGCGAAGAGTGTTACCCATGGCAATGCACCAAAGAAACACGGTTTAATTTCGTCAGGAATCAAAGCAGCCAAGGAACGAACCTCGTGATATATATTGGAAAAGTCTGTGCAATCTCCCCGAGACCTGGATTAACCTCTATCTTAAAATCTGGGTTTTACCCCAGAGCAGCTCCAGGCAGAGCAAGACGTGAATGACATAATACCTTTGTAAACATCTGATTCTTGCATAAACAGAGGTTCTGCATGAGGGACAGTGGTGTCAGGAATATAGTGTTCCTGGCAGGATATTTTTCTCTCAGTGCTGTAGCAGTATCGGCATCCCTGGAGGTAATTTTATCTTCGCTGATAATTGTTCTGATCTCCCCCAATTGCTTTGCCTTCTTTACTCTCCACTGTCTTGGCATTCAACTCCATCTTTATATATTCTGTCTCTGTTTTTTCCATCCTTGTTTTGTTCGCGTGTACTCTTGTCTCACTGCCGGTAGAGAGATTGTTGGGTCTGTCTCTTTCGTGTTGACGGAGAAGGAGACTCACTTTATTAGATCAGGAAAATCTCTGAACTGATGACCAACGAGACTAGCGCCTCATGCCGGCCAGGCTAAGTAACCCTTAACAAGTTGTGTCATCCTCTGATGGTGGTGGGTGCAGCATCTAGAATAGTGCAGCCTCCGTAGGAACTGAGACTCAACCCCTGCAACCACATATAGGTGAGTACAGAAGGAGGGAGAGGTGGGGGTAAAGTTTGAGAGTAATGGTCTAGGAAACAGTTTGCTCAACGTGAAAGAATGCTCTTTAAACACGATCTTGCCAACTACCCGACATCTAATTACCTCTAAATAATACGAAGAAACAGCAGGGAATTGTGTGTGTGTGTGTGTACGTACTCACCTAGGTACGTTTACGAGAGGGTCGAGAGCCAGCTCCTGGTCCCGCCTCCTATACCACTTTGATCTGCATCAATGATTTCTGGTGTTTTTGGCCTTATTGTATCTACTCTAGAAGCTGTATATTGAGTTTGCACGCACCATTGCCTCCTCCAAGTACAGGTAGGTTCACCAGGAGAACCCCGACCTGGGTCTTCTAGATGGGGTGACCAGACGACATCGAAGTCGTTCCACTTTTCAGCCTCCCCGAGACTAAATAAATACTTCCTTACATCCCTATGACTCCTCTGTGTCTTCAGCTTCCACCTGTCTCCTCTTAATTCAATCCCTATCCTCCCTATCCATCTTGGAATGTTGTGTCGTAATCATGTCTTTCCCTCTGCTCCTCTCGTTCAGGGTTGTCAGATTTAGTTCCTTCAACCTCTCTTCATAGTCCATACACACACAACCCGCACATATAAAAGGGAGCTTAGACGATTTCGGCACTTGGACCATTTACAAGACTTTGTAAATGGTCCAAGTCGGGCCGAAACGTCGTCGTAAACTCCTCTCTTTTATATGTGCGGGTTGTGTGTGTATTGTTCCAGTCACGGTATTGTGCCTTTTTTGTTATTCATAGTCCATCTCTCATTACTGGTACTAACATGGTTGCGAATCTTTGCACCTTTTCGAGGTTGTCACATTGTTTAGCAGGTGTCAGCTCCAATCTGGGTCCGCAGACTCAATGATTGGCCTCTTATATGTCGTGTATAAGGTTCTGAAGGATTCTTTAAGTTTCTCAGAGCTATTTTAAGGTTTATTTATCTTGCATATGCCAGTGATATTATATGATTTGTATGCATTTCTGGTGATATGCTCGGTGTCATGTTCACCTCCAGGTTCTTTCCACTATGATATTTGCAGCCTCCGACCATACTGTTTACCTGACCTTGTATTTGTTCGGATTAAACTCAAGGAGTCTCTTGTATGACCACACCTGCAGTCTGCTGAGCTCTTCCTGAAGTTTGCCACTGTCCTCTCCGGTTCTTATTCTTACATCATCAGCAAACAGTGACACACAAGATTCGATTTCTCTGATGGGTTCACATACCTTAGGAACAGTATCGGTCCAAGTACTGATCGTTGCGAACCCCCATTATTGCATTCATGTGTGTGTCCCACACACAACAAGAGTACGCGCAGTTAACACACACACACACACACACACACCAATCCAAATGTATGTTAACAAGTGCCTTTTGACAACAGGTAACTAACACTCAAGAAATTTACAGCTATTTACATGTGAACTAGTCTCACAGGGTATATATATACACCGGGGGTATGTCTTAGTGTAAATACAGTACACTGAGTATACCTTACTCCTTAGCTTATAGACTGCATTATTCTTGATGTCAGTATCCAGGACTCAAACCTCACAAACTATCCAGCTAAACTAAGATATTCTCTCTGTATATTTATATGGATTTCGTCAAAATAAACTTGTGGTCGTACGAGGGAACGGTATTTAAAAAAATATGGTGTGGAAGACCCTTTAAACTACATGTCTGCCTTACTACATGGGGTCTACCTGGAGGGGTGTTCCGGGGGGTCAACGCCCCCCGTGGCCCTGTCCTTGACCAGGCCTCCCGCAGGATCAGGGCCTGATCAACCAGGCTCACAAGTATTTTAAATGCTGTGGAACAAGACATTAGGAAGCAGTGGATGAAGCCATTACGAAAACAAATTGATAAAGTATCTATCAGACCAGGTTTCCTGATCAGGAAAATTCTGTATATAAAATTTCCTAAGCTGCTATGACAGTCCTAGAAATTATACAGTCAAGACATAGAATTTCTTATTTGCATTTACTGGCATTTCAGAAAAAAAAACTTCCGATATTATAGTCATGGTGATGGGATAAACCATTGAGGGATCAAGCATCGGCCGGGTAATGGGAGGTAATCAGGTCTGATGCGAGGACGGGAAAGGTAGCTCTGAGTGTTTGACTCAAGAGCCCTTTACCAGCATCAGGGCACCTCCACCCCTTGAAGACCTTAATGTAAATAACTAATGTAATGGAAACGGGAAGCAGCAAAAACTAGCCACAGAAAAAATACTGATGTTGATATGATAATGAAGAACCGGACAGTCAGAGGAATCTGCAAGTCAATATAAAAAAAAACAAAAAATCACCGCGCGATCGCATAAATGCAGCATTGATGGAAAATGTAATGAGAGAAAGAGAGAGAGAGAGAGAGAGAGAGAGAGAGAGAGAGAGAGAGAGAGAGAGAGAGAGAGAGAGAGAGAGAGAGAGAGAGAGAGAGAGAGAGAGAGAGAGAGAGAGAGAGACGGGTGCAGGTTTCAGGAGAATCAACATGGGTTTAGGGATGGTAGGTCCTGCCTCACCAGTTTGCTGCTGCTGAAGTTTTACCAGCGACTCACGGAGATCAAACAGTGACACGAGAGGTCACGCCGGAGACGCATCTTTATGCTGAGAGTAGGTGGGAGTAAGAGGCTCCTGATATATACGTGTTGTGGCTCCTGATATATACGTGTTGTGGCTCCTGATATATACGTGTTGTGGCTCCTGATATATACGTGTTGTGGCTCCTGATATATACGTGTTGTGGCTCCTGATATATACGTGTTGTGGCTCCTGATATATACGTGTTGTGGCTCCTGATATATACGAAGAATAACATTAATATTAGAGTAAATCCTCGATATAACGGACTATTAGAGGGAGAGGGGAGGAATGGTCTAAGTGTTCGTTATATCCGAATGAAAAAAAAAAATAGTAAAAACGTACAGTAAAGTACTCTACTGTACAAGTTACAGATATACTACAATATACATTGAAAATAAATGACTTAAAAGTAGCACCGAGAGAGTATTTATCGTTTAGAGTAAAAGTAAGACTTAGGGAGTCCTTCGAGTGTTAGTACTCTCACTCTTCATGACCTATGTAAACAAAACTACCATAAGGAATACATATATGTACGTCACTCTGTGCTAACAATGTTAAACTAATGAAAATAAGATTGGAGGTTGACAGGATTGCTGGAAGTTGATAGGAACCTCGATTATTGTGAAGCGTGAAGCTACCCGGAGACAACAACCACTCCAGGGACGTATGTAAGGAGAGAGGAATTTTTACATTATTTCCTCAGAGTGTACTGGGCAGCGGCACTCATCCTGTGAGTGAACATATAGTTGGCACTCTGCTCGCGGTATCAGCTCCATCCCTGACTTTCAGAATATAGGTATCACTATTTAAAAAAAAAAAAAATTGTATTAACACATCTGCCGTTTCCCACCAAGGTAGGGTGACCCGAAAAAGAAGAAACACCTTCAACATCATTCACTCCATCACTGCCTTGCCAGAGGCGCGCCTGCACTATGGTTAAAATACTGTGATATATCAACACCCCATCCCCTTCAGAGTGCAGGCACTGTACCTCCAGGACTCAAGTCCGGCTAACCGGTTTCACTAAATCCCATCATAAATATTACCTTGCTCACACTCCAACAGCACCTCAGGTCATAAAAACTATTTGTCTCCACTCGTTCCTATCTAACACGCTCACGCATGCTTGCTGGAAGTCCAAGCCCATCACACACAAAACCTCCTTTACCCCCTCCCTTCAACCTTTCCTAGGCTGACCCCTATCCCGCCTTCCTTCCAAAAATACATTGATAAAATTAGAGGCAGTCCTGCATATTTTGGTAACATGCTACAAACTTTGTTCCAGTGTGCTTAAACTGTTCATATATGTGTGGTATTAATTTATTTTCTATTTATGTTAGCGAACCTAAGGCCTACCTCTGGGCCTAAAAATGAGTTATATAAGAGTTTATGCACAGCACACGCCAGGACATTCATGGAGTACGCAGCACCAGTGTAGAACCCACAACTCTTCAGACACGTAAAGAATCATGAGAAAGTCTACTAGCTTACAACAAGACTAGTCGCCGAAGTGGACAGAAAGATTTTTGTGACAGACCCGCAGGTACATAGGCACCCGCAGGCACTCACGCAGACGCAGGTACACCCGCAGGCACTCACGCACCCGCAGGTACACACGCAGGTACACCCGCACACGCAGGTACACACGCAGGTACACCCGCAGGCACTCACGCACCCGCAGGTACACACGCACACGCAGGTACACACGCAGGTACACACGCACACGCAGGTACACACGCAGGTCAGACAAGCTGGTTCAAGGAAGCGTGACCAATCGGTAATTTAATTACCTATCTGTTCTATTTTATTTTATTCATTATTTTTTCCTTTTTCGTACAAGGATGTTGCGGACCTGGGGGCGGGGGTGAGCCGTTAATTAGGAGGCGGGGGAGGGGAGGAGAAGGTAGGGGAGGTAGATAAATAGGAGCGGGGAGGGGGAGGGGAGGTAGATAAATAGGAGCGGGGAGGGGGAGGGTAGAAGACAGTAGATAGATAGGGGCTGGGAGGGAGGGAGGTAGTTTTGAAATTTAAAGATCTCTTTGACCGCGTAGATAATTCAGTTTTTTTTTTTGGCAATAACAATAAAAATCAGCGTAAGAGATCAAAGATTAAATTGACAATGAAAAAACTTCTAACATGAACAAAACCACACAACACAAACCATGGCAAACCACTTAACCAGCGTGGGTTAAATAAGTTGCATTGTTAATGTCAAAAGACTTAACATAAGTTCCCCGAGGTCCTACAGGCACCTCGGTAATTATGAAAACCTTGACACAGGCGAGAAGCCATAAATTGTGGCCAGTTAAAAATGTGTTTCACAAAATGCATAGGAAGGGGGTCAGGCGCACCTGCAAACAATTGGCTAGTAGACCGGAGGTGGGGAGGAGAGGAAAGTGGGGAGAGGTAGGGAGTAAGGGGCGCTGAGGGAGAGGGTAGGGAGCGAGAAAAAAATGGACGGAAACCAGTCTGGGTAGGTGAGGAGGCAGTGGGTCTTGGGTAGGAGGAAGAAAAGGAAAAGGAGGAGGAAGAGGAATAAAAGGAGGAAGAAGAGGAAGAGGAGGAGGAGCAACAACAAGAAGATGGAAGTAGTGGTGGTTTGAGAAAAGGGGGATGGAGTGGAGAGTTCTAAGACGATGATGGAGAAAAGTAGGGAGAAGAATTATTATTATTATAATCAAATAGAAGCGCTAAACCACAGGGGTTATACAGCGCTGCTTAGGGAGAAGAAGAAGATAAAGCGAGGCAGTTCTAAAATAACCTAACAAATGAGAGAGAAAGACAAGGAGTAAAATAAAGGGAATTCTAAAGTGATGGATTAAAAAGTGTTTAAGTCAGAGACGAGACACCAGGTTCCTCCTCTCCTGATCATCTGCAGTACTCCTGAAGGTGCTGCTGCTACGGTAGTGTGCGAGGCTTGCTGCTGCTGCTACCCAGGTAACCTACGTCTTGGTGCTGCTGCTACCCAGGTAACCTACGTCTTGGTGCTGCTGCTACCCAGGTAACCTACGTCTTGGTGCTGCTGCTACCCAGGAAGCCGCCATCTTTCTCGCATCCGGTTTGATAGTCCTGTATTTACTATATAAATACCGCGGTTATTTTCTTTCCTCGCAGGATTGACACCATATGTTTATCCACACTGAGTTGCATCTGCAACTTTTTCCTGCAACACACTGATACAAATCATTCCGTAGTTCGCCCGTACCCTCTTCCATATTAGTTGGCGGCCATCTTGCTTATCCATTCAGGTATTACTCAGTCTAACTTGTTTATTTAGAGAGTGGGATTGCAATGGCTACGTCTCCCAATCCCTTTTGGGATTTCTTTCCATTGATGGTAAATTCTCTGTTGCCCATCGGTCAGCCAGGTCTCGAACCGAAATTTCTGTGCTGGTATTGTGTGTTGTGGCCTTCTGTTA
>WNWK01000657.1:57500-85000 GCA_009830355.1 Cherax destructor | reverse complement strand
ATCGTTAAGAATGATAGTTGCAGTTTCTTGGATCAGGAGTCCTTTACTGGATCGTTAGGGCAGATTAATAAGGTGGTTAAGGTCGAGGTGCCGCCTCGGTCTTGAACGCAGCTTCCAGGACGGGAAGATTGATTTTCTTTGGCAATTGGGCATCTTCAAGACTCGAGGTGGAGAGAGGGAAGGAATAGAGGGTGGGCAGGAATAGAGGGTGGGCAGGAATAGAGGGTGGGCAGGAATAGAGGGTGGGCAGGAATAGAGGGTGGGCAGGAATAAAGGGTGGGCAGGAATAAAGGGTGGGCAGGAATAAAGGGTGGGCAGGAATAGAAAATTGAGAAGCAAAGGTGCTAACTATATAGTTTTTCCCAGATAGTGAATTCATAATATATATATATATATATATATATATATATATATATATATATATATATATATATATATATATATGTATATATATATATGCCGTGCCTAATAGGTAAAACTGGTCAATTAGCAAGAACTCATCTAAAATTAAGTCCTTTCTAAAATTTTGTTTTATACGTTTAAAGACATATTTTTTTCATTTATGTTGATGTAAAAAAAAATTAATTTTGAACCAAAAGAATTTTAGAAAACTTACCTAACCTTATTATAACAAACGCAATTTAATTTAGCCTAACCCAACTAAATAGTATATTTAATATACTTTTACAATAATTTAATAATAAACAAACACAATGAAATATATTTTTTGTTAGGTTCAGAATGTTTTTTGCGAAATTATTGCATACACAAATTTTCTCTTTTCTTATATGGCCAGATGAGCGTTGCTATTTAAGCCAAAATCGCAAGTTTTACCTAATCGGCACGACATATATATATATATATATATATATATATATATATATATATATATATATATATATATATATTTTTATGTGTGTGTGTGTGTAGAAATACAATATATATACAGTTTTTTTGTGTTTTCAGGTGAGTGAGAGCGTGGAGATGCGGCGATGTAGGGGACCTGAACAGTGAGTAACTTAGTATCATAATTTGACTATTGTAAAACGAGAAGAAACAAGGAAAAAAAGCACAGGAAAATAACGATTCAGTGGATTTAAATAATAAAAAAAAAACGATATTGTACTTAAGTACAATATTTTCCCAAATTTTATTAATTATAAATGAGTCTTAATTTGTATAATCCTAAACCTAATATTCGTATTAATTTCCAAACTTTTTTTTTTATGAAACTTGATTCTGTTATATTTCTCTCAACCATAAACCTCATTCATACATGTTTTTCAACCTTTTGAAAATCAATTGGCTGGTTAAAATCTCTCGCATGAATTAACAGAGCATTAAACACTTGTCCACTTCTAATGCTATATTTATGTTGTCAAACTGGACAAGAGTCTTGGACAAGAGTCTTGGACAAGAGTCTTGGACAAGAGTCTTGGACAAGAGTCTAATTGATAAAATTTGGGAGGAATTTAAGATATATTCGACAAGATACAAATCTTAAAGCCTGGGTAGAACATAAGGTAAGTTTGACAGGTCCTTGACCACCTCACCCGCACCATCATTAAAAGTTCAGGTGTTGTATGTTGACCGTGAAGTGTAATCTTGCTAATCTTTTATTTTTATAGCTCCTTGATAATGCGAGAAATCACGAAAGCGCTTGGAAGTTCACTACTCGTTTTCACAGTGGTTGTTCTTCATATTATAATATCACCTGTTTACGGTGATTTTATTGTGATAATATATATATATATATATATATATATATATATATATATATATATATATATATATATATATATATATAAGCAGGTAAAAGCAATAAATGTTTTAGTGTTTAAACAACTGAATAAAATTAATGAACCACAATCTCTCTCCAAACTTTTTACCAGGAACAGCTCAAGAATTGAAGAAAAGCACTAATTTACATAATTTTACACAATAAGACAAATACAAGAGATGATTCTCTGGCACAAATAAACACAGCATCCATCTTAACTGTCGACTCTTCTGCCTGGCTTGTATGTCTGTGTCTGTGTTCTCACCCTGCCTGTCTGTGTTGACTCACCCTGCCTGTCTGTGTTGACTCACCCTGCCTGTCTGTGTTGACTCACCCTGCCTGTCTGTATTGACTCACTCTATCTGTCTGTGTTGACTCACCCTATCTGTCTGTGTTGACTCACCCTGCCTGTATTTGTTGACTCACCCTGCCTGTGTGAGTTGACTCACCCTGCCTGTCTGTATTGACTCACCCTATCTGTCTGTGTTGACTCACCCTATCTGTCTGTGTTGACTCACCCTGGCTGTCTGTGTTGATTCATCTTATCTGTATGTGTTGACTCACCCTGTCTGTCTGTGTTGACTCACTCTGCCTGTCTGTGTTGACTCACCCTGCCTGTCTGAGTTGACTCACCCTGCCTGTCTGTGTTGACTCACCCTGCCTGCCTGTCTGTGTTGACTCACCCTACCTGCCTGTCTGTGTTGACTCACCCTGCCTGCCTGTCTGTGTTGACTCACCCTGCCTGTCTGTGTTGCCTCACCCTGCCTGCCTGTCTGTGTTGACTCAACCTGCCTGCCTGTCTGTGTTGACTCACCCTGTCTGTCTGTTCTGTTTACCGTTTCTTTTACTCCCCATCTTTTTTATGAGATGTGTCTGTTGAGCCTTCCTCTCACTATGTCTGTCTGTCTGTGACTGTAAATGTCTGTGTCTGTCTGTGACTGTAACTGTCTGTGACTGTCCGTGACTGTCTCTGTCTACCTTCCTATCTGATTTCCTTTTAAGTTTCTTTGTTTACTGACTGGCCTTCTTTCGTTAAGGGGAAGCGCTAAAACTGTATGAGAGTCATTTAACACCCCGGGAGAAAGGGAAGGTAATCTTAGGTTTGATCCAAGGGGAAGAGTTGCTCCTGTTCCTTTGAAAAAGAACCCTTCACCAGCATCCTTATTAAAATCCTATATAAATGATCGCTGCAGTGTGGGTCTGTTGCCTCGTGTCAGACCCGGTCCTGTGTTTGTTCAACCTGTGTTTGTTCAACCTGTGTTTGTTCAACCTGTGTTTGTTCAACCTGTGTTTGTTCAACCTGTGTTTGTTCAACCTGTGTTTGTTCAGCTTGTGTTTGTTCAACCTGTGTTTGTTCAACCTGTGTTTGTTCAACCTGTGTATTTTTCAACCTGTGTTTGTTCAACCTGTGTTTGTTCAGCTTGTGTTTGTTCAACCTGTGTTTGTTCATCTTGTGTTTGTTCAACCTGTGTTTGTTCAGCTTGTGTTTGTTCAGCTTGTGTTTGTTCAACCTGTGTTTGTTCAGCTTGTGTTTGTTCAACCTGTGTTTGTTCATCTTGTGTTTGTTCAACCTGTGTTTGTTCAGCTTGTGTTTGTTCAACCTGTGTTTGTTCAACCTGTGTTTGTTCAACCTGTGTTTGTTCAACTTGTGTTTGTTCAACCTGTGTTTGTTCAGCTTGTGTTTGTTCAGCTTGTGTTTGTTCAACCTGTGTTTGTTCATCTTGTGTTTGTTCAACCTGTGTTTGTTCAGCTTGTGTTTGTTCAGCTTGTGTTTGTTAAACCTGTGTTTGTTCAGCTTGTGTTTGTTCAACCTGTGTTTGTTCATCTTGTGTTTGTTCAACCTGTGTTTGTTCAGCTTGTGTTTGTTCAACCTGTGTTTGTTCAGCTTTTGTTTGCTCAACCTGTGTTTGTTCAACCTGTGTTTGTTCAGCTTGTATTTGTTCGGCTTGTGTTTGTTCAACCTGTGTTTGTTCAACCTGTGTTTGTTCATCCTGTGTTTGTTTAATCTGTGTTTGTAATTATGCAGTGTGTTGCGACACATGTACCTGCAACACACCTGTCGCCTGACACAGGTGTGTTGTGACACATGTACCTGCAACACACCTGTCGCCTGACACAGGTGTGTTGTGACATGTACCTACAACACATCTGTCGCCTGACACAGGTGTGTTGTGACACATGTACCTACAACACACCTGTCACCTGACACAGGTGTGCTGTGACACATGTACCTGCAACACATCTGTCGCCTGACACAGGTGTGCTGTGGCACATGTATCTGCAACACACCTGTCGCCCGACACAGGTGTGTTGTAACACATGTACCTGCACCACACCTGTCGCCTTACACAGGTGTTGTGGCACATATACTTCCAAAACACCTGTCGCCTGACACAGGTGTGCTGTGGCACATGTACCTGCAACACACCTGTGGCCTGTCACAGGTGTTTTGTAACACATGTACCTGCACCACACCTGTCGCCTGACACAGGTGTGCTGTGGCACATGTACCTGCAACACACCTGTCGCCTGTCACAGGTGTGTTGTAACACATGTACCTGCAACACACCTGTCGCCTGTCACAGGTGTGTTGTAACACATGTACCTCCACAACACCTGTCGCCTGACACAGATGTGCAGTGGCAGATGTACCTGCAACACACCTGTCGCCTGTCACAAGTGTGTTGTAACACATGTACCTCCACAACACCTGTCGCCTGACACAGATGTGCAGTGGCAGATGTACCTGCAACACACCTGTCGCCTGACAGTCGCCTCTACACATCTATGATTATTTTTCAATCACTGTTGGCAGATTTCCGCTGCAAATTGAATCCTTTTGTTTACAGTTGTCTTGAGTTGATGTTTTCAACAGTACTACTGAGAGTCCACTGACTGACTGACTGACTGGCTGACTGACTGACTGACTGACTGACTGGCTGGCTGACTGACTGACTGACTGACTGACTGACTGACTGACTGACTGACTGACTGACTGACTGACTGACTGACTGACTGACTGGCTGGCTGGCTGGCTGACTGACTGACTGACTGACTGACTGACTGACTGACTGAGTGGCTGGCTGACTGACTTGCTGGCTAGCTGGTTGACTGACTGACTGACTGAGTGGCTGACTGACTTGCTGGCTAGCTGGCTAGCTGGCTGACTGACTGACTGACTGACTGGCTGTCTGACTGACTGTCTGACTGGCTGACTGACTGACTGACTGACTGACTGGACTGGCTGGCTGCTGACTGACTGTCTGACTGGCTGACTGACTGACTGTCTGACTCTGACTGACTGACTGACTGACTGACTGACTGACTGACTGACTGACTGACTGACTGACTGACTGTCTGACTGACTGACTGACTGACTGACTGACTGACTGACTGACTGACTGACTGACTGGCTGGCTGGCTGACTGACTGGCTGGCTGGCTGGCTGACTGACTGACTGACTGACTGGACTGACTGACTGACTGACTGACTGAGTGGCTGGCTGACTGACTTGCTGGCTAGCTGGTTGACTGACTGACTGACTGAGTGGCTGACTGACTTGCTGGCTAGCTGGCTAGCTGGCTGACTGACTGACTGACTGACTGGCTGTCTGACTGACTGTCTGACTGGCTGACTGACTGACTGACTGACTGACTGGCTGGCTGGCTGTCTGACTGACTGTCTGACTGACTGACTGACTGACTGACTAACTGATGACTGACTGACTGACTGACTGACTGACTGACTGACGACTGACTGAGTGGCTGGCTGACTGACTTGCTGGCTAGCTGGTTGACTGACTGACTGACTGAGTGGCTGACTGACTTGCTGGCTAGCTGGCTAGCTGGCTGACTGACTGACTGACTGACTGGCTGTCTGACTCATTGACTGACTGACTGACTAGCTGGCTGTCTGACTGCCTGACTGACTGACTGACTGACTGACTGACTAACTGACTGACTGGCTAACTGACTGACTGACTGACTGACTGGAGGGTATTCCGGGGATCAACGCGCCTGCGGTCCGGTCCATGACCAGGCCTCTCGGTGGATCAGGGCCTGATCAACCAGGCTGTTACTGCTGGCCGCACATAGTCCAACGTACGAACCACAGCCCGGCTGATCCGGCACTGACTTTAAGTATCTGTCCAGCTCCCTCCTGAAGGCAGCCAGGGGCCTATTGGTAATTCCCCTTATGCATGGTGGGAGGCTGTTGAACAGTCTTGGGCCCCGGACATTTATGGTGTTTTCTCTTAGTGTAACAATGGCGCCCCTACTTTTCATTGGGGGTATTTTGCACCGCCTGCCCAGTCTTTTACTTTCGTAGGGAGTGATTTCTGTGTGCAGATTCGGGACCAGTCCTTCTAGGATTTTCCAAGTCTCTCGCCTGCGTTCCAGCGAGTGCAAGTCAAGTGCTTCCAGGCGTTCCCAGTAGTTTAGGTGTTTGATGGAACTTATTTGTGCAGTAAAGGTTCTCTATACATTCCCTAGATCTGCAATTTCACCTGCCTTGAATGGTGATGGTAATGTACAGCAGTATTCTAGCCTAGAGAGAACAAGTGATTTAAAAAGGATCATCATTGGCTTAGCATCTCTTGTCTTGAATGTTCTCATTATCCATCCTATCAGTTTCCTCGCAGATGTGATAGTGGCATTGTTGTGGTCCTTGAAAGTTTCTCCCCTCAATATACGCCTCTCTCTCCTCAATCTACACCTCTTTATACGCCTCTCTCCCTTCACTCTACGCCTCTCTTCCCTCTAAACGTCTCTCTTGTCACTCTGTGCTTCTCTCCCCTCACTCTACGTCTCTCTCCTCTCGTTCTAGTCTCTCTCCCCTCACTCTACACCTATCCTCTCACTCTACACCTATCTCCCCTCACTACATCTCTCTCCCTCCTCACTCTACACTCTTCCCTCACTCTACATCTCTCCCTCACTCTACACTTCTCCCTCACTCTACACCTTCTCCCTCACTCTACACCTTCTCCCCTCACTCTACACCTCTCTCCTCACTCTACACCTCTCCCTCACTCTACACTCTCTCCCTCACTCTACACCTCTCTCCCTCACTCTACACTCTCTCCCCTCACTCTACATCTCTCCTTCACTCTACACCTCTCTCCCTCACTCTACACTCTCCCCTCACTCTACACCTCTCTCCCCTCACTCTACACCTCTCTCCCTCACTCTACACTCTCTCCCCTCACTCTACACTCTCTCCCTCACTCTACATCTCTCTCCCTCACTCTACATCTCTCCCTCACTCTACATCTCCTCTCCTCTCACTCTACATATCTCTCCCCTCACTCTACATCTCTCTCCCCTCACTACATCTCTCTACCCTCACTCTACATCTCTCTCCCCTCACTCTACATCTCTCTACCCTCACTCTACATCTCTCTCCCCTCACTCTACACCTCTCTCCCCTCACTCTACATATCTCTCCCCTCACTCTACACCTCTCTCCCCTCACTCTACATCTCTCTCCCCTCACTCTACACCTCTCTCCCCTCACTCTACATCTCTCTCCCCTCACTCTACATCTCTCTCCCCTCACTCTACATCTCTCTCCCCTCACTCTACACCTCTCTCCCCTCACTCTACATCTCTCTACCCTCACTCTACATCTCTCTCCCCTCACTCTACATTTCTCTCCCCTCACTCTACACCTCTCTCCCTTCACTCTACATCTCTCTACCCTCACTCTACATCTCTCTCCCCTCACTCTACATCTCTCTACCCTCACTCTACATCTCTCTCCCCTCACTCTACACCTCTCTCCCCTCACTTTACGCCTTTATACAGAACACAAATTCAGCTTTCATAGTTCCTCTCAATATTGCACATCCATCTTCCCTCAAGAGGGGAGTGTGCCCCCCTTGACGCTGCTGGAGGGCTCTTGATCCGGGAACTGGATCTATTTCCCTTGGATCAAGCCTGATTGTTTTCCCATTCCAAGGCGCTGTAAGACTCGTACGAGTTTCGCGATTCATGGTCTGCGATGTGAGTAGGGAAGCTCTTAACCCGCATGGGGCCACGCAGCGCCAAGTGAAAGGTACATGTGTTTGATCCGAGGAAGATGAGTTACAAGGAAAGCAAAACTACTTGCCTACCTGTTATTATTATTATTATTATTATTATTATTATTATTATAGTTAAAACTAAGCGCTAAACCCTCCCTGTCGATAGTTCGGGGAGGAAGGCAGGGAGGGAAGGAAGGCAGGGAGGGAAGGAAGGCAGGGAGGGAAGGAAGGCAGGGAGAAAAGGAAGGCAGGGAGGGAAGGAAGGCAGGGAGGGAAGGAAGGGATAAGGAAGGGAGGGAGGAAGGAAAGAGGGAGGGGAATGAGGAGGGAAGGGAGGAAGGAAGGGAGGAGAAAGGAGGGGGAAGAGAGGGAGGGAGGAGGGAAGGGAGAAGGGAAGGGGGCAGGAAGGGAGTAGGGAAAGGAGGGAAGGGAGGCGTGAAGGGGGGGTCATCCTCCAGTCTGCTTGTTGTCATCGCGTCAGTAAGTAAGTAAGTAACTAAGTAAGTTTATTCAGGTATACACAAATACATTTACATACATTATCATACATAGCAGCATATGTATAGAGAACCCAGGATAACCCAAAAAAGTCAGACAGAGTGACTTATTTCCATTGGGGTCCTTTTTATACTTAATTTTTACATTGTAGGATATATATGTCATTATATTATAAAGGATATATGTATACTAGGAATAAGGTAAAAAGAGTTATTTACATATACATGTGTGTTAACTAAAAAAATAAAAAATCATTCTCCTCCCTTTCTGTCGCTACATTCATTAGGTACCTTTTGGTTCTCTTCTTGAACTGGCTGATGCTATGACTGGCTTTGACATGTGCAGTCAGTCTGTTCCATTCCTTTATTGCTGTACAATAAAAGGTGTTTGAAGCCTGGCCACTGACTGTGGGAACTACAAAGTTGTGTTCTCTGCCCCTAGTACTATGACTGCTTTGGTTCCCAGCCTTGACAAAATTGGCAGCAAGATATTCTGGACACTGTTTGTGAGCAATTTTATAAACTTGATTTAATTTAAGTTGTTTTACTCTGTCTTCAATATTCAGCATATCCAATTGTTGTAATTCATCCTGGCCTACATGCTCTCTTGGTCCCAGGTCCAGGATGAATCTTACCATTTTGTTCTGGGTGATTTGCAGCTTATCTTTCAGTTTTTTTGTCAAGGCAGAGTACCATGAAGAGCAAGCGTAGTCCATATGACATTGTATAAGGCTAGACATAGAGTCCTGCGAGCCTCGGTAGGTAGACACTGTGCTTGTCTGTAGAGGAACTTCAGTCTGACATTCGCTTTCTTTACTACACTGTTACCTATCAATTCTCCTGACATGCATGGGTCAAAGGGGATTCCCAGATATTTTACTGAGGAAACTGAAGTGATGGATTCCCCATTACACCGGATATTAAAATTATTTACCCTGCTCAGTTTATATTTCGTGCCAAAGAGTATGGCTTCTGTTTTCCCGAGATGTAACGATAGTTTGTTGTCTACTAACCATTTGCTGCAGGACTCCAGTTCCAGTGTTAATACATTAGCTATATCTTGTGGGTCTTTACCTGACACTAACAGAGCACTGTCATCCGCATACCGTAGGAGTTTGCACTTGACACTGATGGGCATATCATTTACATAACACAGGATTAATAAAGGACCCAGAATACTACCTTGGGGAACTCCACATGCTATCGGCAGTGGTTCTGATTCCGTTTTGTTGATTTTGACAATTTGTTTCCTGTTGCTAAGATAGGACTTAAACCAGTCTGTGGAACCTATGCCGATAGCTTGAAGTTTCTTACATAATATATTGTGGTTGACAGTATCAAAGGCCTTTTGCAAGTCTAAAGTTACCATTCCTATGAGGTTCCCTATAGACATTTCAGTTCTCATGTAATCCATCAGATTAATTAGGGAGGTGTCGGTTGAGTAAGATCTCCTAAAGCCTGATTGGTAACTATGAAGAATGTTGTTGTACACAGACACCACAGACACCACAGACACCACAGCCACCACAGACACCACAGCCACCACAGACACCACAGACACCACAGCCACCACAGCCACCACAGACACCACAGCCACCACAGACACCACAGACACCACAGACACCACAGACACCACAGACACCACAGACACCACAGACACCACAGCCACCACAGCCACCACAGCCACCACAGACAGCACAGCCACCACAGATGCCACAGCCACCACAGACACCACAGACACCACAGCCCGGCTCATCAGGAGCAGCCACGAGGAACACAAGTTCCCGCTCCAACAACTTTTGATCTTAAGACGTTACTAAACACTGACGAACACCACGGTATATACACCCATAGATGTGTATATACCTGCGTTTCAGTGTATATACACAGGTTTTTAATCCCTTCTTCTATGGGTATAAAAATGAGGTGGATACAGGGAAGAGGGAGCCAGGAGAGGGAGCCAGGAGAGGGAGCCAGGAGAGGGAGCCAGGAGAGGGAGCCAGGAGATGGAGCCAGTAGAGGGAGCGAGGAGAGGGAGCGAGGAGAGGGAGCCAGGAGAGGGAGCCAATAGAGGGAGCGAGGAGAGGGAGCCAGGAGAGGGAGCGAGGAGTGGGAGCCAGTAGAGGGAGCGAGGAGAGGGAGCCAGTAGAGGGATCGAGGAGAGGGAGCGAGGAGAGGGAGCGAGGAGAGGGAGCCAGTAGAGGGAGCGAGGAGAGGGAGCGAGGAGAGGGAGCCAGGAGAGGGAGCCAGTAGAGGGAGCGAGGAGAGGGAGCCAGGAGAGGGAGCGAGGAGAGGGAGCCAGTAGAGGGAGCGAGGAGAGGGAGCCAGGAGAGGTGTTGTAATGGTGAGGATAGAGGAGATAGGAATAGCGTGAATGTTGAGTGAGAGGAATGAGAGGGGAGATTGAAAGATCAAGGCCTGCTACACCTCTCTCTCTCTCTCTCTCTCTCTCTCTCTCTCTCTCTCTCTCTCTCTCTCTCTCTCTCTCTCTCTCTCTCTCTCTCTCTCTCTCTCTCTCTCTCCTCCTGTCTACTTCAGATGAAGTGAATATATCTTGTCGTAAGAAGTGCAAACAAAAACTACCTTTACTTACCTTGCACTTGTTCTACCCATCTACCAGCACCACCTCTAACTCCTCCCCCAGCAGCACCCCAGCACTTCCTCTAACTCCTCCCCCAGCACCACCTCTAACTCCTCCTCCAGCACCATCTCTAACTCCTCCCCCAGCACCACCTCTAACTCCTCCCCCAGCACCATCTCTAACTCCTCCCCAGCACCATCTCTAACTCCTCCCCAGCAGCACCCCAGCCTTCCTCTAACTCCTCCCCAGCACCACCTCTAACTCCTCCCCAGCACCATCTCTAACTCCTCCCCAGCACCACCTCTAACTACTCCCCAGCAGCACCCCAGCACCACCTCTAACTCCTCCCCCAGCACCATCTCTAACTCCTCCCCCAGCACCACCTCTAACTCCTCCCCCAGCAGCACCCCAGCACCTCCTCAGCAGCACCCCAGCACCTCCTCAACATTACCTCTAGCACCACCCCAGTACCTCATCAGCATTATCTCTAGCACCACCCCAGCACCTCCTCAGCAGCACCCCAGCACCTCCTCAACATTACCTCTAGCACCACCTCCAGCACCACCCCAGCACCTCCTCAGCAGCACCCCAGCACCTCCTCAACATTACCTCTAGCACCACCCCAGTACCTCATCAGCATTACCTCTAGCACCACCCCAGCACCTCCTCAGCAGCACCCCAGCACCTCCTCAACATTACCTCTAGCACAACCCCAGTACCTCATCAGCATTACCTCTAGCACCACCCCAGCACCTCCTCAGCAGCACCCCAGCACCTCCTCAGCAGCACCCCAGCACCGCCCCAGCACCGCCCCAGCACCACCCCAGCACCTCCTCAGCAGCACCCCAGCACCTCCTCAACATTACCTCTAGCCCCACCCCAGTACCTCATCAGCATTACCTCTAGCAGCACCCCAGCACCTCCTCAGCTGCACCCCAGCACCTCCCCAGCACCGCCCCAGCACCTCCCCAGCACCTCCAGCACCACCCCAGCACCTCCTCAGCATTACCTCTAGCACCACCCCAGTACCTCATCAGCATTACCTCTAGCACCACCCCCAGCAGCACCCCAGCACCTCCCCAGCACCGCCCCAGCACCTCCCCAGCTCATCACCCTCACCTACCTAACATCACGTCATCATCTGGCCTCGACGGTCCAGCTAATGTCAACTGTCATTAAAAACGATTCAAAGTCTGAACCAACTTTTAACTGAGGCTTAATATTGAGACGAGCCTCGGAGCCAAGACTCTCTGAACGTCCTTAGGGGCCCTCTCCAGACGTCCTCACTACACACTCACGAGGGACGCCCTCACTATACTCTCAGTGGACGCTCCACGACACCCTCACTATACAAGGGACACTCTACTTTGTTCTACATAACTGTTGAAGTCATTTACTACAACAAATTCGCAGTTTTATAACTGTAGTGTAGGCGCGCCTCTGGCAAGACAGTGATGGAATGAATGATGATGAAAGTGTTTCTTCTTTTACGGATCACCCTGCCTTGGTGGGAAACGGCTGATGTGTTAATAAAAAAATCACTGGGAATCAGTCCTCAACATCCTTAACTGACTGGGAATCAGTCCTCAACATCCTTAACTCACTGGGAATCAGTGCTCAACATCTTTAACTCACTGGGAATCAGTCATCAACATCATTAACTCACTGGGAATCAGTGCTCAACATCTTTAACTCACTGGGAATCAGTCCTCAACATCTTTAACTCACTGGGAATCAGTCCTCAACATCTTTAACTCACTGGGAATCAGTCCTCAACATCCTTAACTCACTGGGAATCAGTGCTCAACATCTTTAACTCACTGGGAATCAGTCCTCAACATCATTAACTCACTGGGAATCAGTCCTCAACATCCTTAACTCACTGGGAATCAGTCCTCAACATCTTTAACTCACTGGGAATCAGTCCTCAACATCCTTAACTCACTGGGAATCAGTCCTCAACATCTTTAACTCACTGGGAATCAGTCCTCAACATCTTTAACTCACTGGGAATCAGTCCTCAACATCTTTAACTCACTGGGAATCAGTCCTCAACATCCTTAATTCACTGGGAATCAGTCCTCAACATCATTAACTCACTGGGAATCAGTCCTCAACATCATTAACTCACTGGGAATCAGTCCTCAACATCTTTAACTCACTGGGAATCAGTCCTCAACATCATTAACTCACTGGGAATCAGTCCTCAACATCCTTAAATCACTGGGAATCAGTCCTCAACATCATTAACTCACTGGGAATCAGTCCTCAACATCATTAACTCACTGGGAATCAGTCCTCAACATCTTTAACTCACTGGGAATCAGTCCTCAACATCTTTAACTCACTGGGAATCAGTCCTCAACATCATTAACTCACTGGGAATCAGTCCTCAACATCCTTAACTCACTGGGAATCAGTCCTCAACATCCTTAACTCACTGGGAATCAGTCCTCAACATCCTTAACTCACTGGGAATCAGTCCTCAACATCCTTAACTCAAATCATTACATTTGAAAGGTATATACAGAAACATACAAAGTCTATATAAAATATGTTCCACTGACAAAGTCTACATCGTCATATATCGAAAAAGAACGAAGAAAAATGTGTAGATGAAATAAGGGTTATTCAATTGCTTAAAAGCGAACGTATGTCACAGAGTGAGGAGAAAAAATAAAAGAGATTAAGGATACAGAAGAGAAACTAAAACATTTATAACAGAGAGGACTAACATAGACGGAACAAAAGACCATTCAGGATATTGGGGAAATATCCTTAATAATTCTTCACATCCGTACTATCCGAGTCAAAAAAAAAAAAACCTCTAGAAGTGGGACCACTTAGAAGACTCCACACACTGCTGACGACAGAAATGAATCAGTTTGCACAGATATTCAATAATGTACCAACCACTGGAGGGTTCACAGTGCTGACACTCTCTCTTCCTTACCTCTGCCCAACCTACAAATTAAATACCTTGCATAAGCACAAATCTCTCTGTAGTAAGCTAGCACTCAGCACCCAATTTCTGGAAGTCTGGGTATACAGAGAGATGCAAAATACCATTAGCCCGAGTACTCAGTATTCTTTGTAGAAAGAACTTAGATCGACGTGAATTCCCGAAGGTCTTAAAAACTGCTGTCACAGCTCCTCTTCACAAAGGAGGCAGCAGTACACTGCCTAACAAATTAGAGACTGGCAGGTAAGAGTGGTTAGTGTGGGAAGGTAAGAGTGGTTAGTGTGGGAAGGTAAGAGTGGTTAGTGTGGGAAGGTAAGAGTGGTTAGTGTGGGAAGGTAAGAGTGGTTAGTGTGGGGATGGTAAAAGTGGTTAGTGTGGGGAAGGTAAGAGTGGTTAGTGTGGGGTAGGTAATTGTTGTTAGTGTGGGGAAGGTAAAAGTGGTTAGTGTGGGGAAGGTAAAAGTGGTTAGTGTGGGGAAGGTAAGAGTGGTTAGTGTGGGGAAGGTTAGAGTAGTTAGTGTGGGAAGATCATGCTTGTCAGAGGTATTAGATGATGTTAACAATATCAGAGAGGCTTCGGAAGAAAAACCAAAATAAAGATAAAGTCAACATAGACCTTGCGATGTGCCACCCCGCTGTGATGCTCCATAAAATTAGGTCATTAATTATAACAGGAAAAAGTAGGAACACGAACAATTCCCTAACAGAACACACGGAGAAAGAACAAAACAAAATAGAATCTAGTGTTAGTAATGTAAAAAGTTCAGTAGACCAAGGTACAGTATTGGCCCCTTTATAAACGTCCTTATAGTAGAGAGATAAACACGCCAGTCACAGCTTCATATCATCATTTGCGGATGACATAGAAAAAAAATGCAGATATCAACAAAGTCTTCTAATGGGCTAATGGAAATAACATGATGTTCAGTGGTGACAAATTTATGTTGCTTAGATATGGGAAGACTGAAGACCTCAGAGTGAACACAGAATATATAGAACCCAGGCAGGCCATCTTATAGAACACAAGAAATACTAATGCCAGAAATGTTATTTAAAGAACACGATAAATCAAATGTATCAAAAAGCCAGAAAAAGGACAGGTGGGTTAATGAGACCTTTCAGAACAGAAATAACGAAATTATGATACTGTTTAAGTCACTTGTGCTCTCAACTCTTGAATTTTGCGGTGCTCACATTTCTGTCCAAGGCGAGGGAGGAGAGAGAGGAGAGAGAAAGAGAGAGAGAGAGAGAGAGAGAGAGAGAGAGAGAGAGAGAGAGAGAGAGAGAGAGAGAGAGAGAGAGAGAGAGAGAGAGAGATCGTTTACAGCCCACATAGCTAGTAAAGCACTTAAGCTACTAGGAAGTGCTCATCATACAGTTCAATGAGTGTAATCTTTGGAGAGAAGGAGATTCAGCTGCTGACACAGTATATACCTTAAAGATACTAGTCTACAAGGTCCCAGATCTGCGCTCTACCATAACATCTTACTGGAATGAGAGACATGGAAGGAAGTGTAAAATATAACAAGTGAAAAGCAGATGCGCTATGGGCACAATAAGGAAACTGTGTCAATATCCGTGAGTCAAAACACTTCAACCTCTTATCAGCAGATATGAGAAATATTGCGGCAACAAACGTAGGCGTCTTCAAAAGGGGAACTTTATCACTATGTCAAGTGCCAGATCAACCAGACTGTGATGGGTGTATGGGTCAGCGGGGCCGCTAATACCAACAGCCTGGTTGAGGAGGCCTCGGGTATATCACTACCTACTCACTCACAGGGATTCCTCTCACAGGACACACAAGGAACACTGTGTGAGAGACCTCACAATAATCGCAGGTACACTGATGGTGTTCTTACAGAAACTTGGCTTGACAGATACGAGGCTTTTACAGGTATTAATCACAAGAACTGAACGTATCGCAAATCTCTCTCTCTCTCTCTCTCTCTCTCTCTCTCTCTCTCACACACACACACACACAGTGAAGAGGCGGGGCCAGGAGGTGAGTCTCGACCCCTGCAACCACAATTAGGTGAGTACAATTAGGTGAGTACACACACACACACACACACACACACACAATTTTGAGAATGACATAGCATCGAAAGCTAAATCTGATCCAAAGTAAAATGGTTATAATTATAACTATAATTTTTAAAGGGGTGGACCGGTAAGCCAGCGGAAGAACTCTGTCAGATGACCAAAAGCTCCAGCTGCGGGTCATCATATGACTAAGACCCGCGTCAGGAAACGCTTGACAAATCTTACTAACCTGACCGAAAGTTGTTATATAGCTACACCAGGAGGAAAACAACAGCCAGGGACCAGGTAATCAAACTGAAGGAGGGAGCTCTGTGAAGAGCTCAGCATGAGATTTAATGAGGTATTCTCAGAGAAGACAGAAACCGAGGTGGGAGAGTGCACCAGCAAGTGTTGGACACAATGCAAACAACCGTGAAGGAGGTGAAGAAACTGCTATGTGAGCTAGAGACCTCAAAGGCGGTGGGACCAGATATATCTCCATGGGTCGTGAGAGAGGCAGCAGAGGCAGTGTGTGTGCCACTAACAACAAGCTTCAAGTCTATCGAAACAGCACAACTGCCAGAGGTACAAAGGACAGTAAATGTAGTCCTGTTTTTTTTTTTAAGAAACGAGACAGACAGGCAGCATTAAACTACAGACCGGTGTCACTGACATGTATAGTACGTGAAGTTATCTTAGAATATGGAGAACATTACCAGGAGAAGGGTGATGGAGCCCCTAGAAAGGAGCTGGTTCATAACAACCAGCACAGCTTCAGGGATGGAAAATCCTGTGTCACACACCTACTGGAGTTCTACGACAAGGTAACAGAAGACACGAGAGAGAGAGAGAGAGAGAGAGAGAGAGAGAGAGAGAGAGAGAGAGAGAGAGAAGCAGATTTTCTTGGACTATAAATAGGCTTTCGACACAATACCGCACAAAAGTTAGAGGGGCAGGCAGGAATAACAGGAAAAACACTGCAATGGGTCAGAGAAGACCTGTCGGGAAGGAAACAACCAGTGGTGGAACGTGACGAGGTGTCGGAATTTGGTGCATGTGACGAGCGGGGTTCCACAAGGATTAGTTTTATGGCTGGTGCTGTTTCTTGTTTACGTGAATGACATGATATAAGGGATAGAATCAGAGGTATCCCTGTTTCAGAGAACGTGAACGCTCCAGGTAGATAGGAGAATACAAGTAGACGATGATCAGCAAAGGCTACAGTTATGGACAGGCTACAGGCCTATTCTGACAAGTGGCACCTGGAGTTTAACCCCACCAAGGGCAAAGTTATGAAGCTTGGGGAAGGACAAAAAAGGCCACAGACGGAGTACAGGCTTGGGGGGCAAAGGCTGAAAACCTTACCTAAGGAGAAGGACCTTGGGGTGAGTATCATGCCAAGCATATCTCCTGAGGCGCACATCAACCACATAACTGCTGCAGCAAATGCGCGACATCTAAATAAGAAGTCAGTGACGACACTACACCGTGTACGTCACGCCCATACTGGAGTACGCAGCACCAGTATGAAACCCACACCTGGACAAGCAAATCAAGAAATTGGAGAAAGTGCAGAGATTTTCAACAAGACTAGTCCCTGAGCTAGAAGAGATATGATAAGGACGTACAAAAATCTAAGAGGAATTGCCAAGGTGAACAGGAAAAGTATATTTCAGAAATGGGAAATAGGAACAAGAGGTCACAACTGGGAGCTGAAAACTCATATGAGTCATAGGTATGTTAGGAAGGACTTCTTCAGCTTTAGAGTTGCCAGGAAATGGAACTCTGGAGAGTGAAGGGGGTCGAGGCGAGATCCATACATAGCTTTAAGAATAGGTACGATAAAACTCCTGCAGACTGGAGAGTGTGGAAGTAGCAGCGATCAGCGAAGAGGCGGTGCCAGGAGCTGTGTCTCGACCCCTGCAACTAAATATAAGTGGGTACAACAGGTATGAGCAATAAATACACATTCACCATCATTTTATTAACTCTGAAGAGATAAATCAACACAAGACATCATATCGTACAATGTTCTTCAGTTGTTTACCACGACAGTAAAGCTCAAATTAGATCCAATTCCTTTTCTAGACATCCTCCCTAACGACGTGTTTAAAGCACGAAGCCAATTTATACAAATACGAATGAGTGATGAAAGCGTTCTTGTAAGTGGTACTCGTGTGAATCCAGACGAATCCAACGACGGTAAAGACGTATGACCGCTCACAGACGGAGATTGCGTAAGCTGCTGACGGGTCTCTCACCCATATTTTTAATAGCAACACCTGCTGGATGGATGTGTTGGCTGTGTGTTGAGATGGGATGACGAGGAGGTGACGAGGTGCGTTTTACTCACTCATCTTTATGTTTACGGCCTTCTGTCAGCCTTGTTTTTATGGCTTTATTTGTGTGGTTCTGCTGGGAGCGTTGGCACTGTAGCAACCTGTCTTTGCTCGCACACTTTAATAGTTTTTTATTCATTTGGGAAAAGGGTGAATCCTAAGGTGTTATAGTGCCAGGGCAATGGTAGACAATGGGGTTTGATCCGAAGAGGAGGGCAGGCCTAATTCCTTTGATGAAGAGCCTTCAGAGAGTATCAAGGCACCCCTTCGAAGGGTCAGTTTAATCAGTGTGTTTGTGATTCATATAAAAGCTGTGTATCACCTTGACTCAACTCATCCTAACACAGCTCATTCTCCCCTCCCTTAGACACACACACACACACACACAGCTATGACTCGACCCCTGCAACAACAGATAGGTGAGTACAAATAGGTGAGTACAGGCCTGGTCCAGCAACTGGCTCCTGGAGTTCAACCCCACCAAGTGCAAAGTCATGAAGATTGGGGAAGGGCAAAGAAGACCGCAGACGGAGTACAGTCTAGGGGCCAGATACTACAAACCTCACTCAAGGAAAAGGATCTTGGGGTGAGTATAACACCAGGCACATCTCCTGAGGCGCACATCAACCAAATAACTGCTGCAGCATATGGGCGACTAGCAAACCTAAGAACAGCATTCCGACATCTTAATAAAGAATCGTTTAGGACCCTGTACACTGTGTACGTTAGGCCCATACTGGAGTATGCAGCACCAGTTTGGAACCCACATCTAGCCAAGCACGTAAGGAAACTATGGAAAGTGCAAAGGTTTGCAACAAGACTAGTCCCTGAGCTAAGGGGTATATCCTGCGTGGATAGGTTAAGGGAAACCGACCTGACGACATTGGAAGACAGGAGAGATAGGGGGATATAATAACGACATATAAAATGCTGAGAGAAATGGACAAGGTGGATAGAGACAGGATGTTCCAGAGATAGAACACAGCAACAAGGGGGACACAGTTGTAAGTTGAAGACTCAGATGAATCACAGGGATGTTAGGAAGTATTTCTTCAGTCACAAAGTTGTCAGGAAGTGGAATAGTCTGGGAAGTGATGTAGTGGTAGGCAGGATCCATACATAGCTTTAAGAAGAGGTATGATAAAACTCATGGAGCAGGAAGAGTGACCTAGTAGCGACCAGTGAAGAGGCGGGGCCAGGAGCTGTGAATCGACCCCTGCAACCACAACTAGGTGAGTACACACCATCAGGTTTATATCAGCAAGTGATGATAGAAGAATACAACCAATGAACTGTTATTGGGGACGTTGTATTAATACCGTGGGCAGCCCGGCCTGTCAACGTCTGCCTGTCCTCTAGGCCTTGTCCAGATATCGAGAGAGAGGCCTCTCAGGTACGGCCTACGTGCGAGGTGCAAACGGGGGTCCCCTGATTAAGGTTTGGCCAGGGGGCCTACCTATAAATGGGGTTATCGCAGTACAGGTAAGCTTCGCTTTACAGTGTTTCGCTTATACAGCGGTTTTCAATTATATCCATTCTTAATTTGTTCAGACTTCCTACATTATATATATATATATATATATATATATATATATATATATATATATATATATATATATATTCACCACTCACCATAAGTTAAGGATGAAAATATTTTAAGATAAGTAATGTGTGTACTGTATATGCATTTTTTAGACCTAATTATATTGTCTCTTAATATATAATAGTGTAGACATGTTATCAGGCTATAATATGCATTGGAAAGTTAAAAAAAAGGCTATGATTCACTTTACATCGATTTTTCGCTTTACAGTGGTAGTCCGAAACCTAACCTGCTGTATAAGCGGGGCCCTCCCATATACATCTTGCCCTTTTAATCAGCTATATTATTTTTTACCAAGTATCGTGGGAGTAGGACCTCCCTATCTTCCTTCCAGGGCTGGCAGGACCTCGATCCTCCATCCTTCATGCAGGGACAGGACACTCCATTAAACTAGACGCCAATTGATGGATTTTCTAAATCCATGGAAAGGGTTTACTCTCCTTTATATCGGCCACCTGGAGGGTCATGCCACCTGGAGGGTCATGCCACCTGGAGGGTCATGCAAGATGCGAAATGAATCTAGCGACAAAGAGCGTACAAGACATTGCAATTTTCCCCTCTATTGCTGTTAGCGGACCAAGGATCGATTCATAAATAATAATAATAATAATAATAATAATAATAATAATAATAATAATAATAATAATAATAATAATAATAGTAATAATAATAATATTATTTTCGAGCATAATCCGTCATATTACATAGATAATATCATGTGCCACGTTTGTGGCACATGATGTCTTAATTGTTCTTTACGGGAACAACCACACAGAAAACGAAGATTTTGTGTTTGTGTGTGTGTGTGTACTTACCTACTTACCTGTACTTACCTTCTTGAAGCTTTGTATGGATCCTGCCTCAATTACATCACTCTCCAGACTATTCCACTTCCTGACGACTCTATGACTGAAGAAGTACTTCCTAACATACCTGTGACTCATCTGAGTTTTTTAACTTCCAGCTTTGACCCCTTGTTGTTGTGTCCTATCTCTGAAGTATCCTATCTCTATCCACCTTGTCAATTCCTCTCAGTATTTTATACGGCGTTATCATGTCCCTTCCCTATCCCTCCTGTCCTCCAGTGTTGTCAGATTGAGTTCTCTTAACCTCTCCTCGTAGGACATAACCCCTCAGCTCCGGGACTAGTCTTGTTGCAAACTTTTTCACTTTATCTAATTTCTTGACGTGTTTGACCAGGTGTGGGTTCCATACTGGTGCTGCATACTCCAGTATGGGCCTGACGTACACGGTGTACAGTGTCTTGAATGACTCCTTACTTAAATGTCGAAACGCTATTCTCAGGTTTCCCAGGCACCCGTATGCTGCAACAGTTATTTGGCTGATGTGCGCCTCAGGAAATGTGCTCGGTATGATGCTCACCCCATAGTGACCTCTTAGGCTGTACTCCGTCTGCAGTCTTCTTTGTCCTTCCTCAAGCTTCATGACTTTGCACTTGCTGTAGGTTAAAATCCAGGAGCCATTTGTCACATCAGGCTTGTAGCCTGTCCAGATCCCCTTGTAGGCTTACCAGATCCCCTTGTAGGCTTACCAGATCCCCTTGTAGGCTTACCAGATCCCCTTGTAGGCTTACCAGATCCTCTTGTAGGCTTACCAGATCCTCGTCCGCTTGTATTCTCCTCATTAACTTCAAGTCGTCTGCAAACAAGGATAACTCTGAATCTATCCCTTCCGTCATGTCAATCACATGGTCACAGGTCCAGATTTATTTATACCAGGTATACTCCAGGTATCCAGGTATACAAATACAAGAAACAGCTCCGGACCTGGTACTGATTCTTAGGAACCTCACTCGACACATGCACCCACTTTGACACGTTGTCTCGTACCAACACACGTTTTTTCCTTCCTGTCAGGTATTCCCTAATCTATTGCAGTACTTTCCCTCCGTGTATGTGTGTGTGTGTATGTGTGTGTATGTGTATGTGTGTGTGTGTGTGTGTGTGTGTGTGTGTGTGTATACTCACCTATTTGTGGTTGCAGGGGTCGAGTCATAGCTCCTGGCCCCGCCTCTTCACTTGATTGCTACTAGGTCCTCTCTCTCCCTGCTCCATGAGCTTTATCAAACCTCGTCTTAAAACTATGTATTGTTCCTGCCTCCACTACGTCACTTTCTAAGCTATTCCACTTCCTGACAACTCTATGACTGAAGAAATACTTCCTAACATCTCTTTGACTCATATTAGTCTTCAACTTCCAATTGTGACCCCTTGTTTCTGTGTCCCTCTCTGGAACATCTTGTCTTTGTCCACCTTATCTATTCCTCACAGTATTTTATATGTCGTTATCATGTCTCCCCTAACCCTCCTATCCTCTAGTGTGTGTGTGTGTGTGTGTGTGTGTGTGTATGTGTGTGTATGTGTATGTGTATGTGTGTGTATGTGTGTGTGTATGTGTGTGTATGTGTGTGTGTATGTGTGTGTGTATGTGTGTTTGTGTTTGTGTATGTGTGTGTGTGTGTGTGTATGTGTGTGTGTATGTGTGTGTGTGTGTGTGTGTGTATGTGTGTGTGTGTGTGTGTGTGTGTGTGTATGTGTGTGTGTGTATGTGTGTGTGTGTGTGTGTGTGTGTGTGTGTGTACACTGAGATGTGCATCTTTCACTCTATATACACTCTGAGAGGTGTGAATTTATCATTGTCCTTACCAGTTGATGTGTATTTTTCAAATTATTATGCTTTATGAGTTCTCCCTTTTGGGTTTAGCGCTTAGTTTTTATAATAATAACAATAATAATAATAATAATAATAATAATAATAATAATAATAATAATAATAATAATAATAATAATAATAATAATAATAATATTGCGCGAAGTTCTAAACTCTTGCGGGTTATTGAGGGCAAGGAGTGGTGAAGACTCGATCCTCCTAGCCTGATCCTCCTCCGCCACCTCCTTTGCTCACGTCTTGTCCTCCTTATTCTCCTCCTCCCCCAAACTTTCCCTTCCTTCATGTCCTCCTGCCCAGGATACAACAGTGGCTGTTTCTGGTTTATTTCTGTCACTCTGGAAAGCTGTTCACCTGACTAGAAAATTAACCACGGCGCTGGATTTTACGTAACGTTGACTACAAGTCTAAATGAGATTCAGTTGCTGAGCTCGTCAGAAGACTTAGGTAGCGATAGATGGAGGCTGGAAGTACATAGGGATCGTAGGATGGCAGGTAGGTGGATAGGCTGGCTGGTAGGATGCATAGCTTCTAAGCTAGTTGATTGGTTGGTGGGTTAGAATACCGAGTGGAAATCTCTCGAAGGATAGCTGACTGGAAGCCTCATAAAACAATAACTGGAATACTGGACAGCCGGGTTAGGGGGTGCAAGGTTATAGCCGAGCTGCAAAACCTGGCCAGGAAGACTGATGGAAACCTGTCTGGGAGAGTATCTCCAAGGAGGCCCAAGGCGGAGCTAAATTACTCTTTGGAAAGCTGGGAGATGGAGGACTGCTGGAAGGATCACTAAAATTCTTTCTCTGAAAGTTGGACAGAATCATTCTACAGAGTCTGGCTGGAAGATTGCCTCTAAGATGAAATGGAAGATTGTCTTGATAGTTTTTCTATCTGGAACATTGTTGTGAAAAATTTGACTATGTTTCTTGGACACAAGCTCAAGCGCTAGTTTCAAGACCAGGGAAGACTGACGTTCAGTACCTAATGATGACTTATTCGGTGTAGTAACTAGGTTGATAATATTTAGCTAAGAGATCAGAGACGACGGCAACGACAATGACAACAGCGACGATGACGATAACTGAAACGGTAACGAATAGATGAAACAAGAAAAGGCTAAGACGAAAATTATATAACGTATATTTAAAGCAGGTTTATCTGCAAGATAAGAGTACACCTTTCAAGTTATTTTCTCTCTGTGAATCAGGCTGTAAGTTTTCTTGAGTTCAGCCTCTTGTAATTCCAGGGTGAGCACACTTCAGCCCCACCTGTGTTCCAGTCTTCGCACCCCCGGTGCCCACCTGTGTTCCAGTCTTCGTACCCCCGGTGCCCACCTGTGTTCCAGTCTTCGTACCCCCGGTGCCCACCTGTGTTCCAGTCTTCGTACCCCCGGTGCCCACCTGTGTTCCAGTCTTCGTAGTCCACCTTTATCTTCTCGGTGCCCACCTGTGTTCCAGTCTTCGTACCCCCGGTGCCCACCTGTGTTCCAGTCTTCGTACCCCCGGTGCCCACCTGTGTTCCAGTCTTCGTACCCCCGGTGCCCACCTGTGTTCCAGTCTTCGTACCCCCGGTGCCCACCTGTGTTCCAGTCTTCGTACCCCCGGTGCCCACCTGTGTTCCAGTCTTCGTACCCCCGGTGCCCACCTGTGTTCCAGTCTTCGTACCCCCGGTGCCCACCTGGTAACCTTCTTTTGGTTTCTTTATTTACTTCTCGCCTGGTGAGGGCAGTTAGGGTCACATTTCCCTTACTGACTTCCTCTTGACAACTGCATCTGTGTTAGTCTTTGTGAACTGCTTTAGTCTTATGTTTGTGCTGTTTATTACAGTTTTAAATGTACCCCGGTGCCCACCTGTGTTCAGTCTTCGTACCCCCGGTGCCCACCTGTGTTCCAGTCTTCGTACCCCGGTGCCCACCTGTGTTCCAGTCTTCGTACCCCGGTGCCCACCTGTGTTCAGTCTTCGTACCCCCGGTGCCCACCTGTGTTCCAGTCTTCGTACCCCCGGTGCCCACCTGTGTTCCAGTCTTCGTACCCCCGGTGCCCACCTGTGTTCCAGTCTTCGTACCCCCGGTGCCCACCTGTTACTTTGTGAACTGCTTTGTCTTATGTTTGTGCTGTTTATTAGCAGCTATTTAAATGTATTGTTTTAGCACCACTCACTTTATTCTGACCGTAAATTACAATGGCGTATTTCTTTAACCGTTTCCTTGAGTCCCTCAACAATGTATATACGTTTATGTCCACTTGGCAAGCTCTAGGCATTCCTCACTTCAGCCGGAGTAGTCAAGTACGATAGTTGCCGAGATGAGGAGCTGTCTTGTTGGGTCAAGAATGGATGGGCTTGTCAAGTAAACCACTAGTACTAAGTTTTCTACCTACCTACCTCTCGGTATTCCTTTGTCTTTTTGAGATGCTGCATCTGCGTTTCTTCATTGACGTCTGCCCATCATGACTCGTGTCTATCCTCGGGGGTGAGACCAGAGATGATAGATCTGTGCTGCTTACCCATGGTGGTGTGTCTGCCAGATTATCTCTGATAGCCACCTGGAAACTCCCAGTTTAGTTCTCTGCCTTCTCCAGATAGTCGTGAGAGTCTGCTGGAGCCATTATCAGCGTGTTGACTCTTGGAACCCCATTCATGCATAACCTGCGGATGTCCCAGCCCAGCTTCCAGCTTCTGGCTAACTTTGTGGTGCTCCTCCAGCAGGAGCTTCTTAGTGTTATCTTTTTACTTTTTTGTAGTAAAGACACATGTGCAACTGTTGGGTGTCTTTATTGTTGAAACGTTTCGCCTACACAGTAGGCTTCTTCAGTCAGATACAGCAGGTGTAATAGTGAAGTGAAGATGATGTAATCAGTCCATCAACCTTGGAGATATGAGGTGGTCAGTCCCTCAGCCCCCTCCAGGCTGAGGGACTGACGTCTCTGAGGCCGCACCCGACATTCTCAATACACCGAGACGTACTGTATTTCTCTCTATTTACGCTGAGAGTTTAACTTTGCTAATATTTTAGAGACTGAATCATTCTATAGTGAAATTGTCCACTTTACCCAAAAGAGTGATAATAACTTCGGAAGTCAGAGTCCAGCGGACTTCACTCAACCTGCGCTGATATAATAATGATAATGAACCAACCATACTGAGTCAAGTCTGTTGATAAGATGATCCGTCCATGTTAAATACCCCTACTGACCCTTTAAGGTTTGGGGACGCGGTCTTGAATATGATCGTACCCCAGAATAATTAACAATCCAACAACACATCCAGTTAGAAGTTGGAATGAAAGTTGAGGAACACACGTGGCATTAGTGCCAGTTGTGTAAGCTGTGTCAGTGGTGTCAGCAGTGCCACTTGTGTCAGCTGTGCCAGTGGTGTCAGCAGCGTGAGATGCAGCTTCTTGGTGATGGGGGAGACTTTAGCGATTACATCTTCAAGAAAGAAGTCTATTAGGCTGAGGTGGAATGGTTGTGGGTGATGATGTTGATGATGGTAGCGGTGATTGTGATGGTGTTGATGGTAGTGGTGACTTACGCTGATGATTTTACTGGGGTTATTGGTGTGGGGAGTGATGGTGGTGATGATAGTGGTTGTGGTGACAGTATGGTGTGAGTTGCACTTGTTAGGGTTGGTAGTAATTCTGACGGTGAGGATGGTGGTGAATGGTGGTAGTGTTGGGAGTGGCTGTGGTGACAGTATCACCACGGGGAAGCGTTAAACCAGTAGGGGCCAAACAGCTAGGCGAGCTAGGAAGTGAGAGGTCAAGAGTGGGTGCAAGTCCCCGTCTCAAAACCTCAATTTTTTTTCATTTTTGCTCTAGCTTTCATTATTTTCCTGGACGCACTAAACCCTTAAGGTCTCTCTGTAGACGTACTTAGTTTGGTCTTTGGGATTGTGTTAATTTAAAACCTCTTGTATATCTCAAACCTCCAATTTCTCAGGCACTGTATGAACCCTTGGGGTTTAGCTCTTCTTTGAATATGATAACACGTTTTTGGCTGATATTTCTAAGTGACTCCTCAAAGTTAGTGTGTGTGTGTTTGTGTGTGTGTGTGTGTGTGTGTGTGTGTGTGTGTGTGTGTGTGTGTGTGTGTGTGTGTGACTCTTAACTGCGTCAATGGTCACAATGAGATATACAATGAGAACTCTATACACACACATATGGAAGCAAGAGTTGTGTGTAGCTTGTTGATATATTTTGACCAACTGAGGTCCTCTTCAGCAGAAGAGGCTCTCAGGTGGAGGTCGACATATAGAAGCTAAAAACTCCTATTCCTGCCTCTGTATGGCACTCCACTGGAGCAGTGTTGAGTACACTTCGACACATCAAGCGAGACTCAGTACATTATCAAATATTACTATATCTCCTCAGTCCAATACAGAGAACGATGATTGAAGATCAAGTGTTGGACAACTGTCTTAATTCATCATATGAGGCGTTGTATAAGTCATTTTTTTTTTTGAATTTCGGTCGCTAGTAATTTGTTAGTGTACAGCTCCACCTCCATTACTGTAATTACTGTAATTCATAGCTAGTTTAGCCGAAGTAATGGAACTGATCTAAGATCAATTCCATCACTTGATGCTCTGAGCTGAGGTTAAAAAAAAAAAAAAGGAATGGGTGGGGTTTGAAGCCATGAGTTCAAACGCCACCCGTTCCGTGGGGCTGTTTGTAATGCTGATATTGCGATTTCGTGAGCTGAGGTTAATTCGTCCATCTTAAAATTAAGAAAAAGAAAAAAAAAAGAAACATTTGCAGTTTAAACATTTTAATGTTTTCATAGGAAAGATTGAGATTTTGGTCAAATTTTCTCATTAAAATATTGATCCGAGTTTTATCAGGAATTATATAAAATTTTGTTTCTATAAAATAAACAATACCACGGGTGGGGTTCGAACCCGCGGTCAGAGAGTCTCAAAACTCCAGACCGTCGCGTAAGAAAGTGGCTTACGCGACGGTCTGGAGTTTAAGACTCTCTGACCGCGGGTTCGAACCCCACCCGTGGTATG
>WNWK01000657.1:5000-52500 GCA_009830355.1 Cherax destructor | reverse complement strand
CGTGTGTGTATGTACTCACCTATATGTACTTACCTATATGTGGTTGCAGGGGTCGAGTTATAGCTCCTGGCCCCGCCTCTTAACTGGTCGATACTAAGTCACTCTCTCCTTGCTCCACGCGCTTTATCATACCTCTTCTTAAAGCTATGTATGGAACTTGCTTCCACTTGCATATACAAATTTTCGCTTGCCTTATTCGGCAAGAAGAGTGTTGCTATTTAAGCCAAAATCGGAAGTTTTACCTATTCGGCACGACATATATATGGTAATCACTTTACCATTATTAGTTCACGAGTGTTGGAGCAAGAATCCAGTACGAAAATAGCTGTAAATATATGTTGAGGCCAAGAAGCCAAAATTAACCAAAAAAAGGAGCACCTACAAAGTAAATAGGTGCTTATATGAAAATAAATACCTACGAAATTAATTAGAAAATACCTACAAAATTAAAGTGAGAATAAGTAGCAGCGTTGAAGAAAATGACCTAGAGCGAGGGATCTCTTGGAGGTGCAACTTAGACGATGCTAACGTCTAAGAGTTGCAACTTAGACGATGCTAACGTCCAAGAGTTGCAACTTAGACGATGCTAACGTCCAAGAGTTGCAACTTAGACGATGCTAACGTCCAAGAGTTGCAACTTAGACGATGCTAACGTCCAAGAGTTGCAACTTAGACTATGCTATCATCTAAGCGTTGCAACTTAGACTATGCTATCATCTAAGCATTGCAACTTATACGATGCTAACGTCTAAGCGTTGCAACTTAGACGATGCTAACATCTAAGAGTTGGGAAGCCAGCTGATGCGTGTGCTCAATCCCAGTTAAGCCAGCAGATGTAAGCAGGTCTCCGCCAAGCCACGAGAGCCACTGAGTAAACACAAGCTGCTCTGAACACACTGGCAGAAATAAAAAAATGTTTGTGGACAACAGGGAAGGTGTGTGTGTACTTACCTATTTGTGGTTGCAGGAGTCGATTCATAGCTCCTGGCCCCGTCTCTTCACTGATCGCTATTAGGTACCCTCTCTCCCTGCTCCATGAGTTTTATTATACCTCGTCTTAAAACTTTGTATGGTTCCTGGATCCACTACGTCACTTGCCAGACTATTCCACTTCTTGACAACTCTATGACTAAAGAAATACTTCCTAACATCCCTTTGATTCATCTGAGTCTTCAACTTCCAATTGTGACCCCTTGTTTCTGTGTTCCATCTCTGGAACATCCTGTCTCTGTCCACCCTGTCAATTCCTCGCAGTATTTTGTATATCGTTATCATGTCTCCCCTAACCCTCCTGTCCTCCAGTTTCGTCAGGCTGTTTTCCCTTAACCTTTCTTCGTAGGACATTCCCCTTAGCTCTGGAACTAGTCTTGTTTCATGCCTTTGCACTTTCTTTAATTTCTTGACGTGCTTGACGAGGTGTGGGTTCCAAACTGGTGCTACATACTCTTGTATGGACCTGACGTACACAGTGTACGGTGTTTTGAACGATTCCTTACTGAGGTATCGGAACGCTATTCTCAGGTTTGCCAGGCGCCCATACGCTGCAGCAGTTATCTGGTTGATGTGTGCTTCAGATGTGCTCGGTGTTATTCTCACCCCAAGATCCTTTTTTTTTTTTGAGTGAGGTTTGTAGTTTTTGGCCAACTAGCCTATATTCTGTCTGCGGTCTTCTTTGCCCTTCCCCGATCTTCATTACTTTGCATTTGTTGGGGTTAAATTCGAGTAGCCAGTTGCTGGACCAGGCTTCCAGCCTGTCCAAGTCCTGCCTGTGTGTGCGTGTACTCACCTAGTTGTACTCACCTAGTTGTTGTTGCAGGGGTCGAGTCACCAGGAGCGGTACCTTTGAAGAGTTTCGAGAGTTTCTACTTTCTGAGCTCGGCCATGGGCTAGGCTCGTCAGGCAAGCACCATACGAGCCTGGCCCATGGCCGGACTCAGAGAGTAGAGAAACTCTCGAAACTCTTCAAAGGTATATCAAAGGTACCGCTCCTGGCCCCGCCTCTTCACTGGTCGTGTGTATGTGTGTGTGTGAAGGAGGGGTTTGGGTGGTGTTTGGGTGTTGTTGGGGTGGTGTAGGGTTGTTGTTTGTGGTGTGGGGGTGTTGTGGGGTGATGTGGTTGGTGTGGGGTGGGTGGGAGTGGTGTGGGGTTGTTGTGGGTGTTGTGTGGGTGGTATGGGTGGTGTGGGGATGGTATGGGGATGGTGTGGAGTGGTGTGTGGAGGTATGAGTGGCGTCGGGGTGTTGTGGGGTGGTATGGGTGGTGTGGGGGTGTTGTGGGGGTGGTATGGGTGGTGTGGGGGTGTTGTGGGGTGGTATGGGTGGTGTGGGGGTGTTGTGGAGGTGGTATGGGTGGTGTGGGGTGTTATGGGAGTGGTATGGGTGGTGTGAATGTGGTATTGGTGGTGTGGGGGTTGTGGGAGCGGTATGGATGATGTGAAGTGGTGTGGGGATGGTATGAGTGGTGTGGGGTGATATGGGTGGTGTGGAGGTGGTATGGGTGGTGTGGGGTTGTATGGGTGGTGTGGAGGTGTTGTGGGGGTGGTATGGGTGGTGTTGGGGTGGTATGGGTGGTGTGGGGGTGGAATGGGTGGTGTGGGGGTGGTGTGGGGTGGTGTGGGGGTGGTGTGGGGGTGGTATGGGTGGTGTGGGGGTGGTATGGGTGGTGTGGGGGTGGTATGGGTGGTGTGGGGGTGGTGTGGGGGTCTGAAGTACTTTTCTTACACTTTACACCTTCATGAATGTGATCTCGCTGGCTAAGAATGTTAAGGTTCACGCCAGCTCTGACTAGTTGGTAGTGGTGGTGATTGTGGTAATGGTGGGGGCGATTGTGGTAGTGGTGGTAATGATTGTGGTAGTGGTGGTGGTCGTCGTGCTATTACTAGTGATGGTACTGGGGTCGTTGTCATGGTAGTGGGAGCGGTGATGGTACTGGGGTCGTTGTCATGGTAGTGGGAGCGGTGATGGTACTGGGGTCGTTGTCATGGTAGTGGGAGCGGTGATGGTACATGGGAGAGACATACAGGTCTATCGCTCTACACGAGTATACCTGATTAGCTACAGCTCTAGTCTACATAAGAAGCTACCTTAGTAAATCAGAAGGCTCTCTCCTCACTCTTTTAATCTCCCTGGACTTAATTTCTTCTAATTTACCAGTGATTTTGTCTCCTATGGCCTTCTTTCCCTCTCAGCCGTCCCGTCCCTCTCTTCTATCCCACTCAGCATCCCCTTCTCCCCATAACAGTTATGAGATGTCACGTTGTGACTACCTGTTGAGGTAGTCACCAGGGGGCCACCGCCCCCCTGCGTCACAGGCCAGAAGGATGCCTTTCCGATATACGCATCGTACGTCACTCACCGCTCACAACCATAACAGCTCAATAAAAACAAGGAGATAAATGTAGATAAATGGTTCAGAGAACCGACAAGTTGATAAATTAGACACATGCGTCACGCCTGGGTATCTTTATTGTGAAAAACGTTTCGCCACACAGTGGCTTCATCAGTCCTATACAAAGAAGAATGGTGAAGATCAAAAGGAGTTTGAGGTAATCAGTCCCTCAGCCTGGAGTCGATGTAATCAGCCCATCAATCTTTTTAAGACTGAGGGACTGATTACCTCAAACTCCTTCTGATCCTCGCCATTCTTCCTTGTATAGGACTGATCAAGACACTGTGTGGCGAAACGTTTTATTCAATAAAGAAACCCAAGTGTTGTACATGGGTCTAATTAAACAAGGACACAATTAACAAACAATAAAAGCAATGAACATAAACACTCAACACAACTCTCACATCAAATTAAAATACCCAGCATCAATTAAAAACCCCATTAAATTATTAATGTCATAAGACTCCCTCTGAAAGTTCCCCGAGGTCCCTAAGGCACCTCGGTAATTATAAAAACCACGACAAAAGGAATAAACAGTGGTCAAACGGTTGCAATATGATGCACAGTCAGTGGTGCGTCACGGGCTACACATAGAGGCAGCAGCACCTGGGCCACTAAAAGTACCATCAGAACATTCCATAGTGGAACACTGACCTAGCTCCACTTAAAACCCGTACACACACTCACCGCCTCAGTCACGAACCGACAGTTGCTCCACAACCTCCAAACACAACACACGAATTTGTTTCGTAATTTGCATGAAGAGTGCAAAAAAAATTCTGCATCATTTTTTGCCTCTCTGAGGCACCAATCAGCGAGGGAGAGCGCCCTTGGGGGAACACTAACTATTTTTGGGGTACTGTATATTTTGTGATTTTGGTTGGATGAACGAGGTTTAATCTGGTTAAGGCTTTCATTTGCTGTTCTCTTTTGTCTTTTTATTTTTAGAGGGATGGTGGGTAGGATTAATGACATGCATACACAGCCTCGGGGCCAGGAGCTAAGTGTCGACCACCTTCAAATACAACTCAGTAAGGATACAGGACACGTATACACACACACATACACACACACACACACACACAACACACACACACACACACACACAATATATATATATATATATATATATATATATATATATATAAGTACTTGAGCTTAAGATTTTCACCCCTCGTGGTTTGTCTTGCATTGTTGAGATCGCCTATCTGCGATCTCAACAATGTGTGTGTGTGTGTATTTGTGTGTGTGTGTGTGTGTGTGTGTGTGTGTGTGTGTGTGTGTGTACTCACCGAGTTGTGGTTGCAGGGGTCGATTCACAGCTCCTGGCCCCACCTGTTAGTTACCATTTTGTCCTAGGCACATGTCGATTTGACACTAGGCCTGTTGTATGTGTGTGTGTGTGTGTGTGTGTGTGTAAGGAAACACTTCGAAATGTTTCCGCCCCCTCCGGGAATTGAACCCGGACCCTCCGTGGGTGAAGCGAGAGCTTTAGCCACAAGGCCACCGGGGCTGTGTGTGTGTGTGTGTGTGTGTGTGTGTATCTCCGCGAAAACCAGCATATCTGCAAACATTTATCCTGAGGTGGATTCGAACATAGGACCTCACCCTTTACCCAAACCGAGAGTCAAGTTCTGGTGCCCTCAAGAATTCAGCCACGACACCACTTAATTTTAAGCGACAAGCGGAGACCCAACTTGCATAATGCTGACGGGACCCGAATTACGCTCACTATTCCTCTGTTATGTCCGTCAGTAATTAAATTAAAAAGAAAAAAAAACTTATTCATATACTAACAGCGATTCGCTGCAATAGAAAATTGGCTGATTTATGATCCTTAGTTTCTCTATCGAGTATTTTGCCTAGGTATCTTAGGAACTACGAGGTCAAGATCTGTGAACCTACCATGAGGTAGATCATGATCTGTAAACCTACCATGAGGTAGGTCAAGATCTGTGAACCTACCATGAGGTAGATCATGATCTGTAAACCTACCATGAGGTAGGTCAAGATCTGTGAACCTACCATGAGGTAGGTCACGATCTGTGAACCTCCATGAGGCCATGATCTGTGAACCTACCATGAGGTAGGTCAAGATCTGTGAACCAACCATGAGGTAGGTCATGATCTATAAACCTACCATGAGGTAGGTCAAGATCTGTGAACCTACCATGAGGTAGGTCAAGATCTGTGAACCTACCATGAGGTAGGTCATGATCTGTGAACCTACCGTGAGGTAGGTCATGATCTGTGAACCTACCGTGAGGTAGGTCATGATCTGTGAACCTACCGTAAGGTAGGTCGAGATCTGTGAACCTACCATGAGGTAGGTCATGATCTGTGAACCTACCGTGAGGTAGGTCATGATCTGTGAACCTACCATGAGGTAGGTCATGATCTGTGAACCTACCGTGAGGTAGGTCAAGATCTGTGAACCTACCATGAGGTAGGTCATGATCTGTGAACCTACCGTGAGGTAGGCCATGATCTGTGAACCTACCGTGAGGTAGGTCATGATCTGTGAACCTACCATGAGGTAGGTCATGATCTGTGAACCTACCGTGAGGTAGGTCAAGATCTGTGAACCTACCATGAGGTAGGTCATGATCTGTGAACCTACCGTGAGGTAGGCCATGATCTGTGAACCTACCGTGAGGTAGGTCAAGATCTGTGAACCTACCGTGAGGTAGGTCATGATCTGTGAACCTACCATGAGGTAGGTCAAGATCTGTGAACCTACAATGAGGTAGGCAATGATCTGTGAACCTACCGTGAGGTAGGTCATGATCTGTGAACCTACCATGAGGTAGGTCATGATCTGTGAACCTACCGTGAGGTAGGTCAAGATCTGTGAACCTACCATGAGGTAGGTCATGATCTGTGAACCTACCGTGAGGTAGGTCATGATCTGTGAACCTACCATGAGGTAGGTCATGATCTGTGAACCTACCGTGAGGTAGGTCAAGATCTGTGAACCTACCATGAGGTAGGTCATGATCTGTGAACCTACCGTGAGGTAGGCCATGATCTGTGAACCTACCGTGAGGTAGGTCAAGATCTGTGAACCTACCGTGAGGTAGGTCATGATCTGTGAACCTACCGTGAGGTAGGTCATGATCTGTGAACCTACCATGAGGTAGGTCATGATCTGTGAACCTACCGTGAGGTAGGCCATGATCTGTGAACCTACCGTGAGGTAGGTCAAGATCTGTGAACCTACCGTGAGGTAGGTCATGATCTGTGAACCTACCATGAGGTAGGTCATGATCTGTGAACCTACCGTGAGGTAGGCCATGATCTGTGAACCTACCGTGAGGTAGGTCAAGATCTGTGAACCTACCATGAGGTAGGTCATGATCTGTGAACCTACCGTGAGGTAGGCCATGATCTGTGAACCTACCGTGAGGTAGGCATGATCTGTGAACCTACCATGAGGTAGGTCAAGATCTGTGAACCTACAATGAGGTAGGCCATGATCTGTGAACCTACCGTGAGGTAGGTCATGATCTGTGAACCTACCGTGAGGTAGGCCATGATCTGTGAACCTACAGTGAGGTAGGTCAAGATCTGTGAACCTACCATGAGGTAGGTCAAGATCTGTGAACCTACAATGAGGTAGGCCATGATCTGTGAACCTACCGTGAGGTAGGCCATGATCTGTGAACCTACCATGAGGTAGGTCAAGATCTGTGAACCTACAATGAGGTAGGCCATGATCTGTGAACCTACCGTGAGGTAGGTCATGATCTGTGAACCTACCGTGAGGTAGGCCATGATCTGTGAACCTACCGTGAGGTAGGTCAAGATCTGTGAACCTACCATGAGGTAGGTCAAGATCTGTGAACCTACAATGAGGTAGGCCATGATCTGTGAACCTACCGTGAGGTAGGCCATGATCTGTGAACCTACCATGAGGTAGGTCAAGATCTGTGAACCTACAATGAGGTAGGCCATGATCTGTGAACCTACCGTGAGGTAGGTCATGATCTGTGAACCTACCATGAGGAAAGTATAGTAATGAGCAAGAGAAGAAAACACATGTTAAACAATAGACATTTCTTGGGACAACGTTTCGCTCTCTTTATCGTGTGGACTCGAACCTCCACACAGAGCGACTTGTATCTTTTCTTCACAATTACTTTCAGTTGGCGTTTGGTTAACCTGAAGCTGCGGGGTTGCCCCTCCTGCTGCGGGGTTGCCCCTCCTGCTGCGGGGTTGCCCCTCCTGCTGCGGGGTTGCCCCTCCTGCTGCGGGGTTGCCCCTCCTGCTGCGGGGTTGCCCCTCCTGCTGCGGGGTTGCCCCTCCTGCTGCGGGGTTGCCCCTCCTGCTGCGCTACACATGGAACCATGGCAACTCCTAAGGATTTTTTTTACTGTTATCAAAGTGTTCATAGTCGGGGCTGTGTTTGTGTTGTTCAATGGGCTGCCGTCAGTATTTAATTGTATTGTAAGCTGCTACAAGCCCCGAGGCTTTAAAACTCATCTCTACAGCAGAGATCGTAGTTCAAATTGGTGTAACGTTGCACCACTGTAAACACACCTGTGATGTGAACAGGTGTGATGTAAACCTGTAGGGGTCATAAAGCACCTGTGGAATGGGAGGCATTTAGGTTTGATTGGAGGAAGGGGAGGTTAAGTCCAGTTGCTCGAATCAAGAGGGGAGTGGCAAGATAGAGGATCTAGTTTAACGGGAAGCATTGGAGGGTCAACGCGAGTGCCCAGAGAGGAATTCAGGGCTGCCAATAAGAAATCACCTTCATGAGGAGGCAAAGTCTGAATAATTTGAAATACACTGATAGTTACTTTTAGCTAGAATTATTAAACAAACCCAATTTTATTTCAGAATTTATTTAAATTTATAACTAAGGGATTGACATATATGTACGTATACAATGGACCCTCGGTTTTCGTTGAAAATTATTTCCAGAATGCTGTTTGAGTGCCATTATCGAACGAATTTGTTCCCATAAGGACAAATGTAAATTAGATTAGTCGTTTCAGACCACCAAAAATACACTTACAAAAGCACTTACGAAAATACACTTACATAATTGTTCGAGTTTGAAGGTGAACGAAACCGAGGGTCCACTGTATATATATATATATATATATTATATATATATATATTTATATATATATATATTTATATATATATAAATATTATGTGTGTGTGTGTGTGTGTGTGTGTGTGTGTGTGTGTACTCACCTAGTTGTACTCACCTAGTTGTGGTTGCAGGGGTCGAGTCACAGCTCCTGGCACCGCCTCTTCACTGGCCGCTACTGGGTCACTTTCCCTGCGCCATGAGCTTTATCATACCTCTTCTTTAAGCTATGTATGGAGCCTGCCTCCACTACGTCACTTCCTAAACTATTCCACTTCCTGACAACTCTGTGGCTGAAGAAATACTTCCTAACATCCCTGTGATTCATCTGAGTCTTCAACTTCCAACTGTGTGTGTGTGTGTGTGTGTGTACTCACCTGGTTGTGGTTGCAGGGGTCGAGTCATAGCTCCTGGCCCCGCCTCTTCACTGGCCGCTACTGGGTCACGCTCCCTGCTCCATGAGCTTTATCATACCTCTCCTTAAAGCTATGTATGGAACCTGCCTCCACTATATCGTGTGTGTGTGTGCGCGCGCGCGTGTGTGTGCGTGCGTGTGTGTGTATGTACATACATACATACATAAATACACAGACACATATATGCACACGCACGTACTCACAAGGACACACAGTGGCCACTTTATTAGGTACAGCCTTCTAGTACTGGGTAGGGTGCGCCTTTGCCCCAGAACAGCCTGAATTCTTGGTGGCATAGATTCAACAAGGTGCTGGAAACATTCTTTAGAGATTCTGGTCCACGTTGACATGATAGCATCACACAGTTGCTGCAGATTTGTCAGCTTTACAATCATGCTTAGAATCTCCTCTTCTACCACTTCCCAAAGATTTGTGTCAAATTCTGACCTTACCATCTGCATGTCACGACAGCAATCACGATTCTTCAGACCAAGCGACGTTTTTCCAATCGTCAGTGTCCAGTTTTGGTGAGATTGTATCCACTGTAGCCTTAGTTTCCTATTCTTTTCTGACAGGAGTGAAACCCGGCATGGTCTGCTGCTGTGGCCCATCCATTTCAAGGTTCGATGTGTTGTGTGTTCATAGATGCTCTTCAGCATACCACTGTTGTAACGCGTGGTTGAGTTACTGTCACCTTCTTGTCAGCTTGAACCAGTCTGGACATTCTCCTCTCACCTCTCTCATTATCAAGGCGTTTTTCACCAACAGAACTGTTGCTCACTGGATGTTTTATGTTTTTCACACTATTCTCTGTAAACTCTTGAGACTGTTGTGCATGTTTCTGAGATACTCAAACCAGCCAGTCTGGCACCAACAATCCTTCTTGTACCAAAGTCACTTAGATCACATTTCTTCCTCATTCTGATATTTTGTTCAGACCAACAAAACCTCTTGACCATATTTGCATGTTTTTAAGCATTGAAGTACTGCCACGTGATTGGCTGATTAGATTCTTGCAAGTGTACAAGCGTACCTAATATAGTGGCCAACAAGTGTGAGTGTAATATATATATATATATATATATATATATATATATATATATATATATATATATATATATATATATGTATGTATGTATGTATGTATGTATAGGGAGAGAGAGAGAAAGACAGAGAGAGAGATTACTTTAATTCCTATTTAAAGATCAAAATATTTTTAACTGGTGGTGAGCAGGTAATAAGCAGCTTAATGACCCTCGTGTAGTCGACAGGCTTTAAACCTGATGAACCGTCCAAGGATTTTACATCTGTTCTAATTATTTTTTTTTAAATTCACTTTGAACTTGAGATTTTAATAGCAATCTCTTGGTTCAAATTAGTTTCTCTAAAGGTATATAGAAAAAATAAATAGGTTAGTCAAGTCTTTAATCAAGGTGGCACCTGTTGACACAACAGTGGCGCCTGTTGACGCAACAGTGGCACCTGTTGACACAACAGTGGCGCCTGTTGACGCAACAGTGGCACCTGTTGACGCAACAGTGGCACCTGTTGACGCAACAGGGGCACCTGTTGACGCAACAGTGGCACCGTTGACGCAACAGTGGCACCTGTTGACGCAACAGTCTTCGATGCCGGTAAAGGGCTCTTGATTCGAGGAACTGGAGTTACCTTTCTCCTTTTTTAAACAATTACCTCCCATTCTCAAGGTACTGTATGACCCCTACTGGTTTAGCACTTCCCTAAACAGTGCCTCTAGTTAGAGTCGTTCCATTGAACGAATCTACCTGGACTTTCTACTCATTTCTGCAACATTGCAAGCTCCTGAAGATGTGGTGATTACAACATGAAAGGCCTGGAGCTATCATTCAACTCCTCCCGTTGTTGTTTTGCATCTTGTATAGCTTGTTCGCTATTACACACACACACATACACACACACACACACACACACACAAAATACATATATATATATATATATATATATATATATATATATATATATATATATATATATATATATATATATATATATATATATATATATATATATATATATATATATATATATATTTACCAAACTGCTGCAGGCAAGGATTCGACCCCACGACACGTTGTCCCGCCTCAAGAGGCCACACAATGAACATGTCACTCTACCATCTGAGCCATCGATCCTACAAACAACATGAGCCTAGCGAAATAGGCTTGTTTCATGTTGCGAGGACTCTCGTGGCAGATGTATGCTCAAGGGGGTCGAATCCTGGCCTGCCGCAGTTTGGTAAATGATTCAAAACCACTTGTTTCGGGGTTTCATTGCTCTCTCTCTCTCTCTCAAGAAAGAATATTTGGATTTATTCCTGAAGCCATTTGAATATTCCACTTTCTCTACCACCCCATCTTTTCATTCTTTTTTTTTTCCAATAGGTATATTTTATTACATAAAATGGTACAAAAGATTTAAGAGATACATTGTTGATATAAAGAAGGCATATACAGTACACGAGGTGTGAGAGATACATGTCTAGTACATATTGTTACATATTTGTCACTGATTATAATGCAAAAATCTCATCCAGCTCCACAGAGCTGGGGCGCGTGCCCAGAATACAGCATGCATTACCCCTCTGAACAGCAGCGCTGAGTCGCTGGAACAGAAGACTAGCTGCCCTGGGATCCCTAGTTACCCTGTTGAGTCTTTTGCCCAGCTCCTTGAGGAACTTAGATGCACTCTTTACCCATGAGCCAAGGGTCTCTGAGCCTATGGGAACAAACATATAATGATGGGCAAGTTCTCCATATTTTATCGACTTCTGGGACTCCCTGAAGGTGGCAGCTGTCCCTCCTTCCTTGAAGCCTTTTTATCCACTACTCCGAGGCTATGGGTCCCACAATTTACACCAGAGGTGGACCCCATCCATATATATATATATATATATATATATATATATATATATATATATATATATATATATATATATATATATATATATATATATATATACATATATATATATATATATATATATATATATATATGTATGTATGTATATATTATAGCATATTAGAGCTCAGTATATAGACACCAAGGGTTGGGTTCAGTGCAACCTGCAACTGCAGAAGTAATTAATGTCACTTTCTTGGCAGGGGAAGAGGGGAGGAGGGGACTTGTTAGGCCCTTTCCCCTCACCCCTCTTCCTCCATCACCCTACCACTAGACCGCCTCCCCACCCAGCCCACTGCCACCCCCACCCAAACCCACCGCCTCCCCACCCAGCCCATCGCCTCCCCACCCAGCCCACCGCCTCCCCACAACTCCCAAGATATGATTTATCACTGCCTTACAAGTGAACTGCTTGAAAGGTCATGAAGACACTTGTATAGATGGAAGACGAGAACGATGATGGTGGCGATAATGGAGGAGCAGATAACTGGTAAAGAGAAAGGAGGGAGAGAGAGAGTGGTGGAAATGATTGGTCGGGAGACGGAGAAGAGGACGATAATGGTGCAGGCGATTAAAAGGGAAAGAGAGAAATGTAAGAATATGAATGATGAGAGGGGGAGGGGAGGTCAGGATGGGGGAGTCAGGATGGGGGAGTCAGGATGGGGGAGTCAGGATGGGGGAGTCAGGATGGGGAGTCAGTTATGGAGGAGTCAGGATGGAGGAGTCAGGATGGGGAAGTCAGGATGGGGAGTCAGGGTGGAAGAGTCGGGATGGGGAAGTCGGGATGGGGGAGTCAGGAACTGTTTAGTTGTCCAGCTCTGTTAACAAATTTCTGACATCAATACCAGTTTGCTGTCATAACTAGCCCGCTACTATCCTTACTAGTTAACTGTTAAGGCAATTTCTCTCTCTCGTATAACATGTTTCATCATGTGTATTGACTCATGTTGGTCCTGCATGATGGTCCTGACGTGTGTCGTATGTAAGGCAGAATCCTGAAAGTCAGTCTTACGTTAACCTAACTCACATTGTCTACAGAAGTGTGGGTATGTGTGTACTCACGTAATTGTGGTTGCAGGGGTCGATTCATAGCTCCTGTCCCCGCCTCTTCACTGGTCGTCACTAGGTCCACTCTCTCCCTGCTCCAGCAGCTTTATCATACCTCTTAAGTCTATGTATGGTACCTGAGTTCACTACCTCACTTTCCAGACTATTCCACTTCCTGACAACTCTATGGCTGAAGAAATACTTCCTAACATCCCTGTGATTCATCTGAGTCTTCAACTTCCAATTGTGTGTGTGTGTATGTGTGTGTGTGTGTGTGTGTGTACTCGCAAATTTGTGGTTGCAAGAGTCGATTCACAGCTCGTGTGTGTGTGTGTGTGTGTGTGTTGTGTGAGTGTGTGTGCACGCGTGTGCGTATGCACGTACCTAGGCGCACACTGGCGCACATCTCTCAGACATAACGAACAGCTAAATAAATAACCAGATACAGTAATCACAACATTAGTACCGCTGCTCCTCTCGTTACCTCCCTATATGGCAAATTTTATGATCTCATTAAAATACGACTTTCTTATAGTTTTTTCCCGTACCAAACGCACTGGTGAGACCCACAACAAGTACTTAACGCTAGTTGTAAATCCTAGTACAAGTTAGTAATGACTAGCGTGGCTGCGCCTCACAAGCGCCTGAGCCATGTAGCCAGGCTGCTAGCCGAGCTAACAAGCCAGGTATAAGCACTTTAAGAAGCGTTCTACAAACTATTATTATATCCATGAATAATCTCTACATCCGTAGGATGAATAGAAAGTAAGTTCGTTTCCTGGAACAGAGAGAGAGAGAGAGAGAGAGAGAGAGAGAGAGAGCTATAAACGGCATCATTCTGGCAAGAAACGCTAAGATAGACTAGGCCACGGATTCTCAACTTTTCCTCCAGCATTCACCCCCCTCGGCTTATTTCTCCATTTTCCTCCTTATTGCCACCATAAAGGGACAGAAAAACAAGAACGTCAGGAAAAATAAACTGAATAATTATTCAGTTATCAGGTACATCAAATATTTACCCCTTGCCATGTAATTTTTCTACCCCCCAAGGGTTAAATTGACCCCTGGTTGAGAATCACTGGACTAGGCAGTATTAAGGAGCGCTACTATCTAACTACTGCAAGGGAGACACGACCCTTTGATGCCAGGCTGATGTTAACACCCAATTACACCGATGAGTGAGATAATTAATATAAGTGGTGAGTGGCTTCCCCTTCCCTACACTCTCCCGTTATTTAAACTAAAATGTTATACTGCCGCGACTATCAGTGTTAAGGTAAGGAATGGTACGGTCATAACGACAAGATGTGGGAAACGACACTTATGTATTGTCCTGAACCCTACTTAAGTATCTTTTTCCACATTATGGTAAAAGTTGTGAGGACTGCGACTGCTGAGTCAGGGTCGAGTAACACGCATGTCCAACAGTACGACATTTTTATTTCCGAAACGCTTCGCCAGCACAGCAGGTTTCTTCAGTCGAATACAGAGTTTACTAAAACATCGGAGGCATCAGAAAGTAAATATAAGGTAAACAGTCCCCCATCCCTGAAGAAGTAACTTTGAGAAGAGTTTCAGCTCCGAAGTCCCCATAGTTTCGACTGCAGAGCAGTAAGATACACTACTGTAGCAAGTGTATCTTGTTCTTGTCAGTATTGTATACCCTGGTGCGTTGTGTATGAGTACCGTGTGTGCCTGGCACAGAGTACCGTGTGTGCCTGGCACAAGTCACCTGTTTGTAGGGACTGCTGCTCATCTCTGACTCTTGCGGCATGTCAGTGTTTATACTGGGGTCACTGAAGCCCTCGCTGGCAACCCGGGATTCCCGTAGGTGCCTCGGGAAGACTTTAGGATTAGTTTTTAATTAATATAAAGTTCTAGAAATACCCTTCCTAACATTGACGTCTTAACCTGCCCTCCCTAACACTGGCGTCTTGACTTGCCCTCCCTAACACTGACGTCTAGACTTGCCCTCCCTAACACTGACGTCTACACTTGCCCTCCCTAACACTGACGTCTACACTTGCCCTCCCTAACACTGACGTCTACACTTGCCCTCCCTAACACTGACGTCTACACTTGCCCTCCCTAACACTGACGTCTACACTTGCCCTCCCTAACACTGACGTCTACACTTGCCCTCCCTAACACTGACGTCTAGACTTGCCCTCCCTAACACTGACGTCTAGACCTACCCTCCCTAACACTGACGTCTAGACCTACCCTCCCTAACACTGACGTCTAGACCTACCCTCCCTAACACTGACGTCTAGACCTACCCTCCCTAACACTGACGTCTAGACCTACCCTCCCTAACACTGACGTCTAGACCTACCCTCCCTAACACTGACGTCTAGACCTACCCTCCCTAACACTGACGTCTAGACCTACCCTCCCTAACACTGACGTCTAGACCTACCCTCCCTAACACTGACGTCTAGACCTACCCTCCCTAACACTGACGTCTAGACCTACCCTCCCTAACACTGACGTCTAGACCTACCCTCCCTAACACTGACGTCTAGACCTACCCTCCCTAACACTGTCATCTCCACACTTCAAGACGACATTCCCCGCAGCTCATATTGGTTCCTCTTCTCTCTCTCTTTTTTTTTCTCTCTCTTTTTTTTTTCTCTCTCTCTCTTTCTCTGCTTAATTTACCTACTTTTTCTCATTATAGTTTCATGATATATCTGTTTTATCACTCTTATATCATTTCCCTTACATTACGATCTCAATAGAGGAAAATGGATGTAAAGTTTGATCCGAGGAAGTGGAGAGCGGCTTCAGTTCCTTGAATCAAGAGCTCTTGGGCATCATGGGCGAAGAGGCCACATAGTATCACCCTGAGCGTGAACATATCAAGTGTGTCCAGCTGGTCTCTATCCTTCCTCAAGCGGTGGTTCAGGAATCACCTCGTGACTGCTTCCGTAAGTGTGACTTACACTCCCAGCCAGTCCCCAGTGTGTGTGTACTCACCTAATTGTGGTTGCAGGGGTCGAGACTCAGCTCCTGGCCCCGCCTCTTTGCTGTCCGCTACTGGGTCTCTGCTCTCCCTGCCCCATGAGCGTTATCATACCTTGTCTTAAACTATGTATGGTTCCTGCCTCCACTATATCTTTCTCTAGACTATTCCACTTCCTAACTACTCTGTGGCTGAAGAAATGCTTCCTAACATCCCTTTGACTCATCTGAGTCTTCAGCTTCCAGTTGTGTCCCCTTGTTTCTGTGTTCCCTCTCTGGAACATCCTGTCTCTATCTACCTTGTCAATTCCCCGCAGTATTTTATATGTCGTTATCATGTCTCCTTTAACCCTTCTGTCCTTTAAGTGTTGTTAGTCCTATTTCCCTCAACCTTTCTTCATATGGCAGTCCCCTGAGTTGTGGAACTAGTCTTGTCGCAAACCTTTGCACTTTCTCTAATTTCTTGACGTGCTTGACCAGGTGTGGGTTCCAGACTGGTGCTGCATACTCTAGTATGGGCCTGACGTACACGCTGTACAGTGTCTTGAACGATTCCTTGTTAAGGTAACGGAACGCTAATCTTAGGTTTGCCAGTCGCCCATATGCTGCCGCAGTTATCTGGTTGATGTGTGTTTCCGGAGACGTGCTTGGCGTTATACTCACCCCAAGATCTTTCTCCTTTGATGAGGTTTGTAGCCTTTGTCCACCTAGCCTGTACTCTGTCAGCGGTCTTCTTTGCCCTTCTCCGATCCTCATGACTTTGCATTTGGTGGTGGTGGTGGTGGTGTGTGTGTGTGTGTGTGTGTGTGTGGTGCATGTCAGTGGGTGGGGCATGTCAGTGGGTGGCCCCTCTGAAGGCAGCTTGTGTTTACCTGACCTTTACTCCGTCTGGCTCTTGACCTCTCCTAACTTCCTGTTCGTCTGGATCCTTAACCTTGACCTTTCTTCCGAGTGACTTGGAATCTTTCTTCTTATTCTGTCTAACTCCTCTGTAATAATCATTGTCTGGTTGTGGCAATTTCAACCAGTCTTCTCCCGTCTCCCTCTTTCCCTTCTTCTTTACTCCCTCTCCTTCCCTCATCATCCTACCTCCTCTAAAACACATCTTCCTACTGCTACCTACCCTATGCAACAAAAAGTGTGTCACTATACGAATCATTTCTGTGGTATAACTGTAACCGATTTAGAGGGCCTTTCTAACCTAGTATCCCGGCCTTTAGTCAAGCTTACTTGATGCCTGTTCAGCCAGGCTATTGTTATCAGCGGCTTGCTGGTCAACATAACCATCACAGCTTGGTTGATATCTGGGCGGAGGCAGTGATCAAGTTTCCTCCTGAAGACTTCTGCATTTGTTGCAACCATATTTTTGTTTATATCCGCTGGTTGCAGGTTGAAGAGTAATGTCCCATGAATGTTTACACAATGTTTTCTTAACGTGTGTGTGACGTCTTTGCTTTTTACTAGATTTATTTTACGCTTTCTTTCATGTCGTCTCTTCAGTAAGTTAAGGGTTTGTGTAGATTTGGGACCTGGCCTTCTAATATATTTTTGGGTATGTTTTATCAGGCATTTCTCCTTTTTTTTTGTTCAAAATAGTAAGTGGAAGTACTTTGAGGCGTTTTCAGCAGGTAATAAGCAATCTCTATATATTTTCCAGCTCTATATTTCTTCTCAGCACTCAGCAAAGTTTCAGACGTGAGAGCATAATTGATTTGAGTAGTATCATTAATGGACTTATTTCTGTTTTGAAAGTTCTTGTTATCTACCCTGTTATTTTTTTCTGACCTTTGCTGCAGTAGCTTTATTTTATCTAAATGATATATCTATTAATATTATTCTTAAGTCTTTTACCTATTTATTTTATTCTATGAAATGATCCGTGTGCGTTCTGTTGTGTGCTCCTATTAAAGTCTCCATTCATCGCGTATTTTAGGAACTGAAATTTGTCACCACTGAACAATCATGTTATATCCATTAGCAAATTTGAAAACTGTTAATATCTATTTTTTTCTGTATCTGTGACTAGTGTTTTTTTTTATTTATGTCTGCTGTGAGGTTGAGAAATAGTGAAGGTACCAGGACTCCGCCTTGGGGGTAATGAACTCTTTACTTTGTTAAGACCGTCTTATCTTTACTGCCACGCTGTGTTCCCTGTGTTAGAAATTTTCATATCTGTTTAACTACTTTTCCTGTTATGTTTATTGATCACATTTTAAGAGCTATTACTCCACGGTCATATTTGTCAAACGCAAGACTTTGCAAAGTCCGTGTAAACGACACCTGCGTTTTGATTTTCTTTCAAACCCTCAGTGTGTCAGTGTGTCAGTGTGTCAGTGTGTCAGTGTGTCAGTGTGTCAGTGATCCAATAGTTGTGACAAGCACGATCTTGCTGCTCTAAATCCACGTACACTTGGGCTGGACAGGTTATTCTTTTTTCTCCGTAAAATCAGTCGGCGGGTTGCTACCGTTACCATGTGTGTGACGATGATTGGTACTGACCACGGGTGTGTTTGCGATAGTGTTATTACGATTTCGTAAGTCGGAGTGGTACTGATCTGTAAGTTTTTTTTTTTTTTTTTGCTATATACTGCCTCTTTTGTGAAGAGTGGCCGCGTCTGAACTTTTTAAAGGCCTTCGAAATTTCACCTGTATTTAAGGTCCTCCTCCGAATAACACTTGAGTACCCATGTTCACAGTGACTCGAGGCTGGGTGCTGCCTCCACCCAGGCAGGATTTGTGCTAATTTCAGATTTACAGGCTGGGCAGTGCTCATGATGTCGATTGTATTGATGAACGATGATTCGTACTCTTCATTCAGGAGTTCGCTCATTGCCACGTTCTCACCTGTGTATAAACTCTCCTTTGAGTAGTGGACCAATACCGCAGGAAATTTTTTACTTTTTATTTTTTTGAAGGATTTCGTTTTTTTTTTTTCAAAATTTTTTGAATCACTTTGTTCTTCTACGAGTGATTTAATTATTTGTTGTGTCCGCAATAATATATCTGTGCAAGAATGAGAAGAAAAAGAAGAAGAAGAAGAAGAAGAAGAAGAAGAAGAAGTAGAAAAAGAAGAAGAAGAAGAAGAAGAAGAAGAAGAAGAAGAAGAAGCAGCAGCAGCAGCAGCAATAGTAGTAGAAGTAACAATAGTAGTAGTAGTAGTAATAGTGATTGTGAAGTAGAAGTAACAATAGTAGTAGTAGTAGTAATAGTAGTAATAGTGATTGTGATATTAACTTTCACTGCTTTCAATGTCTGATCATCTCTTAGGTTTCTCTCTTGCTAAGAGTCTTAGCAAGGCGTCCCTCGGAACGAATTAGCTGAGATTTCTTACTCATGTCTGCAACTTTGCAAGCTCCTGATGATGTGTTGATTGCAACACGAAACCCATATATATATATATATATATATATATAATAACCACCATCACCACCAACCACCACCAACAACCACCACCACCAACCACCACCACCAACCACCACCACACACTCTTCCTCCTACATACGTGCGTTTTCCACATAGACCAAAATACTTTTACAAAAACAGTTTATTTTTAGGTGTGGAGCTGAATTATAAAGTTGTTGTTAAATATATATATATATATATATATATATATATATATATATATATATATATATATATATATATATATATATATATATATATATATATATATATATATATCACTGTTTTCCTAAACTCAACACTTTAAATTTCTTAGACCGAATAAATAATTTTCCTAAAAGTCTTAGGTGAATATGTACTTATAGACAACTTTATGGATAATAAACTTTGAATAAATTTGAATCATGAATTTTTTCAGGGATGAACGAATATTTCTACAATGGAAATAAATAATAATTTATACGTCATTGCTGAAAAAAACGACTCGTTGCTTGAATAAACCAGGAAATTAACATATTAGAATAAACACAGGAAATTAACATAGAATAACCAGAAATTATATTAGCAATAAACACAGAGAATTAACTATTTAGAATAAAATTTACAAGTACACAGGAGAATTAACATATTACAATAAACACAGGAGAATTAACATATTAGAATAAACACAGGAGAATTAACATATTACAATAAACACAGGAATTAACATATAGAATAAACCAAATTAACATATTACAATAAACACAGGAGAATTAACATATTAGAATAAACACAGGAGAATTAACATATTACAATAAACACAGGAGAATTAACATATTAGAATAAACACAGGAGAATTAACATATTAGAATAAACACAGGAGAATTAACATATTAGAATAAACACAGGAGAATTAACATATTACAATAAACACAGGAGAATTAACATATTAGAATAAACACAGGAGAATTAACATATTACAATAAACACAGGAGAATTAACATATTAGAATAAACACAGGAGAATTAACATATTAGAATAAACACAGGAGAATTAACATATTAGAATAAACACAGGAGAATTAACATATTACAATAAACACAGGAGAATTAACATATTACAATAAACACAGGAGAATTAACATATTACAATAAACACAGGAGAATTAACATATTACAATAAACACAGGAGAATTAACATATTAGAATAAACACAGGAGAATTAACATATTAGAATAAAAACAGGAGAATTAACATATTACAATAAACACAGGAGAATTAACATATTAGAATAAACACAGGAGAATTAACATATTACAATAAACACAGGAGAATTAACATATTACAATAAACACAGGAGAATTAACATATTACAATAAACACAGGAGAATTAACATATTACAATAAACACAGGAGAATTAACATATTACGAATAAAAACAGGAGAATTAACATATTACAATAAACACAGGAGAATTAACATATACAGTGAACGTTCTTGCAGTACAGTGAACGTTCTTGTAGTACAGTGAACGTTCTTGTAGTACAGTGAACGTTCATTTAGTACAGTGAACGTTCTTGTCAGTACAGTGAACGTTCATCAGTAATGTACAGTGAACGTTCATTGTAGTACAGTGAACGTTCTTATAATAACGTTTTAGTACAGTGAACGTTCTTGTAGTACAGTGAACGTTAACATATTCTTAGATACAGTGAACGTTCTTATTCTTGTAGTACAGTGAACGTTCTTGTAGTACAGTGAACGTTCTTGTAGTACAGTGAACGTTCTTGCAGTACAGTGAACGTTCTTGTAGTACAGTGAACGTTCTTGTAGTACAGTGAACGTTCTTGTAGTACAGTGAACGTTCTTGTAGTACAGTGAACGTTCTTGCAGTACAGTGAACGTTCTTGTAGTACAGTGAACGTTCTTGTAGTAGAGTGAACGTTCTTATTCTTGTAGTACAGTGAACTTTCCCTGCAGTACAGTGAACGTTCTTGTAGTACAGTGAACGTTCTGCAGTACAGTGAACGTTCTTGGGTACAGTGAACGTTCTTGTAGTACAGTGAACGTTTTTGGGGTAGATGTGAACGTTCTTGAGTACAGTGAACGTTCTTGTAGTACATGAACGTCCCTGTAGTACAGTGAACGTCTATTCGTACTACAGTGAACGTTCTTGGTCATGAACGTTCTTCAAGTACAGTGAACGTTCTGTAGTACAAGAACGTTCTTGAGTACAGTAGAACGCTTGTAGTACAGTGAACGTTCCGGGTAGTATACATGAACGTTCTTTAGTACGTGAACGTCTGTAGCAGTAAACGTTCTTGTAAGTAACGTCAACAGTAAACGTTTTGGGGGATGACGCAAAGTGAACGCTCAACAGTGAACGTTCCTGGCGTAGGTAGTACAGTGAACGTTCTTATACATAAACGTACTTGGTGCGGGTAAACGCTAACAAGTACAGTAAACGTTCTTGGTATGACAGTGAACGTTCGTATACAGTGAACGTTCTTGCGTATCAGTGAACGTCAATCGTAGTACAGTGAAGTTCTGGCGTCAGGATACAGTAAACCCAAGTACATGAACGTTCATTGTAGTACTGGGTAAACGCTGAACAACGTATCATGACGTACAGTGAACGTGCTTGTGACAGTGAACGCTATACATGACGTACCTGCGTGTAGATGACGAAACGCGCTAGTACAGTGAACGTCTCTGCGGGTATAGTGAACCGCTCTTGAGTACAGTGAACGTTCGCTACAGTGAACGTTCTGGGGTACAGTGAACGTTCTTGCGTACAGTGACGTAACTTATTCTGAGTACAGTGAAGTTCTTAGTAGTACACATGAACGTTCTTGTAGTAAGTGAACGTATACATGAACGTCTGTGCAGGAACGTTCTGAGTACAGTGAACGTTCTTGGGTACAGTGAACGTTCTTGTAGTACAGTTGAACGTTCTGAGAAATAACGTCTCAGTACAGTGAACGTTCTGCAGATGGAACGTTTTTAGTACATGAACGTTCTCTGTGACGTCGCAGATGAACGTTCTGCGTAAGTAACAGTGAAGCTTCTTGAGTACAATGAACGTTCTGTAGGTGACAGTGAACGTCATACGTACTACAGACGTACCTGGCGTCAGATGACGCTGAGACAGAACGTTCATGACGTACCGGGCGTGCAGGATGACGTCTTAATACAATGACGTCTTAACAGTGACGTACCTGGGTGCAGAGAAGTCGCAGACAACGCTAGTATATGACGTACTCGGCGTCAGGATGACGCAACAACGTATACTACGACGTACCTGGCGTGCAAAACAACGCTACACATGACGTACCTGGCGTGCAGGATGACGCTAAACAACGCTACATGACGTACCTGGCGTGCAGGATGACGCTAAACAACGCTACACATGACGTACCTGGCGTGCAGGATGACACTGAACAACGCTTCACATGACGTACCTGGCGTGCAGGATGACGCAAACAACGCTACACTGACGTACCTGGCGTGCAGGATGACACTAAACAACGCTACACATGACGTACCTGGCGTGCAGGATGACACTGAACAACGCTACACATGACGTACCTGGCGTGCAGGATGACACAAACAACGCTACACATGACGTACCTGCCGTGCAGGATGACACTGAACAACGCTACACATGACGTACCTGGCGTGCAGGATGACCTGAACAACGCTCACATGACGTACCTGGCGTGCAGGATGACGCAAAACAACGCTACACATGACGTACCTGGCGTGCAGGATGACACTAAACAACGCTACACATGACGTACCTGGCGTGCAGGATGACGCAAAACAACGCTACACATGACGTACCTGGCGTGCAGGATGACACTAAACAACGCTACACATGACGTACCTGGCGTGCAGGATGACGCTAAACAACGCTACACATGACGTACCTGGCGTGCAGGATGACGCAAAACAACGCTACACATGACGTACCTGGCGTGCAGGATGACGCAAAACAACGCTACACATGACGTACCTGGCGTGCAGGATGACACTGAACAACGCTACACATGACGTACCTGGCGTGCAGGATGACACAAACAACGCTACACATGACGTACCTGGCGTGCAGGATGACGCTAAACAACGCTACACATGACGTACCTGGCGTGCAGGATGACAGTAAACAACGCTACACATGACGTACCTGGCGTGCAGGATGACGCTAAACAACGCTACACATGACGTACCTGGCGTGCAGGATGACACTGAACAACGCTACACATGACGTACCTGGCGTGCAGGATGACACTGAACAACGCTACACATGACGTACCTGGCGTGCAGGATGACACTAAACAACGCTACACATGACGTACCTGGCGTGCAGGATGACGCTAAACAACGCTACACATGACGTACCTGGCGTGCAGGATGACGCTAAACAACGCTACACATGACGTACCTGGCGTGCAGGATGACGCTAAACAACGCTACACATGACGTACCTGGCGTGCAGGATGACACTAAACAACGCTACACATGACGTACCTGGCGTGCAGGATGACGCTAAACAACGCTACACATGACGTACCTGGCGTGCAGGATGACACTAAACAACGCTACACATGACGTACCTGGCGTGCAGGATGACACTAAACAACGCTACACATGACGTACCTGGCGTGCAGGATGACGCTAAACAACGCTACACATGACGTACCTGGCGTGCAGGATGACACTAAACAACGCTACACATGACGTACCTGGCGTGCAGGATGACACTAAACAACGCTACACATGACGTACCTGGCGTGCAGGATGACGCAAAACAACGCTACACATTCATTCGTTAACAGATAATTTAATAATCATAACGGGCGCATTCGGAATGTAATTATCGGATCCTTCCTGTAATCAGAAATATCTCCTATTGTTTTATCCTAAACCACTGATGATTAGTTTCTCTTTCTCTCTTTCTCTCTCTCTCTCTCTCTCTCTCTCTCTCTCTCTCTCTCAGCAGATTTTTTTTGATCGTCAAAAACATGGTTACTGAAGTCTCTAGTTACACAATAATTTCCGCTTGGTTTGCTGCCTCTCCGGAGTCCTGCCTTTAAATGATTTCACCTTGCTCACCTTGATACTTGACCTCTGACACCGTAAAGCAGCGCTAGTTGTGGCCTCTTAGTGTGAGCATCCCAGCAGAGTGGGTGTTTGGTCATTACTATTCAAATGTATACAATGGCGGCCAGACATGCCTAGAGGCAGGCAGACAGCAGACAGAGAGTGACAGCCACAAGCAAAGACTGAGACAGGCGGAGACACAGTCATAGGCAGAAACACAGAGATAGGAAGTGAAAGACACAGCGACAGGAAGATACAGACACAAGCAGAGGCATACAGACACAGGGCAGAGACAGACACAGGGACAGGAAGAGACAGACACGAGCAGACAGAGGCATACAGAGACAGGGTGGAGACAGAGAAACGTAGACAGTGAGAGAGAGAGAAAGGCAGACTCGACTATACTGTCTTATACGGGGGTTAATTAATTACAAGAAAATATACGCCATCAGCAGGCTAAAATTATGTTGTACAGAGGAAGAGAAGAAACAAAAGATGAAGAACGAAGAAGAGATTTAAGAAGCCAACGAAATATAAGGAAGACACTGAAACCTCTGTGGGTCAGGAAGACTCTTCTTGTTTTTTTTACAGAACCAATCAAGAGGCTGGAAGACTCTCCTGATTCTTTTTACAGAACCAATCAAGAGGCTGGAAGACTCTCCTGACTCTTTTTACAGAACCAATCAAGAAGCTGGAAGACTCCTTCCTCTTTTACAGAACCAATCAACAGGCTGGAAGACTCTCCTGACTCTCTTAACAGAACCAATCAAGAAGCTGGAAGACTCTCCTGACTCTCTTAACAGAACCAATCAAGAAGCTGGAAGACTCTCCTGACTCTCGGAACCAATCAGTGCTGAAGGAAACCAAGGACTTTCTTCAGGTGCGGCAACACTGCACCAGACTGCTGCCTCCTCCTCTGTTTACAGAATCAATCAGCTGCTGAGTAATTTACAAGGTGGCCGAGAGAGCTGATGAGCTAGGCTGAAGAATGCAGATGTTCGATCATTAAGAATCCTCACTACTACAACTACTACTATCTCCTCCACCCCAACCTCCCGTCTACCTTCACTTCCTCCATTATTACATCCCCCTTCTCCTATACATCTCTTTTTTTTTTTCTAAATTCGCCTCCCCACCTCTCTTTGTATTTCACGTTCCCACCTACGTTTTTTTTCTTTGCCTCAGTGTCTTATATTGCATATTTACCATCCATCTCTTTCTCGTTGTCTTCCTCTGAATCCTTAAGTTATACCTTGATCCAGAGAGCTGTTGCTGCTGTCATAATGAGAACAATGGACTCGTCTGCTGTGTTCACATTAGTGCCAGAACAATTAACTTAACTGCTGTGTTCACATTAGTGCCAGAACAATGAACTAGTCTGCTGTGTTCACATTAGTGCCATAATAATTAACTGAACTGCTGTGTTCACATTAGTGCCAGAACAATGAACTAGTCTGTTGTGTTCACATTAGTGCCAGAACAATGAACTAGTCTGCTGTGTTCACATTAGTGCCAGAACAATTAACTAGTCTGCTGTGTTCACATTAGTGCCAGAACAATGAACTAGTCTGCTGTGTTCACATTAGTGCCAGAACAATGAACAAGGGTATTCTCAGTCAGCGGTGTTGCCATGCTTTTCTCTCTCTTTTTTCTCTCTCTCTCTCTCTCTCTCTCTCTCTCTCTCTCTCTCTCTCTCTCTCTCTCTCTCTCTCTCTCTCTCTCTCTCTGATGCCCTTACATTTATAGTTAAGCGGTAAACCGCAAGGGTCACACAGCACCTAAGGAACGGGAAGTAATCATATCTGATCAGAGAAAGGAGAGGATACCTCTAACTCCTCGGATCAAGAGTCCTTCACCTGCTTCATGGCAGTTCCTGACAGTGGTTATAACCGGAAGGTTGGCACAGTGTCTTGGGGTTGAGAAGCAGTCAGGTTTCAGAGACAGGATATACTCCAGGTATAACCCAGGTATACTCCAGGATATACTTCAGGGTAAATTCCAGGTATACTCCAGGATATGTTCCATATATACTCCAGGATATACTCCAGGTATACTCCAGGATATTCTCCAGGTATAGCTCCAGGTAGCGTTAAACCCGTAAAGGTAGCTGCAGTTCCCTGGATGAAGAGCTGAGCATGAAGGCAGCCAGAAGGGTGAGAGTAGTGCTTGTGGTGTTGTGTCTGGCTGCCACACACCTCGTGACCCCTCGTAAACACTCGTGTGTGTGTGTGTGTGTGTGTGTGTGTGTGATGTTTTAATTTATTAATAATACACAATATTCAAGACAAGACGAACGGACGGGCGGAGATATGAATCGACCCATGCAACCACAATTAGGTGAGTACACACACACACACACACACACACACTCTCACACACACACACACACACTCTCACACACACACACACACACTCTCACACACACACACACACACACCATCTCACACACACACACACGGGGCCAGGAGCTATGACTCGACCCATGCAACCACAATTAGGTGAGTACACCCAATCATGCCTTGTCTATCGAGAAAGTGAGTACACCCAGTCAACCACTTGTCTATCGACAAGTGCCCTGGACAACCGGTAACTAACACAAACACACAGGTAATGTTAAACAGAAGAATGTTTGTTGTTGTTGTCATGGGAATTATTATCTTCAAAGAACAAGGATATATTAAAGAGGTGTTCACTGACTTAAAATTCCCAGCGCACATTATCTACTACTGTAAGACGTAGATAATGTGCGCTCCTCAAAGAGTGCTGTGTATACCTTCCTCATACACAGCGCTTCCTAAGACGATACCACCATTGATAGACGACTGGTCCTTCACGCTGGGGAGACTGACATCACCGTCGTCCAGGTTCTCCGAAACGTCAGCATGGATGTAGTCGTCCTTATTACCACAGCTATCAGAGAGAGATCACCAGAAGCCCTAAACCCAGATCTGTTTGAACAGCAGGAGTATACAGCATACCGTGTGATGGCTGCGACAGATTCTATGTAGGGGAGGCCTTCAGACACGCCTTCAAGATCATATGCCTGAAGGAGGGGTCAAACCAACAACGATCGTCTAGGTGATCCCAACCTTCATCTTCACGTCTTGGACTGGGAAAGAGCACAGCTGTGACACCACAAGAACGACAGGATCACACGCAGAAGCTTAGAAGCAACAACAGTGATCCATCTCACCAAAACCATTGAGCAAAACACTGGAGTGTACATGTTGGCTGCACCTGTTGCACACACACTGTACACGATTTATATAATAAACGTGTCACCTCCACCTTCCTGCTCCCAAAAACACCAGACCTCACTTAGACTTATTCTCGCAAATTCACGACCTCACCTGTGATGTCTTTCTCCCCGATCCTGACCTCCTGGTGCTCATAAACCTGATAAATCCCAGCCTTGGGCGAAACTTTGTATTAAAGGGACTCTCTGCTACGATATTTATGGAGAAGCGCTCAACCCTTCGTACCTTAATGATGAATTAGACACATCTGCAACATCTGGGTATCTTTATGTTGCACATGTGTCTAGTTCTTGATCGCATCAGAATTGTATACCATACACATGCACCTTCGTACCCAGGAAGGACGCCGTGGTATTTATAACGTATGACCTACGTGTGTACAGTTAATCTGTTTACCAAAGCAAAGTTTGACGTGACCAGAGCAAAATTATGGCCTCAGGTAAACACAGGTAATAAAAGTAACGCGTTACATGCATAACTCAACACGCGAGAGGCACTTACCTCTGCCTTAAAAATTGACATCATTTATCCTCAGGGAGAGTCGAGACGTAGGGGCGAGTCTGCCAACAGCTGCTGCCCCTGTTCAACTACCAGCTAATACCTAGAAATGGTTTTTATTGGGACAACGTTTTGCTTGGAGTCGCATCCAGGGGAAGAGGATCTACAGGAAATAAGCCATATTCCCTGGCTTTTCTGGGTTGTCATGGATAATTATTAACCCTTATAGCATTAATGATGTCAAGTCGCCGCTGTTCCCTTCTTGGTCTTTAGAGTCTAAGCACTGCTGGGATGCTGGTCTGTGCTGGGTTGTTAGTCTGTGTTGGGGTGCTGGTCTGTGCTGGGTTGTTAGTCTGTGCTGGGGCCTATACTGGGGTGCTGGTCTGTGCTGGGTTGTTAGTCTGTGCTGGGGCCTATGTTGGGGTGCTGGTCTGTGCTGGGTTGTTAAGTCTGTGCTGGGGTGCTAGTCTGTGCTGGGGTCTATGCTGGGTTGTTAGTCTTGTGGGGTCTATGCTGGGGTGGTGGTATGTGCTAGGTTGCTAGTCTGTGTTGGGGTGCTGGTCTGTGCTGGGGTGCCAGTCTTTGCTGGGGGCTAGTCTATGCTGGGGGTGCTGGTCTGTGCTGGTGTGTCTCTGCTAGGGTGTGTGCCGAGGTGCTGATCTACCCCAGGGTACTAAACTGTCCACCCTGCTGCCGTCGTGACAGTAACATGAACAATACTTAGCAAATAACGAAGACAGAAGACAGACCTTCGGAAGTTCTTGTCTGTCCAGACTCGTGACAGATTCTGTCATCTCAACGCTAAACCTCCAGTCCAGACTGTTTAATTAATGGATCCACCCCACTATACCTGGAGTATACCTGGAGAGGGTTACGACGCCCCCGCGGCCCGGTCTGTGACCAGGCCTCGCAATGGATCAAACCTATAATTTATAACACCCAAAACCATTCCGGACTCCAACATTAAGTCATAAAATAATTGTTTTAAATTTTAATTGGCCTAATTAATGAATTAGTGAAAAAAAAAATCATGAAATTTTTTGAGAAATTTTGGAAAAGTGGTGAGTTTTTTTTATTATATTCTTGGGTAGCAATAAAGCCGTAGGGGTCATACTAGAAGCGTGGAATCCTCCAATGGTGAGTTGACTGCGAGGTAACTGGTGTTTCGGAGAATGTAATACTTGTTGGAGTGTTGGAATCTCCAGCAGAGGTTCGAGAAGGGGATCTGATCCTTTAAAATGAGTACGTGGAGTGTTGGAACCTGCAACAAGGTAATCTGAACCTTTAAAAGGACTGTGTGGAGTGCTGGAACCTCCAGCAGAGGTGCGACAAGGTAATCTAATCCCTTAAAGGGATCTCAGTTAATGAAATGTAACTCTAATGAAAAGCCGCGTGACAAAACTTTCTTTTAAAGAAATTAGAAAGAAATACACGTATAAGCTACAGAGAGAGAGAGACAGAGAGAGATTATTGTAGGATAAGCGCTAAACACGCAGTACTCGTCCAGCTTCTGCAGAAAGCTGGGTAATCAGGTTTGATCCAAGGACAAGGGAAGTTAGCTTCTATTCGTCAGAGGAAGAACTCTGCAAGAGCATCAAGGTACATCATCCCTCCCTTCAGGAGCATCAAGGCGCATCATCCCTCCCTTCAAGAGCATCAAGGCGCATAATCCCTCCTTCAAGAGCATCAAGGCACATCATCCCTCCCTTCAAGAGCATCAAGGCACATCATCCCTCCCTTCAAGAGCATCAAGGCGCATCATCCCTCCCTTCAAGAGCATCAAGGCGCATAATCCCTCTTCAGAGCATCAAAGAGCATCAGGGACATCATCCTCCTTCAAGAGCATCAAGACATCATCCCTCCTTCAGCAAGGCATCAAGGCGCATCATCCCTCCTTCAAGAGCATCAAGGCACTTCAATCCAACTCCTTCAAGAAGCATCAAGGCGCATCATCCCTCCTTCAAGGCATCAAGGCGCATATAGCATCACCTCCTTCAAGAGCATCAAGGCACATCATCCCTCCCTTCAAGAGCATCAAGGCGCATAATCCCTCCTTCAAGAGCATCAAGGCGCATAATCCCTCCTTCAAGAGCATCAAGGCGCATAATCCCTCCTTCAAGAGCATCAAGGCGCATAATCCCTCCTTCACGAGCATCAAGGCACATCATCACTCCCTTCAAAAGCATCAAGACCCATCATTCTTCAGCAGCATCAAGGCCCATCACCCCTCCCTTCAAGAGCATCAAGGCCCATCACCCCTCCTTCAAGAGCATCAAGGCCCATCACCCCTCCCTTCAAGAGCATCAAGGCCCATCACCCCTCCCTTCAAGAGCATCAAGGCCCATCATCCCTCCCTTCAAGAGCATCAAGGCCCATCACCCCTCCCTTCAAGAGCATCAAGGCCCATCATCCCTCCCTTAAAAGAATCCACAAGCAAGTCAAAACAATGTACGTATGCAGGTTAGAGCCTCTGTTAGGTTGTGGTCTGAATTAATTATTAACACCATTATATTTCGTACCAGATCCTAATTATTGGTGAATACAATGTTGAGGGTATTATCTAGTCTGGTCTGTACCTCTGTTTGTTGGATTAAAGCGAATTTGTTGCTGAGTCTTAATGGTTCGGCTCTGTGAGGCTGTTCTCTCAACTAACTCCTGGGATTTTCTGTGCTATATTTTTGTTTATACTTTTTAGATGTAAATTGGAGTCGCCAAGCAACGAGATATTTGATACCGGGGTTGAAAATTTTCACGACAATATTCGATTTTCATTAGTTGGTCTTTGGACTGCTGGGAAGTTGTATCCGTTGATTTATAAACAAATACAATAAATAGATTGTGATTTTATTTTTTATTTTTTTTTACTGCCAAATCGTCTACTACATCATTTGTGCTGTTCAGTAACTCCCAGGCTTAATATGTCACACCCTTACAGGCTTAATATGTCACACCCTTACAGGCTTAATATGTCACACCCTCAAAGGCTTCGTGTGTCACACCCTCCCAGACTTACATCCTTGTCACGAGAAAATTCAATACTTTTTACTGAGAGAATTAAACCTGTTTTTCTTGGGCACGCCGAGGCAGGGTCAGTGTTGGGACCGGTTCTATTCACAATTAACATAAATGTTATCGATAATAACCTGTGCTGAACAAGATCAAAATTGGCCGCTGACACAACCAGAGAGAAAAGTTAGAAAACCACTTGAACCTCAGATACTGCAAGTTTGCTTAGACAACTCAAGTTAACTTCGCTAATATATAGCAAGTGCATTTGATAAAGCAAAAAAAAAAAAAAATAGGGGGAAAAAATTCTAAACCCGGGTAATATATTCCAGCTGAAAGTTGTGGAAATACATTTTTTTTTAAGATCAGGAGGTGGTAATCATGTCTGATAAGAGGTAGTGACTTACCACAGGACGGGTGGAGGCAGACGAACTCTTAATCTCGCAGGACTCGCCTGTCGTGGGTCCAGGTAGTGACTTTACAGTGGTCTAGGACGGACTGGAATGTAATTTTAATTTACTTAAGTGTGGGAATTATATGAGTTTTTCATGTCAAGTCATTCCTTTATAATGTATACAGGAGGGGAGCATAGCTCCAGTTTCTTAGAAAAAAGGCTTTGTCGGTGTGGTATTGGTATACGTGTGTTGGTGTTAATGTCAATGAGTGTAAAGTGCAACGTCTACCTCCACCACAGAACCCAACTTGCACTTAATAAATCAGTGTGTGAGAGCAGTTCACTCTCGCACGGTCGTGACCAACTCTCAACACCAGGTCCTTCTCATTGCTATATTTCACACCAACACACCTCATTGCATCTCTGACAAAGTTCGCATCGAAATCTGATGGTTTACGGTAGAATAAGCCTGGAATTCGATTATTATTATTATTATTTTATTATTATTATTATTATTATTATTATTATTTTATTATTATTATTATTATTATTATTATTATTATTATTATTATTATATTATTATTATTATTATTATTATTACTATTATTATTATTATATTCATGGGAAAGCACTAAATTCGTAGGGGTCATACAGCACTTGGAGGTCCCCCTCGCCTGGCTCCCTCACTCATTTGTGTTAGTGTGACTTTGTAAATGGTTCAAGTGGGACCGAAACGTCTTGGCAACCTCCTCTCTGCTATGTGCGGGTTGTGTGTGAATCAGATATGATCCGACTGTAATGATGAGCTCCAATTAATGGGATCACGAGCACTTAACCAGGAGAGCTCGCTCAGCGTGCCAGGCAGTGTGTCAGCGACGCCATTCTCTGCCCTCACTGACTGCTGATGTTGCCCTCAGCTCAGCTGTTGGCTCCGCAGCAGTTAGGGGACGGAGGATCGATCCTCCACCACCACTCCTTACGCTCAATGACCCGCGCACGGGTTTACTGCTTCGTGAAATCAGCTGGTTGACGAAATCAAGAACAGAATTATTATATTCGCGAGGAAGCGTGTGGCTGGGGTTGGTAGCGCCCTCAGCTCAAACTGAGGGTCCGTGGTTCGATAACCGGCATGTTTCCCCTAAACCTGTTGCCACTGCTCACCCAGCAGTAAGAAGGTACCTGGGTGTAAGTAGTGGACCGGTAAGCCAGCGGAAGGCCTCGGTCAGATGACCAAAAGCTCCAGCTGCTGGTCATCATATGACCCGTCAGGAAACACTTGTCCCGTTTCCTGACAAACCTTACCTAACTTAACCTTACCTAATGGGTGGCATCCCGGGGGAGGGGTGGTACTGTACCTTAGAGCTGGGCTCTGAAATAAACCGGGGTATGATACCAGCTCTTGGCCTCTAAAATTGATCCGCGTACAAAAAAAAAAGTGGGTATTATACAACGTTTGTTGAATAAGAGGTAATAAATTTTGATCCAAAGGAAAGGAAGGTAATGCTTGGGATCATGAACCCTTGAGCACTACCAAGACTCCCGCTGAATGGTCAGGTACTCCTGAACGTGTAAGATACGGGTAAATCTTTCGCCAAGATGACCTGTGATAAATGTTAGAAATCTCAGACCTTGTCTCAGACCTGGTCTCAGACGTGGTCTGAGACCTAGTCTCAGACCTGGTCTGAAACCTGGTCTGAGACCTGATCTCAGACCTTGTCTCAGACCTGGTCTCAGACCTGATCTCAGACCTTGTCTCAGACCATGTCTCATACCTGATCTCAGACCTGGTCTCAGGCCTGGTCTCAGACCTGATCTCAGACCTTGTCTCAGACCTGGTCTCAGACCTGATCTCAGACCTGGTCTCAGACCTGGTCTCAGACCTGGTCTCAGACCTGATCTCAGACCTGGTCTCAGACCTGGTCTCAGACCTAGTCTGCGTGGGGGGGAGGTAATCCCCACAACCACGACCAGGTGCGTGTCGAGGAGTCAGCAAAATGAACCAACAAAATTGACAAATTCTTTTGTCTTCTAATCTGGCGAAGACTTTCCGCCTCGTTGTCTTTACTTAACGAGGCAAGAAAAAAAGAACTTTCATCATTTCTTAAAGTTCTAAAACTCCCCTGGTAACGTTCCAACCCGGGAAAGTTCCTTCCATTAAGCTGTCTTGATGCAGGTGAACCTTGACTGACGCAAGCAATTGGAACTGCCCCCCCCCCACGAGCCGCATGACCCCCCTTAAGGGTTTAACGCTTCCCAGTTATAATCAGAGAGACTTCTAGTTTAGAAAGACTCGTCAAAAACAGCTAAACTATACTAATTAGAAAACGTTGCAGTCCTGGGACCTCGGTCACTTCTAACATATAAAGATTAACAAAGACGGTATATATAGAGCCTATATTATAGGCGGAGAGAGAGCGTATAAGTGGTCAAGGTAACAGGACCAAAGCTCATGTGTTTAAACCAATTTATCGGTATCTAATAGCAAGGTGCTATTAGATACCGAGTTCTGGTAAACTTGGTGCTCAAGGTGATTATTGTGTGTGTGTGTGTGTGTGTGTGTGTGTGTTAGTTACCATTTTGTCCTAGGCACATGTCAATTAGACACTAGGCCTGTTGTATATATGTGTGTGTGTATGTGTATGTAAGGAAACACTTCGAAATGTTTCTGCCCCACCGGGAATTGAACCCGGCCCCTCCGTGCGTGAAGCAAGAGCTTTACCCACTAGGCCACCGGGGGCTAAGTGTGTGTGTGTGTGTGTGTGTGTGTGTGTGTGTGTTGTGTGGTTGTGGTGTGTGTGTGTGTGTGTGTGTGTGTGTGTGTGTGTGTGTGTGTGGTGTTCACCCAGTCGTGAGCGCTTTCTGTACAGACATTACAACATGAGAATGGAGGAGCACTGCGGTAGGCCTACTGGCTCATGTTAGGCAGGACCTTGCTAGGAAAAGCCATGTTAAGCAGGACCTTCCTAGGAACAGCCATGCTAGGCAGGACCTTACTAGGAAAGGCCATGTTAGGCAGGACCTTGCTAGGAACAGCCGTGCTAGGCAGGACCTTGCTAGGAACAGCCATGCTTGGCAGGACCTTGCTAGGAACAGCCATGCTAGGCAGGACCTTGCTAGGAACAGCCATGCTAGGCAGGTCCTTGCTAGGAACAGCCATGCTAGGCAGGACCTTGCTAGGAACAGCCATGCTAGGCAGGACCTTGCTAGGAACAGCTATGATTGGCAGGACCTTGCTAGGAACAGCCATGCTAGGCAGGACCTTGCTAGGAACAGCTATGCTAAGCAGGACCTTGCTAGGAACAGCTATGCTAGGCAGGACCTTGCTAGGAACAGCCATGCTAGGCAGGACCTTGCTAGGAACAGCCATGCTAGGCAGGACCTTGCTAGGAACAGCCATGCTAGGCAGGACCTTGCTAGGAACAGCCATGCTAGGCAGGACCTTGCTAGGAACAGCCATGCTAGGCAGGACCTTGCTAGGAACAGCCATGCTTGGCAGGACCTTGCTAGGAACAGCCATGCTAGGCAGGACCTTGCTAGGAACAGCTATGCTAGGCAGGACCTTGCTAGGAACAGCTATGCTAGGCAGGACCTTGCTAGGAACAGCCATGCTAGGCAGGACCTTGCTAGGAACAGCCATGCTAGGCAGGACCTTGCTAGGAACAGCTATGATTGGCAGGACCTTGCTAGGAACAGCCATGCTAGGCAGGACCTTGCTAGGAACAGCTATGCTAGGCAGGACCTTGCTAGGAACAGCCATGCTAGGCAGGACCTTGCTAGGAACAGCCATGCTAGGCAGGACCTTGCTAGGAACAGCCATGCTAGGCAGGACCTTGCTAGGAACAGCCATGCTAGGCAGGACCTTGCTAGGAACAGCCATGCTAGGCAGGACCTTGCTAGGAACAGCCATGCTTGGCAGGACCTTGCTAGGAACAGCCATGCTAGGCAGGATCTTGCTAGGAACAGCCATGCTAGGCAGGACCTTGCTAGGAACAGCCATGCTAGGCAGAACCTTGCTAGGAACAGCCATGCTAGGCAGGACCTTGCTATGAACAGCCATGCTAGGCAGGACCTTGCTAGGAACAGCCATGCTAGGCAGGACCTTGCTATGAACAGCCATGCTAGGCAGGACCTTGCTAGGAACAGCCATGCTAGGCAGGACCTTGCTAGGAACAGCCATGCTAGGCAGGACCTTGCTAGGAACAGTCATGCTAGGCAGGACCTTGCTAGGAACAGCCATGCTAGGCAGGACCTTGCTAGGAACAGCCATGCTAGGCATGGTCAGACACTGGTCTACGGTGATGGGAAAATCATTAATAATATAAAATATGAAAGTGAAAAAAAAATGCCAACAATGAAGATATTTTTCAAACTCTGACTTAGAAGTTGCCAATCATACTCCCTGCCACGGAGCTGCCAATCATACTCCCTGCCACGGAGCTGCCAATCATACTCCCTGCCACGGAGCTGCCAATCAGACTCCCTGCCACGGAGCTGCCAATCAGACTCCCTGCCACGGAGCTGCCAATCAGACTCCCTGCCACGGAGCTGCCAATCAGACTCCCTGCCACGGAGCTGCCAATCAGACTCCCTGCCACGGAGCTGCCAATCAGACTCCCTGCCACGGAGCTGCCAATCAGACTCCCTGCCACGGAGCTGCCAATCAGACTCCCTGCCACGGAAGTGCCAATCAGACTCCCTGCCACGGAGCTGCCAATCAGACTCCCTGCCACGGAACTGCCAATCAGACTCCCTGCCACGGAGCTGCCAATCAGACTCCCTGCCACGGAACTGCCAATCATACTCCCTGCCACGGAACTGCCAATCAGACTCCCTGCCACGGAGCTGCCAATCAGACTCCCTGCCACGGAAGTGCCAATCAGACTCCCTGCCACGGAAGTGCCAATCAGACTCCCTGCCACAGAGCTGCCAATCAGACTCCCTGCCACGGAACTGCCAATCAGACTCCCTGCCACGGAAGTGCCAATCAGACTCCCTGCCACGGAAGTGCCAATCAGACTCCCTGCCACGGAGCTGCCAATCAGACTCCCTGCCACGGAGCTGCCAATCAGACTCCCTGCCACGGAACTGCCAATCAGATTTTCGTCACTAACAAAATCGAGCGCTCTGTTTTTCGTCCATAAAATTTAAGACAGGGCAAAAAAAAAAGTGTAAATAAAAATAAGTAATGTACTTGTGAAAAAATCTTTTGAAGAGATCTGAAATAACACTTTCACTCAGCTCTCTCTCTCACTCACTCTCTCTCTCTCTCTCTCTCTCTCTCTCTCTCTCTCTCTCTCCTCTCTCTCCTCTCTCTCTCTCTCTCTCTCTCTCTCTCTCTCTCTCTCTCTCTCTCTCTCTCTCTCTCTCTCTCTCTCTCTCTCGCTCTCTCTCTCTACACTGTTTGCTGTGTAAGTCTTTACGTACATATAAAAATATTATTTCTACAAGTACATGTACAAGGTATACAAACCTGGCTGACATCAGTGACATGCTACTATATGGGAGGAAACCTATCTCTTTACCTAGCTTGAAGTAGGTATCAGAGTGTTAGTATTCTAGTACCTGCTGTCTCTTTTCACTTAGCAGGAAGTAGGTATCAGCTTCCTTCCCCCCTCTAAATCCTACTATGTGTTTATCAGAGTGTTAGTCTCCTAACACCTGCTGTCTTTGTTCACCTAGCATTAAGTAGGTATGTCTCCTAACACCTAGCAGTACATAGACATAATTACCATAAGTCAACTGTGTTTATTTGTCTTTGAAGAAAGACTTAAAGACTCCAGCAACACTAAGCCTCACTGGCTTTCTTGGATTGCCCTGGGTTAACCCCCTCTAACCCCGGGTTAACCTTCCTGGGTTAGTAAATCTAAGTTTCACTAATCCAGGATTAATGTAATTTTCCCTTACTTTTTTTTTTTTTGTAAAAAGATAATCATGAAAAAGTCTGGAATATATTTTTTAAACATATTGCTTACTGGCATTTACAAATCAGAGTTAAAAAACAAATTATGACTTTAATCCGAGTCATAAGAGCCACAGTGAGTCAGACTAATTTGTGAGTCAGAGGAATTGCAATATCAGTGAGTATTATAGCGAGTCAGTTTAGAGCAGAGGCAGTGAGGGGAAAAATGTATTAGTATGGTTGTGGATTGAGTGAACAGGGTATTTTGTTAGTGAGTCAGGCCCAGTGGGGCTGTTGTGAGTCAGGCCCAGTGGGGCTGTTGTGAGTCAGGCCCAGTGGGGCTGTTGTGAGTCAAGCCCAGTGGGGCTGTTGTGAGTCAGAAAGTGGTGGACCTACATTTTTGGGCCCCCTGAAGCTTGAACTGTCATGGGGATGGGGGTCCTTTTGTACCACTTCTCATACAGCAGACCCAAAAATTTTAAGTAATGTTGACTAAAGTGGCTTCTGGGGCCCTCCTGGATTAGGGGCCCTGAAGGTTAAGCTTCAGTAGTTTCATAGTAGATCCGCCCTTGTGTGTAGACACAGTAAGGCTGTATGTCAGTGACAGGTCAGCATCCTCCTCCTCCACCTTCTCCTCCTCCTTCTCCTCCACCTTCTCCTCCTCCTCCTCCACCTTCTCCTCCTCCTTCTCCTCCACCTTCTCCTCCTCCTCCTCACCTTCTCCTCCTCCTCCTCCACCTTCTCCTCCATCTTCTCCTCCTTCTCCTCCTCCTCCACCTTCTCCTCCTCCTCCTCCTCCACCTTCTTCTCCTCCTCCTCCTCCTCCACCTTCTTCTCCTCCTCCTCATCCACTCTTCTCTTCCTCCTCACTCTCCTCCTCCTCTCCACCTTCTTCTCCTCCTCCTCCTCCACCTTCTTCTCCTCCTCCTCCTCCTCCACCTTCTTCCCTCCTCCTCCTCCTCCACCTCTCCTTCTCCTCCTCCTCCTCCTCCACCTTTCCTCCTCCACCTTCTTCTCCTCCTCCTCCTCCTCCACCTTCTTCTCCTCCTCCTCTCCACCTTCTTCTCCTCCTCCTCCTCCTCCACCTTCTTCTCCTCCTCCTCCTCCACCTTCTTCTCCTCCTCCTCCTCCTCCACCTTCTTCTCCTCCTCCTCCTCCACCTTCTTCTCCTCCTCCTCCTCCTCCACCTTCTTCTCCTCCTCCTCCTCCACCTCGTCCTACTCCTCCTCCTCCTCCACCTCCCTCCTCCTCCTCCTCCACCTTCTCCTCCACCTTCTCCTCCTCCTCCACCTTCTCCTCCTCCTCCTCCTCCACCTTCTTCTCCTCCTCCTCCTTTCCACCTTCTTCTCCCTCCTCCACCTTCTCCTCCTCCTCCTCCACCTCCTCCTCCTCCTCCCTCCACCTTCTTCTCCTCCTCCTCCTCCACCTTCTCATCCTCCACCTTCTTCTCCTCCACCTTCCTCCTCCTCCTGCTCCACCTTCTCCCTCCACCTTCTCTCCTCTCTCCTCCCACCTTCTCCTCCACCTTCTCCTCCTCCACCTTCTCCTCCTCCTCCTCCTCCACCTTCTTCTCCCTCCTCCTCCCTCCTCCACCTTCTTCTCCTCCTTCCACCTTCTCCCTCCCTCCTCCTCCACCTCTTCTCCTCCTCCTCCTCCACCTTCTTCTCTTCCTCCTCCCTCCACCTTCTTCTCCTCCTCCTCCTCCTCCACCTTCTTCTCCTCCTCCTCCTCCACCTTCTCTCCTCCTCCCTCCTCCTCCACCTCCTCCTCCTCCCTCCTCCTCCTCCTCCACCTTCTCCTCCACCTTCTCCTCCTCCTCCACCTTCTCCTCCTCCTCCTCCTCCACCTTCTTCTCTCCTCCTCCTCCTCCTCCACCTTCTTCTCCTCCTCCACCTTCTCCTCCTCCTCCTCCACCTCCCTCCTCCTCCTCCTCCACCTTCTTCTCCTCCTCCTCCTCCACCTTCTCCTCCTCCACCTTCTTCTCCTCCACCTCCTCCTCCTCCTGCTCCACCTTCTCCTCCACCTTCTCCTCCTCCTCCTCCACCTTCTCCTCCTCCTCCTCCTCCACCTTCTTCTCCTCCTCCTCCTCCTCCACCTTCTTCTCCTCCTCCTCCTCCACCTTCTTCTCCTCCTCCTCCTCCACCTTCTTCTCCTCCTCCTCCACCTTCTCCTCCACCTTCTTCTCCTTCTCCTCCTCCTCCACCTTCTCCTCCTCCTCCTCCTCCACCTTCTTCTCCTCCTCCTCCTCCTCCACCTTCTTCTCCTCCTCCTCCTCCACCTTCTTCTCCTCCTCCTCCTCCACCTTCTTCTCCTCCTCCTCCTCCTCCACCTTCTTCTCCTCCTCCTCCTCCACCTTCTCCTCCTCCTCCTCCTCCTCCACCTCCTCCTCCTCCACCTCCTCCTCCCTCCTCCTCCACCTTCTCCTCCACCTTCTCCTCCTCCTCCTCCTCCTCCACCTTCTCCTCCTCCTCCTCCTCCACCTTCTTCTCCTCCTCCTCCTCCTCCACCTTCTCCTCCTCCTCCTCCACCTTCTCCTCCTCCTCCTCCTCCTCCACCTCCTCCTCCTCCTCCTCCACCTTCTTCTCCTCCTCCACCTTCTCCTCCTCCACCTTCTTCTCCTCCACCTCCTCCTCCTCCTCCTCCACCTTCTCCTCCACCTTCTTCTCCTCCACCTTCTTCTCCTCCTCCTCCACCTTCTTCTCCTCCTCCTCCACCTTCTTCTCCTCCACCTCCACCTCCTCCTCCTTCTCGTCTCAGGCTGACGTAAAATATCAGCTTTTATCAAAATTGGAACATTTGTCTTGCTTACTTCCCATCCTCCCCACACACCCGAGGTCTTAGCTGTCTGCTTGCTTGCTTGCTTGCTTGCTTGCTTGCTTGCTTGCTCCTGCTTGCTTGCTTGCTTGCTTGCTTGCTTGCCTGTCCCCTTTGCTTTGCTTGAATGCCTGATTGATATCTGTGACTGCTAGCTGCTTGCCTCCCTGCTTGATTTCTCCCCACATTCCCTTCACTGTCTCTTCTCCCCTCCTTCCCCCATCCTTGCTTGCTTGCGTCTCTCCTCCTTGCTTGCTTTCCTGAATGCTTGTTTATTTTCATTTCCGATTTTTTTTAACCTATCTTTTTATTTTGTTCGTGCTTCCTTTCTTGTTTGATTATAGTTTTCTTCTAATGCCACTTACTTTGTTTGCTCTCTCTCTCTCTCTCTCTCTCTCTCTCTCTCTCTCTCTCTCTCTCTCTCTCTCTCTCTCTCTCTCTCTCTCTCTCTCTCTCTCTCTCTCTCTCTCTCTCTCCCCTACGTAAAAACAATTCTGAAACGTGAACTAATGGTAAGAAACTTAGGAAAAGAATTATAGATGCAATACAAACTTTGGCAAACTTAAGAGGAAGTTGATGCAATACAAACACGGATATATGCCCTTCTTTCCTTATGGAGAACTGGAATACATTATAGGGAACTGGAATGCATTACGGAGAACTAGGAATACATTATAGAGACCTGGAATACATTATACTGGCCTGGAATGCATTACGGAGACCTGGAATGCATTACGAAGACCTGGAATGCATTACGGAGACCTGGAATGCATTACGGAGACCTGGAATGCATTACGGAGACCTGGAATGCATTACGAAGACCTGGAATGCATTACGGAGACCTGGAATGCATTACGGAGACCTGGAATGCATTACGGAGACCTGGAATGCATTACGGAGACCTGGAATGCATTACGGAGACCTGAAATGCATTACGGAGACCTGGAATGCATTACGGTGAACTGGAATACATAAACATGTAAGGTGAAATACAAGGCAGACCTTTAATGTACGGTCCTGTATGGCCCTTGTGGATTTAGCGCTTAGTTATGATTATAATAATCATAGTAATGAACGGTCGCCAGAATGTAGATTTCAGCTAAATACAATTTTTAAATACAACACAAGATCCCAATATATATTTTTTTCGCTTCCTGTGTACATACAGAACGTGTCTTCTCACAACAACAACAACAACAACAACAACAACACACCGTAGTTACAGTGCCACAGAGACAGTACAGACGGGGTGACACACCGTAGTTACAGTGCCAAAGAGACAGTACAGACGGGGTGACACACCGTAGTTACAGTGTCACAGAGACAGCACAGACGGGGTGACACACCGTAGTTACAGTGCCATGGAGACAGTACAGACGGGGTGACACACCGTAGTTACAGTGCCACAGAGACAGCACAGACGGGGTGACACACCGTAGTTACAGTGCCAAAGAGACAGTACAGACGGGGTGACACACCGTAGTTACAGTGCCAAAGAGACAGTACAGACAGGGTGACACACCGTAGTTACAGTGCCATACAGACAGCACAGACGGGGTGACACACCGTAGTTACAGTGCCACAGAGACAGTACAGACGGGGTGACACACCGTAGTTACAGTGCCACAGAGACAGTACAGACGGGGTGACACACCGTAGTTACAGTGCCACAGAGACAGTACAGACGGGGTGACACACCGTAGTTACAGTGCCACAGAGACAGTACAGACGGGGTGACACACCGTAGTTACAGTGCCACATAGACAGTACAGACGGGGTGACACACCGTAGTTACAGTGCCATAAAGACAGTACAGACGGGGTGACACGCCGTAGTTACAGTGCCACAGAGACAGTACCGACAGGGTGACACACCGTAGTTACAGTGCCACAGAGACAGTACAGACGGGGTGACACACCGTAGTTACAGTGCCACAGAGACAGTACAGACGGGTGACACACCGTAGTTACAGTGCCACAGAGACAGTACAGACGGGGTGACACACCGTAGTTACAGTGCCACAGAGACAGTACAGACGGGTGACACACCGTAGTTACAGTGCCACAGAGACAGTACAGACGGGGTGACACACCGTAGTTACAGTGCCACAGAGACAGTACAGACGGGGTGACACACCGTAGTTACAGTTCCACAGAGACAGTACAGACGGGGTGACACACCGTAGTTACAGTGCCACAGAGACAGTACAGACGGGGTGACACACCGTAGTTACAGTGCCACAGAGACAGTACAGACGGGGTGACACACCGTAGTTACAGTGCCACAGAGACAGTACAGACGGGGTGACACACCGTAGTTACAGTGCCACAGAGACAGTACAGACAGGGTGACACACCGTAGTTACAGTGCCACAGAGACAGTACAGACGGGGTGACTCATCCATTGATGAGAATTCTTAAGAAGTCAACAAGAAAAAAAGGTCAGGTTTTTTACCTCGCGAACCTGTGATAATTTACAAGTGACTGGATGAGCTAACAGTTAAGTTGTGTGCAAATTCTGACTGTCTCTACACACACACACACACACGCACACACACACACACACACCCCAGTGGTAAAGCTCTCGCTTCACGCACGGAGGGGCCGGGTTCAATTCCCGGTGGGGCAGAAACATTTCGAAGTGTTTCCTTACACACACACACACACACACATACATACAACAGGCCTAGTGTCTAATTGACATGTGCCTAGGACAAAATGGTAACTAACTAACACACACACACACACACACACACACACACAAATCTGAAGTTCGTAAGTTTAATGTAAATTAGTGTAGTTGAGGGTTGGATGGTATTAAAGAGTATATATACTAGCAGCGGTAATAGTTGCTGTGGCAGCGATGAAAGTAATAGTGGTAATAGGAATGATAGTAGCAGTAGTAATGCAAAGTAGGAATATAGTAAAAATATCTTTATTTACTACAAGTACATGTACAAGGTATACAGGCCTAGCTGACATCAATGACATACTACTGTATAGAAAGCCCCTTGTTATGCTGAGCATTTCCCGCAAATTAGGTCAATTTTGTCCCCAGGATGCGACCCACACCAGTCCACTAACACCCAGGTACCCATTTTACTGATGGGTGAACATGGACAACCGGTGTAAGGAAACACGCCCAGTGTTTCCACCCCTTTGCCGGGAATCGAACCCGGCCACCTCAGCGTGTGAATCGAGAGCTGTTGCCACCAGGCTATGAGCCACGAACAATAGTAGCTGCAGTAGTAGTAGGGATAATAAAGCAGCAATAATATGAGTAATACTGATAGTAGATAGTAGAAGAACAGCAGTGGTATTATTACTTGTAATAGTAGGCTAGAGTGAGTGGACTGGAGGAAATTAACTGGAGGGAGTGGACTGGAGTGAGGTTAGAAGTTGAAACACTTAATACAAGATCACTCTGACTTAGAGATAACTCAAGTGATCTCTTCAAAAAACAATATACACAACACATACATAAACACACTCGTTGTAAAACAAAAGTACCATAAATAATAGCTAAGAACACCAACATAACACCGCATAATAATAACTACTGATAACAACATTAATAACCAATAATACAAATATTAATTACTAATAACACGAACATCAATAACTAATAACACGAACATTAATAACTAATAACACAAACATTAATAACTAATAACACTAACATATCATACAATAAAAACTGTCACAAGTTAAACTAACTCACATCAGTTAGAAAGAAAATTAAAACTGTCAGTTTTAAAAGAATGACCTGAAAGTTCCAGGAGGTACCTTCAGGCACCCTGGTAATTATTAGGGACGGGACGATACCAATGTTTTTTTTAACTGATACAGATACTTTGGCACACCCCTGGTAATTATAAAAATCACGAGGTGGATGAGTAGGCCTAAGGCATGGATAAATATATATTAAAAGGTGTGTTCTCCTGTCAGGTGCACGTTAGAGTCTACACTGAGAGTAGCACCTGGCAGACCTCTGGCACTGGCTGAGGAGGGTGAGACCACTCCTCAGTTGACTCTCTTCAAAGTTATGATTCAGGTTGGAGGAGGAGGAGGGTGGTGACCAAGCACCCACCACCTCCTGCCCAAGAGAGAGAGAGAGAGAGAGAGAGAGAGAGAGGGAGGGCAGACAAGTTCAGAATTCAACGTTTCCTAGTTTTTTCCCACATCCAGCTCGTTGCCAGACGCATCGCGGCCACTTTTATTTGTGATGTACTCATTTGTGGTTAAACCCAGGGTTCTCACAAGGTTCCTCAACCTAAACCCAGGGTTCTCACAAGGTTCCTCAACCTAAACCCAGGGTTCTCGCAGGGTTCCTCAACCTAAGCAACCCAAACATCATCGAATCAAGTCTAAACCTATTTAAAATAAAATAGCATCTGGGGGAGAAAATAGGAAGAGTCAGAAACTGACGCTGAGTCAATGAGATCGAAGTCTTCTATAGGACGATTTTTATTTAAACAAAATGTGATATATTTGCTGCTACTCTATTATATACAACAGTTTCATAGTGGAAACAAAAGCTAGCTATTTTTCTTTACATGAAGGGTGTTCCGGGGGTCAACGCCCCCGCGGCCCTGTCCTTGACCAAGCCTCCCGGTGGATCAGGGCTTGATCAACCAGGCTGTTACCGCTGGCCGCACGGAGTCCAGCGTATGAACCACAGCCCGGCTGATCGGGTACTGACTTTATGCATCTGTAATATTCCAACACACAGGATACGTCACAGTGCCTGAGCAGACAGACTTCAGCAGGGCGCTGACGATATCGTCAGGTATTCCATTAAAAGTTGATGTGCTAGAGGTTGGAGTGGAGGAAGGGAAGATGTTAGGTGAAGGGACGAAGGAGGAGGGAGAGGAGGAGGATTAGGAGGAGGGGGAGGAGGAGGATAAGGAGGAGGAGGAGGAGGAGGAGTGTCTTCCTAGCCATAAAGAAAAAGCCATGGTAGTAAATAATCAGCTTACTCATGGCCTCATTATTTGAAGTTAATCGCCACCTCCTTCACCCTGCTCCTCTTTCCTCTGTCTCGCTCCAAATAAACGTGACTACCGAGTATCAACAAGTGAAGTTGTAGTTTTTTCTGGGTTATGGTAGCGTTTGTGGTTGTTGTTGTTGTTGTGGTTTTGTGGGCTTGTGGTTGTTGTGGATGTGGTTTGTGGGCTTATGTTCGTAGTTTGTGGGCGTGTGGTTGTTTTGGTTTGTGGGTTTGTGGTTGTAGTTTTGTGGGTTTGTGGTTGTTGTAGCTGTGGTTTGTGGGTTTATGTTCGTAGTTTGTGGGCGTGTGGTTGTTGTGGTTTGTGGGCTTGTGGTTGTAGTTTGTGGGCTTGTGGTTGTAGTTTGTGGGCTTGTGGTTGTAGTTTGTGGGCTTGTGGTTGTAGTTTGTGGGCTTGTGGTTGTCTTCACAGATTCCCACTTACAAACTGAATTCTGAAATATGCGGATTTACGAGAATTTACCTCATCCAGTCATTGTGTCCTGTCCCACTACCACAACACCTGCCTCTAATCATGGCTGACTTGCTGTTTCTGTCTGTCTATCTCTGTATGTCTGTCTGTCTGTCGGTCTGTCTGTCTGTCTGTCTGTCTGTCTGTCTGTCTGTCTGTCTGTCTGTCTGTCTGTCTGTCTGTCTGTCTCTCTCTCTCTCTCTCTCTCTCTCTCTCTCTCTCTCTCATCCACCGAAACAGTGATCAGCTGGGTTCCACATAGCTTAGAGGGCCGACAGATTTCCTGCCTTTCTGTGGATTAGTAATGTTGACACATAAAATACGACGCGGTGGTTGTGGGCAGCCAGTGGCTGTCTTGAACCAGACCTGGAGGCTGTCTTGAGCCAGACCTGGAGGCTGTCTTGAGCCAGACCTGGAGGCTGTGTTGAGCCATTCCTGGAGGCTGTCTTGAGCCAGACCTGGAGGCTGTCTTGAACCACACCTGGAGGCTGTCTTGAACCAGACCTGGAGGCTGTCTTGAACCACACCTGGAGGCTGTCTTGAGCCAGACCTGGAGGCTGTCTTGAGCCATTCCTGGAGGCTGTCTTGAACCAGACCTGGAGTCTGTCTTGAGCCAGACCTGGAGGCTGTCTTGAGCCATTCCTGGAGGCTGTCTTGAACCAGACCTGGAGGCTGTCTTGAGCCATTCCTGGAGGCTGTCTTGAACCAGACCTGGAGGCTGTCTTGAGCCATTCCTGGAGGCTGTCTTGAACCAGACCTGGAGGCTGTCTTGAGCCAGACCTAGAGGCTGTGTTGAGCCATTCCTGGAGGCTGTCTTGAGCCAGACCTGGAGGCTGTCTTGAACCAGACCTGGAGGCTGTCTTGAGCCATTCCTTGAGGCTGTATTGAACCAGACCTGGAGTCTGTCTTGAGCCATTCCTGGAGGCTGTCTTGAACCAGACCTGGAGGCTGTCTTGAACCAGACCTGGAGGCTGTCTTGAACCAGACCTGGAGGCTGTCTTGAGCCATTCCTGGAGGCTGTCTTGAACCAGACCTGGAGGCTGTCTTGAGCCATTCCTGGAGGCTGTCTTGAACCAGACCTGGAGGCTGTCTTGAGCCATTCCTGAGGCTGTCTTGAACCAGACCTGGAGGCTGTCTTGAGCCATTCCTGGAGGCTGTCTTGAACCAGACCTGGAGGCTGTCTTGAGCCAGACCTAGAGGCTGTTTGAGCCATTCCTGAGGCTGTCTTGAGCCAGACCTGGAGGCTGTCTTGAACCAGACCTGGAGGCTGTCTTGAGCCATTCCTTGAGGCTGTATTGAACCAGACCTGGAGTCTGTCTTGAGCCAGACCTGGAGGCTGTCTTGAGCCAGACCTAGAGGCTGTGTTGAGCCATTCCTGGAGGCTGTCTTGAGCCAGACCTGGAGGTTGTCTTGAACCAGACCTGGAGTCTGTCTTGAGCCATTCCTGGAGGCTGTCTTGAGCCAGACCTGGAGGCTGTCTTGAGCCAGACCTGGAGGCTGTCTTGAGCCAGACCTGGAGGCTGTCTTGAGCCAGACCTGGAGGCTATCTTGAGACAGATGTGGAGGCTGCCTTGAGCCAGACCTGGAGGCTGTCTTGAGCCAGACCTGGAGGCTGTCTTGAGCCAGACCTGGAGGCTGTCTTGAGACAGACCTAGAGGCTGTCGTCACTGGCGGCATCTCACCCTCGCTATAGAAATACCTTATTTTCTGGTGGTGTGAGTGGGGATCAGCGCCCCCGAGGCCCGTCCCAGACCAGGCTTCCTGGTGGATCAGGAACACTTACCCACACTTCAGGCTGAAGTCACTAGTGACGATGTCTTGAAAGACTCACCAGATTA
>WNWK01000656.1:400000-414454 GCA_009830355.1 Cherax destructor | reverse complement strand
TGAACGTCTTGTAGGAAGTTCCTCATGCCTGTGTAGTCCCCCCTTTTGTAGTTTCGTTTCTCCCTTCCTATTCCTGCTCCCCTCTCCACTTGTAGCTCAACTATATAATCAAAACACAGAACCAAATGATCACTAGCTCCAAGGGGCCTTTCATACGTGATATCCTCGATGTCCGAACTACTCAAGGTGAATACTAGGTCGAGTCTTGCTGGATCATCCCCACCTCTCTCTCTGGTAGTGTTCTAACATGTTGATGCATGAGGTTTTCCAGTACCACATCCATCATCTTGGCTCTCCATGATTCAGGACCCCCATGGGGCTCCAGGTTTTCCCAATCAATCTTCTTGTGATTGAAATCACCCATAACTAGTAACTTTGCTCTCCCCATGTGGGCTCTTCTGGCTACCTCGGCTAGTGTGTCTACCATTGCTCTGTTGCTCTCGTCGTATTCTTCTCTTGGCCTCCTGCAGTTCTGTGGCGGGTTGTACATTACAGCAATTACCACCTTATGGCCCTCAGACTGAATTGTTCCTACTATGTAGTCCCTTTCACCCATTCCATCCATTCCTTCCACTTCCTCAAATCCCCACCTGTTCTTAATGAGCAGTGCAACTCCTCCTCCCTCTCTTCTCCCTCTATCTTTCCTGAGGATTTGATATCCGGGTGGAAAGATTGCATCTGTTATCATCCTGGTGAGTTTCGTTTCTGTGAGTGCTATTATGTCTGGGGATGTCTCCTTTATTCTTTCATGCCACTCCTCACATTTATTTGTTATACCATCTGCATTTGTATACCAAACCTTTAACTTCTTTTCTAAAACCGTAGTCTGGGGGGTATGTTGGGGTTGGGAAAGTGGGAGATCTGATGAGGAACTATGGGTGGTTGGTGTGAAGGTGGAGTTTGTAATGAGGTGGGTGGAATCATTGGGTATGGCATGTGTGTTTTGGGTTAGGTTGTTTGGTTGCATTGGGGTTGTCCAGGTTGGGGAACATCTGAAGGTGGTTGTGTGTGTGTGTGTGTGTGTGTGCGTGTGTGTGTGCTTGCGTGTGTATGTGTGTTGTGTGTACTCACCTAATTGTACTCACCTAATTGTGGTTGCAGGGGTCGAGACTCAGCTCCTGGCCCCGCCTCTTCTCTGTCTGCTACTGGGTCTCTGCTCTCCCTGCTCCATGAGCTTTATCATACCTTGTCTTAAAACTATGTATGGTTCCTGCCTCCACTATATCTTTCTCTAGTCCATTCCACTTCCTGACTACTCTGTGGCTGAAGAAATGTTTCCTAACATCCCTTTGACTCATCTGAGTCTTCAGCTTCCAGTTGTGACCCTTGTTTCTGTGTTCCCTCTGAAACAACCTGTCACTATCTACCTTGTCAATTCCCGCAGTATTTTGTATGTCGTTATCATGTCTCCTCTGACCCTTCTTTCCTCCAGTGTTGTTAGTCCTATTTCCTCAATATTTCTTCATAAGACAGACCCTGAGTGTGTGTGTGTGTGTGTGCGTGTGTGCGTGTGTGCTGTATGTGTGTCGTGCGTGTGTGTGTGTGCGTGTGTTCCTTCAAGCTTCACATGTATTTTTTATGCAGAAGTTGATGTGTTCTGGAACATCATCACACCATCCTGCCTCCCTCCCCGTTATTTCCATCACCCTGGAACAACTTACTCCCCTCAGAGCGACGTTCAACACACACGTCCCGACTCGTCAAATTAAACCACGTCTCAGTCATTGCATTGTCATCAAGGGTTCCTGCACATGCAACTAATTCCAACTCATGTATCAGGTTTCCAGTGTTACGACTATTTACTGTAATAAATGTTAAGAAGTTTTCCTTTTGCGTCTTTTCCTGTTCATCTTCACTCTTCTTTTATTTACGTTTTATGGAGACCAGAACTGTGCCGCATGATCTGAGGGTATCACTGATCAACCTAAGAAGGGAGGAACACTGCAGAAGGCCTACTGGTATATGGAATAATGGGGTCACGTTAGTAGACTTCTTGATGTAAATCATGCTACAGAGAGACATGTCCAGCTGATAAGACTGTGGCTACGTTTCGCCCACGAAGAGCTTTGTCATGTCAGTACAAACAATAAAATGCATGAACACGGTGTACATACAGTACAGGAAGTCCAGAAAGCAGGGCATTCATGAATTGTGATAGCAGTAGACGTGGTGGTAGTAGTAGTAATAGTAATAGTAGTAGTAATAGTGGTAGAAGGAGTAGTAGTAATAGTGGTAGTAGTAGTAGTAGTAGTAGTAAAAGTGGTAGTAGTATTAGTAGTAATAGTGGTAGTAGTAGTAATAGTAGTAGTAGTATTAGCAGCAGCAAGTGTTAGTCTTCTTATTGTGTAGGCTCGATCTTCGTAGCGGTAATACAATATTCTACGAGTATGTTTACAGATGACACAAGAATCTTATGTAAAATAAATGCTGAAAAATGACTGTTGATCTTTGCAAGAGGATGTGGATACACTGACCACATGGAGTGATAGATGGATGTTGTAATGTGAAGCCATGTTAGGGCAGGGGGGGGAGTGAGAGAGAGAGATTGAGAGAGAGACCTAGGAGTTATTATTAAAAAATTGTCACTAAAAGATGATGTAAAGGGAATTGTATAAACCTTGTATAGTAAACTATAAAATAGCTTTCAAATGTATGGATGGTGAAATGTTTGTAGCTTATATTAGGGCAGAAGTAATAGACAGTTGTTGTGTGGTGCCCACACCTAAAAACCACATAGGTAAGTTAGAAAATGTCCAGAGAAGAGCTATAAAAGGGCTGCCTGAGTTAAGAATTATTTGTTACGGTGAAAGGTTCAAAATATTGAAGACGACCATGTTGGGTGACAGCAGGAAGAGTGGAGACATGATAACGACATTTATGGTCTTGAAAGATCATGAAACACAGGAGAAGATTTCTTATACCTGCAGATGGGTTAACATGAGACCACACATGGAAATTAAGGAAAAAAATAGAGTGGAAAGGACAGTAAATTTTTTCTTCTCAAATAGAAGTGAGTGATCAGTGGAAGGTGTTAATAGAGGAATTAGTAAGTGTTTCAACTATTGAAGGTGGCAATACACACACACATACATACACACACACACACAGGAGGAGAAGCTGGGGATTACATAGTAGGGATGCTACAGTCTGGAGGTCCCAAGGTGGTAATGCAGTGATGTATAACCCACCACAGAACAGCAGGAGGCCAAGGCAAGAGTATGATGAGAGTAACAGAGCGATGATTGACACTCTGGCAGAAGTGGCCAGAAGGGCTCGCGCGAGCAGGGCGAAGCTACTGATCATGGGTGACTTCAACCATAAGGAAATTGATTGGGAGAACTTGGAGCCACATGGGGCCAAGAAACGTGGAGGGCTAAGATGCTGGAGGTGGTACTGGAAAATCTCATGTACCAAACGTAAGGGACACTACCAGAGAGGAGGAAATGACGAACCAGCGAGACTGGACCTAGTATTCACCCTGAGTAGTGCAGATATTGAGGACATCACACATGAAAGCCCCCTTGGGGCCAGTGATCATATGGTTCTAAGTTTCGAATACATAGTAGAGTTACAAGTGGAGGGGAAGCAGGAAGGGCTGCACAAATGAAGCCAAACTACAAGAAAGGTGACTATGTGGGCATGAGGAACTTCCTGCACAGAGTTCAGTGGGACAGAGAGATGGCAGGGAAGTCAGTAGACGAGATGATGGAATATATGACAACAATTTGCAAGGAAGCTGAGGAGAGGTTTATACCCAAGGGTAACAGGAGAAGCGAAAAAGACAGGATGAGCCCATGGTTCACCCAAAGGTGCAGGGAAGCCAAAACCAAGTGTGCAAGGGAATGGAAGAGGTACAGAAGGCAAAGAACCCCGGAGAATAAGGAGAGCAGTCGTAGAGCCAGAAATGAATATGCACAGATCAGAAGGGAGGCCCAAAGACAGTACAGAGAATGACATAGCAGCGAAAGCCAAATCTGACCCAAAGCTGCTGTACAGCCACATCAGGAGGAGAACAACAGTCAAGGACCAGGTGATCAGGCTGAGGAAGGTAGGAGGAGGTCACAAGAAATGACCGGGAAGTGTGTGAGGAGCTCAACATGAGATTCAAAGAGGTGTTCACAGAGGAGATAGAAGGGCCTCCAGAAAGGAGGAGAGGTAGGGTACACCATCAAGTGCTGGACACAATACACACAAATGAGGAGGAAGTGAAGAGGCTACTAAGCGAGCTAGATACTTCAAAGGCGATGGGGCCAGATAACATCTCTCCATGGGTCCTGAGAGAGGGAGCAGAGGAGCTATGTGTACCCTAACAACGATCTTCAACACATCTATCGAAACAGGGCAACTACCTGAGGTTTGGAAGACAGCAAATGTAGTTCCAATTTTTAAAAAGGAGACAGGAACGTAGCACTAAACTACAGACCAGTGTCACTGACATGTATTGTATGCAAGGTCATGGAGAAGATAGTCAGGAGAAGGGTGGTTGAGCACCTAGAAAGGAATGAGCTTATCATCGACGGCCAACACGGTTTCAGGGACGGGAAATCCTGTGTCACAAACCTACTGGAGTTCTACGACAGGGTGACAGCGATAAGGCAAGAGAGAGAGGGTGGGTAGATTGCATATTCTTGGATTGTAAGAAGGCGTTTGACACAGTTCCACACAAGAGATTAGTGCAGAAGCTGGAGGACCAGGCAGGGGTAACAGGGAAGGCACTACATTGGATCAGGGAATACCTGTCAGGAGACAGCAGCGAGTCATGGTACGTGGCGAGGTGTCAGAGTGGGCGCCGGTGACGAGCGGGGTTCCACAGGGGTCAGTCCTGGGACCAGTGCTGTTTCTGGTATTTGTGAACGACATGACGGAAGGAATAGACTCCGAAGTGTCCCTGTTTGCAGATGATGTGAAGTTGATGAGAAGAATTCAATCGGACGAGGACCAGGCAGAACTACAAAGGGATCTGGACAGCCTGCAAGCCTGGTCCAGCAACTGGCTCCTGGAGTTCAACCCCACCAAGTGCAAAGTCATGAAGATTGGGGAAGGGCAAAGAAGACCGCAGACGGAGTACAGCCTAGGGGGCCAGAGACTGCAAACCTCAATCAAGGAAAAGATCTTGGGGTGAGTATAACACCAGACACATCTCCTGAGGCGCACATCAACCAAATAACTGCTGCAGCATATGGGCGCCTAGCAAACCTAAGAACAGCATTCCGACATCTTAATAAAGAATCGTTCAGGACCCTGTACACTGTGTACGTTAGGCCCATATTGGAGTATGCAGCACCAGTTTGGAACCCACACCTAGCCAAGCATGTGAAGAAGCTCGAGAAAGTGCAAAGGTTTGCAACAAGACTAGTCCCGGAGCTAAGGGGTATGTCCTACGAGGGAGGTTAAGGAAATCGACCTGACGACACTGGAGGACAGGAGAGATAGGGGAGACATGATAACAACATATAAGATACTGAGAGGAATTGACAAAGTGGACAGAGACAGAATGTTCCAGAGATGGGACACAACAACAAGGGGACACAGATGGAAGTTGAAGACTCAGATGAATCACAGAGATGTTAGGAAGTATTTCTTCAGTCACAGAGTTGTCGGGAAGTGGAATAGTTTAGGAAGCGATGTAGTGGAGGCAGGCTCTATACATAGCTTTAAGCAGAGGTATGATAAAGCTCATGGCGCAGGGAGAGTGACCCAGTAGCGGCCAGTGAAGAGGCGGGGCCAGGAGCTTTGAATCGACCCCTGCAACCACAACTAGGTGAGTACAACTAGGTGAGTACACACTCACTCCTTTGCAACCTCCACCTCTCTCTCGCAACCGACTCTTCACTCCACCTCCCTCACCCAGTCCTCCTGCCTCTCCCCAACACCTACATTCAGAACCCTCCGTCAGCAGTAACTCCTTCCGTCAAAATGAGACACACTGTTAGGCACGTAAGAGTGAGAAATGAGTATCATTTCTGTACACACAGGAAGTAGTGCGTCACCACACTCTTATCTGTCATTACTGTCTTCCCTCTGTTGTGCCTCGTGTGCTACTGCTGGGGCTACTTGATAGCTACCTGGCTACCTGCTACTGGTGTACCAGTGATAACCTGGTACTGGTGTACCAGTGATAACCTGGTACTGGTGTACGAGTGATAACCTGCAGGCAGCAGCATGTGAAGATCCAGGATTGTTCCAGAAAATTAAACATTGCTGAAAGTACTCATTTATTTATATATATATATATATATATATATATATATATATATATATATATATATATATATATATATATATTATTTTTTTCTATTAACACATTGGCCGTTTCCCACCATCCAGGGTGACCCGAAAAATAAGAAAAACTTTCATCATCATTCACTCCATCACTGTCTTGCCAGAGGGGTGCTTTACACTGCAGTTATAAAACTGCAACATTAACACCCCTCCTTCAGAGTGCAGACACTGTACTTCCCATCTCCAGGACTCAAGTCCGGCCTGCCGGTTTCTCTGAATCCCTTCATAAATGTTACTTTGCTGACACTCCAACAGCACATCAAGTCCTAAAAACCATTTGTCTCTATTCGCTCCTATCAAATATGCTCACGCATGCTTGCTGGAAGTTCAAGCCCCTCGCACACAAAACCTCCTTTACCCCCTCCCTCCAACCTCTCCTACGCCGACCCCTACCCCCCTTCCCTCCACTACAGATTTATACACTCTCGAAGTCATTCTATTTTGTTACATCCTCTCTACATGTCCGAACCACCTCAACAACCCCTCCTCAGCTCTCTGGATAATAGTTTTGGTAATCCCACACCTCCTCCTAATTTCCAAACTACGAATTTTCTGCATTATATTCACACCACACATTGCCCTCAGACATGACATCTCCACTGCCTCCAGCCTTCTCCTCGTTGCAACATTCATCACCCATGCTTCACACCCATATAAGAGTGTTGGTATAACTATACTCTCATACATTCCCCTCTTTGCTTCCATGGACAAAGTTCTCTGTCTCCACAGACTCTGAAGTGCACCACTCACCCTTTTCCCTTCATCAATTCTATGATTCACCTCATCCTTCATAGACCCATCTGCTGACAAACGATACAAGATGCAAAACAACCACGGGGGGGAGTTGAATGATTGCTCTAGGCCTTTCGTGTTGCAATAAACTTATCATCAGGAGCTTGCAATGTTGCAGAAAAGAGAAGGCCCAAGCAGATACGATCACAGGAACATCTTTGCTAAGGTGCTCCCTTTTGAATATCTGCCTTTTTCAGTTATTTATTTCTGGATTTTGTTTGTGCTGTGTTTGTGGTGTTGTCTTTGTCAGGAAGCAGGATAAGTGTCTGCTGACACATTGGTGTGGTGTTGTGTTTGTCAGGAAACAAGACATGTATCTGCTGACACATTGTTGTGGTGTTGTGTTTGTCAGGAAACAAGACATGTATCTGCTGACACATGTGATGGTGGTGTTGGTTTTGTGTTGGTCAGCAAACAAGACAAGTGTCTGCTGACACTAATCATCGTTAATGATCAGCTGGGTGGTTCAGCAGCCTCGGTTCTACTCCGTCTTGATTGTACACCAAATGAAAAGAGTTTGACACCATGGTAAATTAAGATGTTATACACCATAACACTGGTTACTTCCAGTGTTGTAGCAGATATTAGAGGCAAGAGTCGGGAGACACAACACAGGAAGTAAAGTGTTGAAAGATTGATGGTTACATGGAGTGTGTGTGTGTGTGTGTACTCACCTGTATGTGGTTGCTGGGGTCGAGTCTCAGCTCCTGGCCCCGACTCTTCGTTGGTCGTTACTAGGTTTATTCCTAGCTTCGAAAGCCTTATACTAACTCTTCATATAGCCATGATTTGTTCCTGCCTCTATCACTTCATTCTTCATGTCGTTCCACTTCCGGACTATGGCTGAAGAAATACTTCCTAACATCCCTGTGACTCATTTGTATTTTCAGCTTCTAGCTGTGACCTCTTGTTCCTGTGTCCCATCTCTGAAACATTCTGTCCCTAGTCACCCTGTCAATTCCTCTCAGTATTTTGTACCTTTTTATCATGTCCTCCTTATCTGTCCTGTCCTCCAGTGTCGTCAGGTCGATTTCTCTTAACCTCTCCTCGTAGGACACACCCCTCAGCTCCGGGACTAGTCTTGTTGCAAAACTTTGCACTTTATCCAATTTCTTGACGTGCTTGACTAGGTGTGGGTTCCAAACTGGTGCTGCATACTCCAATATAGGCCTTACGTACACGGTGTACAGAGTTTTGAATGATTGTTTGCTAAGATGTCGAAACGCTATTCTTAGGTTTGCCATTTGCCCATATGCTGCAGCAGTTATTTGGTTGATGTGCGCTTCAGGGGATATGCTCGGTATCATGCTCACCCCAAGATCCTTTTCCATGAGTGAGATTTGCAGTCTTTGACTCCGTAGCCTGTGCCCATCTACATCTTATCTGTACATTATCTGCTTCTCACCTGTACTTCATCTACCTCTCATGTTTACCTCCTCTACCTTTCATCTTTACCTCATCTACCTCTCCACCATTCTTTTTCATCTGCCTCCTCTTCTATTACTTCTCCCCTGTCTATCCTCACCCCTCCCCTCTTTCACTATCATCTCCCCCTTCCGAGCCCCGTTCATTTTCCCCTCCCCTTCCCCAAACTCTTCCTCCCTCCCCACCTCCTCCCCTTAACCCACCAAAACCCTTAAAATTAATATATATATATATATATATATATATATATATATATATATATATATATATATATATATATATATATATATATATATATATATATAATACTGCGACTAGCCGGGGGATCGAACCCCCGATATTTTAGCATGCCTCCTGAGAAGCCTGCCAAAATTCCGAGACGCCTTAGCCTACTTGGCCATCAATGCTTAAACATCAGGTGCCCAGTAGTATATTACCGGCCATAAATTGCAGTTTCTTCCAAAATAGAGAAGATTCTCTTAAAGTTGACATCCAGGGATACACCTCCAGGGATGCACCTCCAGGGATACACCTCCAGGGATGCACCTCCAGGGATACACATCCAGGGATACACCTCCAGGGATACACCTCCAGGGATGCACCTCCAGGGATACACCTCCAGGGATGCACCTCCAGGGATACACATACAGGGATACACCTCCAGGGATACACCTCCAGGGATACACCTCCAGGGATACACCTCCAGGTATACACATCCAGGGATACACATCCACTGATATACATCCAGGGATACACATCCAGGGATACACATCCAGGGATACACATCCAGGGATACACAGCTCTATGCATGCACTCTGCGTTTGCATTATTTTTTATTTTAGAGATTAAAGTATGCACAGTATTAGTATACTGCAAGTGTAAGCTAGGTTAGGGTTAGGTTAGTCTACGTTAGGGTTAGGTCAGGTTAAATTACATTAGGTTAGATTACTTTAGGTTAGGGTTAAGTCGGGTTTAATTACATTAGGTTAAATTGTATTAGGTTAGGTTACACTGAGCTGAGTTACGTTTGATTAGGTTAAGTTACGTTAAATAAAGTCAGTTTTAGTTAGGTTAGACAAAGTTAAATTAGGTTAGGTTGAGTTATATACGGGTATATATCTTTCTAAACAGGTGTTTGTTGATTTTAAAGTGACTGTGTCATCATTGCACAGGTGGCAGCAGCCCACCTGTTTTACGAGTGAATGATCAACATGTGGCAAGCGGGGTTAATGGGGATGATTGTGAGGTGAACGGAGATTTGCGGATGAAAGGATGATAATTCGATTAATAATTGGGGTAATAAATTGACGATAAAAAGCCGTTAATGAATATCTAGGTATTATAGCAGCCAGTGCATGGCGGCCGCCCCGCTAATCTCACTTCTAATTGAAATGAATTAATGTTGAAATATAACTCTTGTTAGTTTTTCTGCTAGATGGAGGTCATTTATAAGGGGAGGAAAAGTTTTTTTTTTTTTTGAAGTTAGAGGGGTTTTTGAAGTTGATGGTTAATAGGGTTTAAGGCCTAATAAGTCTATCTTTAAGGTTGCATGCCACCTGTTCACAATTATTCAAAAATACTTTAATAACTAAAATGGGGATTAAGGTAAACTCTCAGTGTATATACGCTGTGATATATATATATATATATATATATATATATATATATATATATATATATATATATATATATATATATATATATATATATATATATATCTTTCAACAAATCAGCCGTTTCCCACCGAGGTGGGGTGGCCCAAAGAGAAAAATAAAAGTTTCTCTTTTTAACTTTAGTGATGTACGTATACAGGAGAAGGGGTTACTAGCCCCTTGCTCCCGGCATTTTAGTCGACTCTTACGATACCCATGGCTTACGGAGGAAGAATTCTGTTCCACTTCCCCATGGAGATAAGATGAAATAAGAACAAGAACTAGTAAGAAAATAGAAGAAAACCCAGAGGGGTGTGTATATATATGCTTGTACATGATTGTGTAGTGTGACCTAAGTGTAAGTAGAAGTAACAAGACATACCTGAAATCTTGCATGTTTATGAGACAGAACAAAGACACCAGCAATCCTACCATCATGTAAAACAATTACAGGCTTCCGTTTTACACTCACTTGGCAGGATGGTAGTACCTCCCTGGGTGGCTGCTGTCTACCAACTTACTACTTAGAATATATATATATATATATATATATATATATATATATATATATATATATATATATATATTTTATATATATATATATATATATATATATATATATATATATATATATATATATATATATATATATATATATATATAATTTATATATTAACGCATCGGCCGTCTCCCACCAAGGCAGGGTGGCCCGAAAAAGAAAAACTTTCACCATCATTCACTCCATGACTGTCTTGCCAGAGGCGCGCTTGAACTACAGTTATAAAACTGCAACATTAACAACCCATGGTGGAAAAACAGGAAAGCCTGAGCGCTTTCATGTGCTTGCACATTTATCTTCAGAGGAATAAGAAGAAGCGACGAGAGAGAGAGAGAGAGAGAGAGAGAAGAGAGAGAGAGAGAGAGAGAGAGAGAGAGAGAGAGGCACATTTTTTTTATGTTAGAGTGAAGTGACAGTTCACTGAGTGAGTTGTCATCTCACTGAGAGAAATCCCACTCAGAGTACACTGCAGGAGGCCTACTGGCCCACAAACAGTAAATTTGCAACTATGTTAAACCTCTAAATAGATTAATGATGTTCAACCATTAAGTGTATAATTCAAGTTATACATCTCAGACCGTCATCTTAAAAAAAATTATAATGGAGGAGCACTGTAGTAGGCTCACCGGCACACTCCATGAAAGTCACTCCAAAATTCTACTTTCCACACACACTTTAGTCCAGCATATGAATACACTTTAAGTCAAATTGTTCTCTTTACGTAGAACACAATCTCTATTTTTGTGAAATATATTTTTACCTTTAAGATTCTGAACAATATTCTGGACTTTAAAATTGTCGAGTTTATAAATACCAAAACTCAAATTTGAAATATGTTGTGCATCATGCTTGATGAGAGATGATTCCACAACATGTCGCTGAACTGTAGTATTACAGGGAAGTAATTCTTTGGTATTAGTCCAGTCTACACAATAACCTGTATCCCTCACATGAATGAACAACGCACCGGATTCTTGTCCATTAGATATTGCATATTTATGTTGTTTAACTCTGGTCTCATGAGACTTACCAGTTTGTCCCAAGTAAAAGTTATCACAACTTTTACAAGGGATGGAGTATAAACAACCCGAAGATTCCTGGCAGAATGTTTAATTATTTTTTGTATTACGGTATTGTCGTATTTAAAGACAACTTTAATATTAGAGTATTTAAAGACAACTTTAATATTAAAGCATTTAAAGACAAGTTGTGGGAGGTGAGAGATTTTCATTATATGGTAAATCCAAGAAATTCTCAAGTTTATACCTGGAATTAAGCTCTGTCTTGTACAATTGTTTTTTTAGCCTTATGGAAAGCTTTATCAATAAATATTCGTTGAAACTGTAAGTTAGAAGCAATTTAATGGATTTTTCTAACTTCTTCATCATAGAACTCACTGCTACAAATCCTGAAGCCTCTCAGACATATAGAATTAAATACAATATTTAATATATGTTTGGTGGTTAGAATAATAATGTATGTATGAACATATGTTAGTTGACTTACGGTGAACATTGAACCTAAATGTTCTAGCAGATCTGTGTATATGTATATCCTGAAATGGAATTATTCCATTTGCCTCAGATTCCATAGTGAACTTAATGGAAGGGACCAGTGAAGTGAATTTGGGTAGAAAGTCATCAGGACTCTCATTATCAGACCACAGACACAGACGTTCCTCTGAAGTTTTTCACTTTGATATTTTTTTATATATATTTGCAACCACGAGTGTGTGTGTGTGTGTGTGTGTGTGTGTGTGTGTGTGTGTGTGTGTACCTCAAGCACTAAGGGTAATATTATATGAAGTATTTTCCACACGACATTTATTTTGCATTGTCGTGTCTTAGCACAATCCCTCTTACAATTTCTGACGTGAATTAGGAAGTGATGTGTTTGTGTGATGTTTCTCCACATGGTAATGCTGTCAGCTGCTGACTACACACACTGGTAATGTTGTCAGCTGGTGACTACACACACTGGTAATGCTGTCAGCTGGTGACTACACACCCTGGTAATGCTGTCAGCTGCTGACCACACACTTGCTCACCCATCACTGTTAAGCATAATTAAACTAGTTTTTGGGTTGATAATGTTAAGTACATTATCATTTCAATTATTTTCCCTTTATACTGAGAGAAGAACCGAACATAAAACTTTTTCACATATTGTCATTGTCTTCAACATTTTGAGACATATTTTTCAGTGGCACGAAGATCAGTGTTGTTCAGGGGTACTTAGACCTGCCTAGCATGGGCCAGTAGGCCTACTGTAGTGTTCCTTCTTTATATATTGTAGTCATATATACCTCATTTTATACGAGCTTCTATCTTGTGCTTGACCAGGTGTGGGCTCCATGCTGGGGCTGCGTACTCAGTGATTGACCTAACATATGTTGTGTATAAGGTTCTGAAGAATTTCTTGTTTAAACTCCTGAATGTAGTAGTGTGTTGCTACACTGTTCTGTATGATAGTTACACTGTGGGAACACCACCAGTGTGTTGCTACACTGTTCTGTATGATAGTTACACTGTGGGAACACCAGCAGTGTGTTGCTACACTGTTCTGTATGATAGTTACACTGTGGGAACACACAGTGTGCTACACTGTTCTGTATGATAGTTACACTGTGGGAACACCACAGTAGTGTCACCTGTTCTGTATGATAGTTACACTGTGGGAACACACGTGTGTTCACACTGTTCTGTGATGATAGTTACACTGTGGGAACACTTCAGTAGTGTTGCTACACTGTTCTGATGGATAGTTACACTGTGGAACACCGAGCAGTAGTGTTGCTACACTGTTCTGTATGTAGTTACACTGTGGGAACATCACAGTGTGTTGCTACACTGTTCTGTATGATAGTTCACACTGTGGACGTGTTCGTAGCTTAACTCAGCAGTGTGTTGCTAACTTCGTATGTGTAGCTGGGAGCTGTAGACTACTGTCGTAGTGTCACCTGCTGGGAACCTCAGAGTGTGTTGCTACACTGTTGAACTTCAGTAGTGACCTAGCTGTGGACATAGTATGAGTAAGTGGGAACTTCAGCAGTGTGTTGCTACACTGTTGGACTTAGTAGTTCACTGACTGGGAACTTCAGAGTGTGTTGCTACACTGTTCTGATGAATTCATAGTGACAGCCGAGCTGTGCAGACTTCATGTAGTTACCTGATGGGAGACTCAGAGTGTTGCACCTGTACTGATAGATTCATAGTGGAACTTCAGAGTCTGAGCTGAGACTTCAGTATGCCAGTCACTGGTGGGAAGATTCAGTGTGTCACCCTGACTGGAGCTTCAGTAGTGTCACCTAGCTGGGAGACTTCATGTGTAGCCATGCTGAGCTAGTAGGAGCTTCAGTAGTGTTCAGCCTGAGCTGGAGATTCAGTGTGTCCAGCCTGGCTGGAGACTTCGTAGTGTACAGCTGGGGAACTCAGTAGTGTACCTACAGACTTAGTAGTCACTAGTGGAGACTTCAGAGTTCTGGCTAGACTTCAGTAGTTCACCTGTGGGAGACTTCAGTAGTGTCTCCCTGACTGTGAGACTTCAGTAGTGTCACTGCTGGGAACTTCAGATGTCACCTGTGCTAGACTTCTTGCATGATAGCTTCAGTGGGGCACCAGCTGGGCAGACTGTAGTGTCACGACTGTGGAACTCAAGTGTCAGCCTGAGTGGAACTAGTGTGTCAGCTGAGCTGGGAGTTCAGTGAACACACCAGTGTGGAGACTTTCGTATGTAGTAGCCTGA
>WNWK01000656.1:385000-395000 GCA_009830355.1 Cherax destructor | reverse complement strand
TATATACACTGAGAGACACCAGTTCTAGGTATTAAAGTATTCTTGACTGGTGGTGTACAGGTGACATGCAGCCTTCATGACCCTCGTGTAGTAGATAAACTTGAAACCCCATCAATCAACCAGCTTTCTTCTAACTGCTCCACTTACCTTATGGAGTGTGGCGTTATACAAGTGGATGGCTCTTGCTTCAAGGAATTGGAGCTGCACTCCTTGTCCTTGGATTAAATCGCATTACCTTCTGTTCCTCAGGTAACGTGTGTGTGTGTGTGTGTATATGTGTGTATATGTATATGTGTGTGTGTATATATGTGTGTGTATGTGTGTGTGTGTATGTATGTGTGTACTCACCTAGTTGTACTCACCTAGTTGTGGTTGCAGGGGTCGATTCATAGCTCCTGGCCCCGCCTCTTCACTGGCCGCTACCGGGTCACTCTCCCTGCGCCATGAGCTTTATCATACCTCTTCTTAAAGCTATGTATGAAACCTGCCTCCACTACATCGCTTCCCAAGCTATTCCACTTCCCGACCACTCTGTGACTGAAGAAATACTTCCTAACATCCCTGTGATTCATCTGAGTCTTCAACTTCCAACTGTGTCCCCTTGTTGTTGTGTCCCATCTCTGGAACATTCTGTCTCTCTCCACTTTGTCAATTCCTCTAAGTATTTTATATGTCGTTATCATGTCCCCCCTATCTCTCCTGTCCTCCAGTGTCGTCAGGTCGATTTCCCTTAAACTCTCCTCGTAGGACATACCCCTTAGCGTGTTAGTTACCATTTTGTCCTAGGCACATGTCGATTAGACACTAGGCCTGTTGTATGTGTGTGTGTGTGTGTAACGAAACACTTCGAAATGTTTCCGCCCCGCCGGGAATTGAACCCGGGCCCTCTGTGCGTGAAGCAAGAGCGCTAGCCACCATGCCATCGGGGCGTGTGTGTGTGTGTGTGAGTGTGTGGGAGAGTGTGTGTGAGTGTGTGGGAGAGTGTGTGTGTGTGAGTGTGTGGGAGAGTGTGTGTGTGTGTGTGTGTGTGTGTGTGTGAGTGTGAGTGTGTGGGAGAGTGTGTGTGAGTGTGTGGGAGAGTGTGTGTGTGTGAGTGTGTGGGAGAGTGTGTGTGTGTGTGTGTGTGTGTGTGAGTGTGAGTGTGTGGGAGAGTGTGTGTGAGTGTGTGGGAGAGTGTGTGTGTGTGTGTGTGTATGTGTGTGTGTGTGTGTGTGTGTGTGTGTGTGAGTGTGTTGGAGAGTGTGTGTGAGTGTGTGGGAGAGTGTGTGTGTGTGTGTATGTGTGTGTGTGTGTGTGTGTGTGTGTGTGGGAGAGTGTGTGTGAGTGTGTGGGAGAGTGTGTGTGTGTGTGTGTGTGTATGTGTGTGTGTGTGAGTGTGTGGGAGAGTGTGTGTGAGTGTGTGGGAGAGAGTGTGTGTGTGTGTGTGTGTGTGTGTGTAAAAAGCTTATTTATTCCAGACACAGTAAGCTCAGCTTTCAGTTCGTTTTCTAAGGTATCAGTTCAACATGTGTTTTCAATGTATGGTATCAGTTCTACATGTGTTTTCAGTCTATGGCTTCAGTCCTACATCTGTTTTCAATCTGTTCTCAGTCCTATACAACCTACGGTTTCAGTCCCGCATCTGTTGTCGATCTCAACAAATCGGTCAGCGGGCCACAAAAGCGGTAAGTGATGATAACATCCGCCTGATATCAGACACTCACTTGCTTCATAACCTCAATTAAGGCCCACAGACCCAAAATTAACATTAATACAATTTAACTAAATCTGTAACCCATGTAATATTAGCGTGCCTGGCGTGGGGAGGGGATGAACCCCTCTTAACCCCGCCAGAATTGGGTTCAGAAGTTCAGATATCTTTCCTGGCGGGAAACGGCCCCAAATTTCCCACCGTATTCACTTTTTGGCGGGAGGAAAGCGCACGAAAATGGCGGCAATCAGCTGATACGACTATTTGGCGGGAGTTAGATAGCCTTCAATGGCTGATTGCATAGCCTCCCCTACTGGAATTAGGAGCAAGGGGAGTGTTCCTGACGCCGTTTGGCACCTATTTACCCCGAACGTGAGCTGGGAGCATTCTAAATTACCGAAGATAACACGTTCCCTCTGTAATACCTCCATTTTGCTTTATTTCTCATGGAAATCGTCGGGATTCCGACGTTTCTTGTTTTTTTTTTCTGGGTCCCTCGTCTTAGTTGATTATTTTAAATCAAGGTGAGTTAATTAGGTTAGTTTAGGTTGCATGAACGTGTGAAGAACGTGTCAGTGACCACGAATATGCAAATTACAAGGGGGGATTATAACCTATTGTGATGCGTCTGGCAGCGAAGTGGTGAACGTAAAGTATGGAACGTTGATTTCTGAACGTTGTTAGATTCTGAACGTTTTTCAGTCTTGGTGCCAAAATGTGCTGTTGGGTCATAGTAAAACATTTCGAACAACTCCAGCGGTTATTAAGATGGTCCATCAAGAACATGTTGGTCCATCAAAAACGTGTTGGTTCTGTCATAACAAACTAGTATTTGATTAAGAATTCCGCCCAAAATACTGATGGTTGTGTCTACAAAATTCTCTGTACAAAACAGTTAATTTTATTTTGGAGAACTGGAAAAAAAGTCTTGAATTAAGCTGACAGCATTGTAAACACAGCGTTAGAACTGGGTAAGAATCTAATTCTGTGTGTGTTAATGTGAGACATTTTAACCACCCAATTGATTTTCCTAACGTCGAGAAAGTTGTACTACGTCAGGAACTATGAATAGCTCCTGACGAAGCACGAGTGTGTGAAAGGCCTTCAGCTAATGTTTTCTATCCCATGTAGCTTGTTTTGCATACATACATACATATATATAGATTGCCGAATAAGGCAAGCTAAAATTTGTGTATGCAATAATTTCGCAAAAATCATTCTGAACCTAAAGATAAAAATATATTTTTACATTAACATAAATTAAAAAAAAAATATCTTTAAACATATAACATAAAATTTTAGAAATGACTTAATTTTCAATGAGTTCTTGCTATAATATAATGCAGATAATTCGTAGTTTGGAAATTAGGAGGAGGTGCGGGATTACCAAAACTATTATCCAGAGAGCTGAGGAGGGGTTGTTGAGGTGGTTCGGACATGTAGAGAGGATGGAACAAAATATAATGACTTCGAGAGTGTATAAATCTGTAGTGGAGGGAAGACGGGGTAGGGGTCGGCCTAGGAAAGGTTGGAGGGAGGGGGTAAAGGAGGTTTTGTGTGTGAGGGGCTTTTATTTCCAGCAAGCATGCGTGAGCATGTTAGATATGAGCAAATGGAGACAAATGGTTTTTAGGACTTGACGTGCTGTTGGAGTGTGAGCAAAGAAACATTTATGAAGGGATTCAGGGAAACCGGCAGGCCGGAGTTGAGTCCTGGAGATGAAAAAGTACAGTGTCTGCACTCTGAAGGAGGGGTGTTAATGTTGCAGTTTTATAACTGTAGTGTAAGCACGCTTGCCAGAGGCATACTTACACTACAGTTATAAAACTGCAACATTAACATCCCTCCTTCAGAGTGCCGGCACTGTACTTCCCACCTCCAGGACTCAAGTCCGGCCTGCCAGTTTCCCTGAATCCCTTCATAAATGTTACCTTCATAAATGTTACCTTCATAAATGTTACCCTCATAAATGTTACCTTCATGAATGTTACCTTCATAAATGTTACCTTCATAAATGTTACCTTCATAAATGTTACCTACATAAATGTTACCTACATAAATGTTACTATCATAAATGTTACCTTCATAAATGTTACCTACATAAATGTTACTATCATAAATGTTACCTTCATAAATGTTACCTTCATAAATGTTACCTTCATAAATGTTACCTTCATAAATGTTACCTTCATAAATGTTACCTACATAAATGTTACTATCATAAATGTTACCTTCATAAATGTTACCTTCATAAATGTTACCTTCATAAATGTTACCTTCATAAATGTTACCTTCATAAATGTTACCTTCATAAATGTTACCTACATAAATGTTACCTACATAAATGTTACTATCATAAATGTTACCTTCATAAATGTTACCTTCATAAATGTTACCTACATAAATGTTACCTTCATAAATGTTACCTTCATAAATGTTACCTTCATAAATGTTACCTACATAAATGTTACCTTGCTCACACTCCAACAGCACGTCAGCGAAATATTACTTCCGGATATTTAACAGATTGGAATATCGTATTGAATTTACCATGGTGCTGATCCTGGGTATTACTGCTGGTAATGACCAATTAGTCTGAATACAAATGAGGCTGGGTAATTAACCACTGGCCTGATTATGGGGTTAATATCTCCCCCCCCCCTTCCCCTCTCTGTTTCCTAACCCTTTCTAACTCCTTTCTTCTGTCTCTACTTCCTTCTGCTATCCTCTTCTGATATCTTGCTCTTTTCTATTATTTATTGATATCCTCCTCTTCTCTATCCTTCTTCATCCTCCATCCCAAGTCTTCTATACCCTCTTCTTCTCTCCAACTATAATCTTCTTCCTGCCCTTCTCAATATATTTATATACACTCTCAGTATATATATATACATATATATATATATATATATATATATATATATATATATATATATATATATATATATATATATATATATATATATATATATATATATATATATATATATATATATAAACCCACTACAGAGAAACTGACAAGGCTTCTAAAGTGGCACTCTTATCCACTTGGCCACAGATGCCTCAAAGGCTAGGCAGCCTGGTTCACAAGCCGTGTTTAAGAGCGTCACTTCGGGAACCTTGTCAGTCTCCCTGTAGTGGGTTCGACTCCTGCTGACTGCGATCTTAGAGCCGGCTGGCAGGAAGAGAGAGGTGTCCAGGACCGGCTGGCAGGGAGGTGTCCAGATTCGGCTAGCAGGGAGAGACAGGTGTCCAGGGCCGCTTGATAGGGAGAGAGAGAGATGTCCAGGGCCGGTTGGCAGAGGTGACTATGGCCGGCTGACAGGGAGAGGTGTCCAAAACCGGCAGGCAGGGAGAGACAGGTGTCCAGGGCCGGCTGGCAGGGAGAGACAGGTGTCCAGGGCCGGCTGGCAGGGAAAGACAGGTGACCAGGGCCGGTTGGCAGGGAGAGACAGGTGTCCAGGGCCGGCTGGCAGGGAGTGATGTGTCCGGTGCCTCCTGGTAGGGAGAGAGATGTGTCCTTCAGTTCACAGGTTAATTAACACCTTCACTTGCCAGGTTAACTCCTTCACTTGCCAGGTTAACACCTTCACTTACCAGGTTAACACCTTCACTTACCAGGTTAACACCTTCACTTACCAGGTTAACACCTTCACTTGCCAGGTTAACTCCTTCACTTGCCAGGTTAACACCTTCACTTACCAGGTTAACACCTTCACTTGCCAGGTTAACACCTTCACTTGCCAGGTTAACACCTTCACTTGCCAGGTTAACACCTTCACTTACCAGGTTAACACCTTCACTTGCCAGGTTAACACCTTCACTTGCCAGGTTAACACCTTCACTTGCCAGGTTAACACCTTCACTTGCCATTTTTAACTTAACCTTCACCTGCCAGGTTAACACCTTCACTTGCCTGGTTAACTTACCATAGCGACACAGGGAGAAATAACATTACCGCAAGTTATTAAAATTCACGTTTAATTTAACACAGATATTAACGCGTCTCCATCAAGAAATAACTGTGGATAATTATGGATAATGAAATAAAAAGATACTTTTCAGAGATATAATCATTGGAGGCTTCAAGAAATGTGTTAATTTTTCAGTTAATCTGGTTTCTAAATTTGGTTTCTGGTGGTGGTTCTCTGTGTGTTTACATAACTGACTGGCTTGAAACCTCCTTTGTTGATGATTAAGACACATGTGCTGCACACAGTGGCTTCATCAGTCCTATACAAAGAAGAATTGTGAAGATCACGAGTTTGAGGTGATCAGTCCCTCAGCCTGGAGTCAATGTAATCAGTCCATCAGTCTTGAAAAGGTTGTTTACATTGACTCCAGGCTGAGGGACTGATTACCTCAAACTTCTGATCTTCACCATTCTTCTCTGTATAGGACTGATGAAGCCACTGTGTGGCGAAACGTTTCCTCAATAAAGATACCCAAGTATTGCACATTTGTCTAATTTATCAGAAGACGGTAAACCAACATAAGAAGGGAGGAACACGGAAACAGGCTTATTGTCCCATACTAGGCAGGTCCATGTCAAACCCAAACCCACTAACAAAAATATTCGCCCAACCCAGTTTCACTGCAAGTCCCACGTAGATCTAACTCCTCTCACTGATGTATCTAACCTAAATTTGAAGCTACCCAAAGTTTTAGCTTCAATAACCCCACTAGGCAGACAGTTGCACTCCTCGACTGCCTTATTTCCAGACCACCGAAGCTTTCCAGTCAGCTGCAACACGCACGAGCGCTGATACATGATTCTCCTCCCGTTTTCCAGGAGAATTAGAATGGAAAAAGCCCAGGGTTAATAACCACTAAGAAAGGCATGGATTTTGATTTAATAATTAAAATAAATGGCCTCATTTAAGGGTGTGCATGGGAGGACACAGCTGTACCCATCACGGGGGAAAATTAACTATTGTGTCGCGGAGGATTCGATTTCCGTTTGACTTCGTTCTTGCGCGGATTTCGTATTAATTTGTTGAAGCAAATCTTGGGTGTGTTTGGGTGTTGAATGTGACACCGGGAACCGTGAAAGTGGCGAAGGTGACAATGATGTGTGTTGATATATATATATATATATATATATATATATATATATATATATATATATATATATATATATATATATATTTAAACTGTGCACTACACTGGTAGGTTGGTGAATATGACGTATGTGGAATACTCAGTGTCTTTAGGACACATGTTCAACACTTAGGCTTCTTTGTTTAGGACACAGGACCACCACCACTAACACCACCACCACCACTAACACCACCAACACCACCACCACTACCACCACCACTACCACCACCACTACCACCACCACACCACCACCACTACCACCACCACTAACACCACCACCACCACTAACACCACCAACACCACCACCACTACCACCACCACTACCACCACCACTACCACCACCAACACCACCACCACTACTAACACCACCAACAACAATACCACCACCAACACCACTACCACCACTAACACCACTAACACCACCACCACCACTAACACCACCAACACCACCACCACTACCACCACCACTACCACCACTACCACCACCAACACCACCAACACTACTAACACCACCACCAACAATACCACCACCAACACCACTACCACCACTAACACCACTAACACCACTACCACCACCAACACCACCACCACTACTAACACCACCACCAACAATACCACCACCAACACCACTAACACCACTAACACCACTAACACCACCAACACTACTAACACCACTAACACCACTAACACCACCACACTACTAACACCACCAACAATACCACCAACACCACTAACACCTAACACCACTAACACCACCAACACCACTAACACCACTAACACCACTAACACCACTAACACCACTAACACCACCAACACCACCACCACTACTAACACCACCACCAACAATACCACCACCAACACCACTAACACCACTAACACCACTAACACCACCAACACCACTAACACCACTAACACCACTAACACCACTAACACCACTAACACCACCAACACCACTAACACCACTAACACCACTAACACCACCAACACCACTAACACCACTAACACCACTAACACCACTAACACCACTAACACCACCTAACACCATGCGTCACTAACACCAGCTAACACCCGTACACCCACCACTACCACCACTAACACCACTAACACCACCACCACCAGGAACGTGCGGTCATACATCAGTAACGTCAATATAGTAAGCATCTCCTGGGCTTTCCCTTGTTTTGTGTCTCCCGTTAGTCACACTAGAAAAAAATACAATTGAATTGCCAAGCATGCAAATACACCTATGTTGCATTATACTGAGCTGTGTGTGTGTGTGTTCTATCTTAAGAGTTCACTTTCAACTTTCGTCTTTAACACTGAGAGCTGTATGTGTCTCAATGTATATACACTGAGAGCTGTATGTGCCTCAGTGTATATACACTGAGAGCTGTATGTCTCTCACTGTATACACACTGAGCTGTAGCGTAACACACTATCTCATGCCACTAAGCTATGTCTCATGTATATACACAGAGCAACAATCTCAGTGTATATACACTACAACTACCCAGTATAACACAGACCTATCAGTGTATATACACAGCATTTCCAGTGTATATACACTAACTGCTATGTCTCATACACACTTAACACCACTAAATTAACAGCATCACCAGGAATACAGCTACCCTAGTATAACCTGAAGCAGCCTCTATATACAGTGCACCACTAACACTCATAACTGACCACTAACACCCTCTAGACTTTACATCTAAACCTCGAGGACTGTCACAATGCTCAAGTGACTATAACACTCGGTATCTGTGTGTACAGTCTAATACACTCATAGTACCGGTGCATAACCCCACTGAGACTGATGTGATCCCTCTGTAATCACTAAGCAGTGTCAGTCTAACACTCGAGCTGACTGTGTTACAGTCTAATACACTCGTAGTGCTACAGTGTCACTGACCTCGTAGTACTAGCACTAATGACCTCTGTATACTGGGGTGTACAGTCTAATACCTGAGACTGTGTTCATTATGACACTCGTGTAGTCTGGTATATACCAGCTCTATGCCCTCGTGAGTACTGTTGACAGTAGCCTCGTTGTGCTGGTGATGAACTTATGCTCGTGTAGTACAGGTGGTGTCAGTCTAATGACCTTAGTACTAGGATTACAGGCTCTTAATGTGTCTCCGTGTAGTACACTAGTATGTACAGTTAATGACCTAGCTGTAGTGACCATGTGATTACACTGACTGTAATGGCCCTCGTGTTATCACTAGAGTGATGTCAGTCTTAATGACTGTATGTGCTGGTGTTATACACTAGAGCCCTCGTAGTGATGTGTCTCAGTGTATATACACTGAGGCTGTGTGCTCTTAATACCTGGAGTGACTGTGTTCAGTATTACACTGAGAGTCTGTATGTAGTCTCAGTGATATACACTGAACTGTATGGTCTCAGTGTATATACACGAGAGTCTGTGTGTACAGGTGACAGTGTATATACACTGAGTGTAGTGCTCAGTGTATATACACTGAGACTGTGATGTCAGTGTATATACACTAGATGTATGACTGTGTTCAGTGTATATACACTCGAGAGTCTGTGTGTCCAGTGTATATACACTAGCGTGTAGTGCTGGTGATATACACTAGAGTCTGTATAGTGCTCGTGGTTATACTATGACTGTTGTGTCTCAGTGATATACACTAGACTGTTAGTGACTGGTGTAAGTCTAGACCTATGTGTGCTGGTATTACACTAGACTGTTGTGCTCAGTGTTATACACTGACCCTGTATGTGTGTGCAGTGTGATTTACTACTAGAGTGTGTCAGTTAATACCTCAGTGTAGTACGTGTACAGCTTAATGCTCGTGTGTACTGGTGGTGTACAGTCTTAATGTCTCGTGTAGTGACTGGGTGTACAGTCTATATGACCTCGAGAGTGATGTGGTCTCAGTGTATATACACTAGAGTGTGACTGGTGTTCAGTGTATATGACACTGGATGTAGTGCTGGTATTACACAGGCTTATGCTCAGTGTATATACACTGAGTGTATGTCTAGTGTATATACACTGATGTAGTGTCTCAGTGTATATACACAGAGTTGTATGTGTCTCAGTGTAATACACTGAGGTGTATGTGTCTCAGTGTATATACACTGGAGTGATGGTCCAGTGTATATACACTGACGCTGTTGTGTCTCAGTGTATATACACATGACTGGTGTATGTGTCTCAGTGTTATACACTGAGAG
>WNWK01000656.1:175000-380000 GCA_009830355.1 Cherax destructor | reverse complement strand
CCTGGGTGTTGCACATGTGTCTTATTCATCAATAAAGATACCTGGGTGTTGCACATGTGTCTTATTCATCAATAAAGATACCCAGGTGTTGCACATGTGTCTTATTCATCAATAAAGATACCTGGGTGTTGCACATGTGTCTCATTCATCAATAAAGATACCCAGGTGTTGCACATGTGTCTTATTCATCACCTTGTCTTTGTTGTACACCGGTTTTAATGTATTATTCAAATAATCACCTACTGTATACACATTTTTAGGTTGTATATTCTTGTGATTATACATTTCTTGATGTGTATGGTTCGAGTGCAGCGGTGTATATACACTTGGAAAGGTGTATATCTCAGTATATATACACCTAAAGTTTACTGTAAGCCTATTATTCCTCTTTTATACTGAGGGGTGTATATCTCTCATTGTATAAACACTGAGGGGTGTATATCTCTCATTGTATAAACAGAGGTGTATATCTCTCAGTGTATAAACAGTGAGAGGTGTATATCTCTCAATGTATAAACACTGAGAGGTATATATATATCACTATATATACACCGAGATCTGTATACCTCCCAGTAATACACATCTAGAGGTGTATATCTCTCAGTAATACACACCTACAAGTGTATGTCTCTCAGTAATACACACTACAAGTGTATATCTGTGTATTCACACCAAGAGAATATTTTAATCGTCATTTTAGGTAATCAAGTATTCTTGACTGGTGGTGTACAGGTGACATGCAGCCTTAATGTCCCTCGTGTAGTAGATAGACTTGAAACCTAACCAACTATAAACCACTTCATATAATGCAATATTTCGTTCTTTTTTTACGTACACACTGCGCATAAAAACCGCTTCCACGATTGTTAAATCCCATTTCCGTACAGTTAAAAATAGCGTGAAAGGTTAAGCCAATTACCATTTAGCAAGGTCAAAATTTCTAGTATTATTATTATTATTATTTATTATTATTATTATTATTTATTATTACTGTTATTGTTATTATAATTATTATTATTATTATTATTATTATTATTATTATTATTATTATTATATTCACTTGGAAGCGCTAAACCCACAGCGGTCATACGGAGCCAGTGTCGTGGGAGACTGTCATTCTGTCATGCTTGATGCGACGAAGGGGGAGTGTAGTTCCAGTTCCTGGGATGAAGAACCCTTCGCCAGCATCATTGACATTTCCTCTCCTTGAAGGGTACTCTCTCTCTCTCTTTATCTCTCTATGTCTATCTATCTGTTTCTATGTATCTACATCTACAATTCTTTTTATTTTTATCTAATCGTGGATTGATATTTGCGCTTTTATTTATTTCTTCTCTTGCTCTCTTCTTTCATCTTTCAACTCTTGCATTCATCCTGTATTTATCCTGTATCCCTTTCTTGTATTTCTCCTCTTATTTAAACCTCTCAATTTCTTACCTTTTGGCTACATTCCTCCATTTCCTCCTTTCTTCAGTTTTCTCCACCCCCCCCCCCCGCGTTATCAACCATTCTGGCCATTCTTCTTCTTCTTCTCCTTCTTCTTGGTAGACGGGGTAGACAGTTCCTGGACATTACAGGATCAGCTGTAGTCAACACGCAACCATCTTGTATTCCTCTGTCTCCCTGCCACTTACCCAACTTAAGTCCCCTAACCTATACTTACCCTGGAAACTCCGTTTCCCTTCATCCTGATTTTATTCCCTCCCTCCTTCCTCAAGTCCGTGATTACCCGCCATTTGCTGCCTCCCTGTCTACGTGTTTTTGGGTTTCGATTCGGTTAGAAGGTGTTGAAACACTCCAAAGGGGTTTCGAAGGCAGAGGATCGAGCATTCTTGTGGTCTTGGAGGTTGAGGTCGGATCGTCTGTAAGGGATCCGAACGCAAGCTGAGTTGCTATTCACGTCGTCTATTATCTCAATCGACCATTATTCTGTGGCTGTCAGTCAAACGGGACATATTTCAATACGCAGCGTGCAGTCACTAATAACAGTGATATCGAGACTACAGTAGGGAGTCAAAAGGAAGATCGTGAATCCGAAATTTCTGACCCTCTGAACTCTCTTCGTGGGGCCTAAAATGGCGGGAAATTCACCAGTTTTTCCCGCCATTTCTAAATTGCGCGCTAAAAAAAAAAAAAAATTATTCGCAGGAGAATCAAAGAATGAGAATGGTTTTTATTGGAGCTTTATTGGCTGATACTTGGTTGGTCCAGACACTGAGGTCTCTCTTTATTGTTGTATACCAGATAATTATAATTTTCTTCCTTATGCCTTAGCAGCTATGCGCAGCGCAGCTGTAGCAGCAGCAACACCAGTAGTAGCAGCAACAGCAGCAGCACCAGCAGCACCAGCAGCAGCAACAGCAGTAGCAGCAGTAGTATCAACAGCAGCACCAGCAACAACAGCAGTAACACCAATAGTAGCAACAGCATCAGCAGCAGCGACACCAGCAGCACCAGCAACAACAGTAGTAGCAACAGCAGCAACAGCAGCAGCAGTAGTATCAGTAGTAGCAGCAACAACAGCAGCAGCAGTAGCAACAGTAGCAGCAGCAGCAACAGCAGCAGCAGTAGCACCAGTAGTAGCAGCAACAGCAGCAGCACCAGCAACAACAGTAGTAACAACAGCAGCAGCACCAGCAACAACAGTAGTAGCAACAGCAGCAGCACCAGCAACAGCAGCACCAGCAGCAACAGCAGCACCAGCAGCAACAGCAGCACCAGCAGCAACAGCAGCAGCAGTAGCAACAGCAGCAACAGCAGCAGCAGTAGCACCAGTAGTAGCAGCAACAGCAACAACAGCAGTAGCAACAGTAGCAGCAACAACAGCAGCAGCAGTAGCACCAGTAGTAGCAGCAACAGCAGCAGCAGCAGCAACAACAGTAGTAACAACAGCACCAGCAACAACAGTAGTAGCAACAGCAGCAGCAGTAGCAACAGTAGCGGCAGCAACAGCAACAGCAGTAGCACCAGTAGTAGCAGCAACAGCAACAGCAACAGCTGTGGTTGACCCTGACATAGATACATCACGGTGTCCTTCTTACGGGTTTATCCAGCTCTTACAGTCTTGGTTTATAGAGCTACGATGATTTCGCCACACAAGCTGATAGTTTCGCCACACAAGCTGATAGTTTCGCCACACAAGCTGATAGTTTCGCCACACAAGCTGATAGTTTCGCCACACAAGCTGATAGTTTCGCCACACAAGCTGATAGTTTCGCCACACAAGCTGATAGTTTCGCCACACAAGCTGATAGTTTCGCCACAGAAGCTGACAGTTTCGCAGCAGTGACATCTGTGACTGGTGCGACGTTACACCCACGAGTGGGCCTTTTTCCATACGCCAAAAAGGGCCACTCTTGGGCGAAACGTCGATCTAAAAATGGCATATAGGTTATAGGAAATAACACATAGGTAATAGCAGTTAGGTAATAGCACATAGGTAATAGATAACAGATAACCTGGAGTTTACCTGGAGAGAGTTCTGGGGGTCAACGCCCCCGCGGCCCGGTCTGTGACCAGGCCTCATGGTGAATCAGAGCCTGATCAACCACAGACAAGTAATAGGTGATAGAAAATAGGTAATAGACAACAGGTACTAAATATCAAACAGGTACTAGGTAATAGCTAACATATTAAATAGCAAACAGGTATGTACTAGGTAATAGCTAAGAGGTACTAAATAATAACAGACAGGTACTAGATAATAGCAAATGGGTAATAGGTACTACCAAATGGGTAATAGAAAGGAGTTTCAATTTAAAAGAAGAGTGTATCCTGCAGACAATAGTGACAATACATTTGTCAGAGTCACCCCCCTCCTTCACTGCCACCAACCAACCAGATATCCGTTTTCTTTTGCTCTTTTATTTCCATAATAGCCACAATTAAACCGTTTAATCTCAATACAAAGTCCCTCATGGGAATCCCTAACCACAGCCTCTGCTGGCCCAATTAAAAGCGAGCCAGAGGAACCCTGAACTGGGTTTCATGGAGCGGAAACCCCGTGTGATTCCGTGCGAGGAGTGCTGCAGGTTTCATCCTTCCGTTGTTTTACCTGTTTGTTTTTACCTATTTGTGGTTGCAGGGGGGTCGATTCACAGCTCCTGTCTGAAGGATGCTCGGTGTACGGTAGGTTTAATAATAATAACAATCTTTATTTGTACAGTTACATGATACAACTTATACAGACCATAGCTGACAACAGTGACATACTATATTATTATTATTACTACTATCATCATGAGGAATGCTAAGCCCGTAGGGATTATACAGCGCCTGTAGGGAGATGGAAGACATTCAGGCTCAATTCTTTGAACTGGAGCACAGATCCAATTCCCTAGATCAAGAGCCCCTCACCAGCATCAATGAACCTCCCTTGAGAGGACATATTGTATAGAAAGCCCCTGGTTATGCAGAGCATTTCGGGCAAATTAGTTTATTTTTTTCCCCAGGATGCGACCCACACAATCAACTAACACCCAGGTACCTACTATACTGCTAGGTGAACACGGACAGCAGGTGTCTTAAGGAAACACGTCCTACTGTTTCCACCTGTACCGGGGATCGACCCCCCCCGGACCTGTAGTTTGATAAAAATAATACTGGAAGTGGTCCTTCGAACCGCATGTGTTACACGTGTTGCAGATGCATGTTGCAGGTGTTGCTGCAGCTGTTGCTGCAGCTGTTGCTGAAGGCACTGGGCAAGCCTGCAGGGGAGGGGTGGAAGACGAGGAAGAATGGAAAAAACTAAGGAATAGTGGAAGAGGAAGAAGTAAAAAAGGAGGAAGGAATAGTGGAAGAGGAAGGAACAATGGAAAAGAAGGAATGGAAAAAAGGAGGAAGTAATGGTGGAAAAGGAGGAAGGAATAGTGGAAGAGGAAGAAGGAATGATTAAAATTTATCCAAGCAACAGTTGAAGACAGGTCACATAATTCAGTTGAGAATTGTTAACAAGTCTTGTGTTAACTGGTTAACACAGTTAATATACAGCAACACACAGTGTTGCTGTCTCTCACTCCATCCCTCTCTTTCTCTCTCTCTCCTCTCTCACTCCCTCCCTCATTTCCTCTCTCTCTTTCCTCTCCCATTCCCCCCTCTTTCATCTATCCTCTCCCATTCTCCCTCCTTCTCTCTTCACTTCTTATTTTCTTTCCCTCCTACTCTCAGTCCCTCCTTCTTGGTTAATAGTGCCACTGTCAGCTGGCACTGTGAAGAATTAGACACGTGCCACATCTGGGTATATTTAATGTAGACGTTTCTTCTTCCAGTGGCTTTATCAATACAATACAAGGACATAATGTGAAGACTGTTGAACTATATACAAAAGATGAGGTAGTCACTCAGCCTTGTAGTTGGTGGTGAGTACCGTAGTCTTGAAGAATCTGAAGCACGAAGATCGTCGCTTATATACTGGCATCAGGTGAGGGACGTGTAGCAGACGAAGACATTGTAACTGGTAGGTGGTATGCCCCAGTGGGAGTAGATGGACCAGTAGTAAGCAGGAAGGTTGTGGAGATGCCCTGTGCTTTAGATTCTTCAAGAATACGGTGCGCTTCGTCAGCTACAAGACTGAGGGACTCATTACCTTATTTTTTTGTATATAGTTCTACATTCTCCACATTATATCCTTGAATTTGTATTGATAAAGCCACTGGATGGCAAAACGTGTACAATAAAGATGCCCAGATGTTGCACATGTGTCTAATTCTTCATTTTGTCGGTACTGCATGCCATTTTTATACAGCTGACACTGTATCTTATTGTTTCATAGTGACACTGACCGCTTATACGGTATCAAGTCCTCTCCTTACCTATCTTCCCTCTCTCATTCCTTTTGCTCCTTCCCTCCCTTCTTAGCTTCCTCCCCTCCCTCTCACTCCTGGCACCAGGGAGTGCCAGCCAGTGAAGGACACACACCACCTCGTAAGGGACCAGGCAGTAAATTACTTGATAACGAGGTGATTGCAAAAGCTACTTTAGTTATGCCTTCTGCAACTATCCCTTCCTTCCTTCCTCCTCCTCCCTATGAGCATACCCAACACACCTCCTGCCCCGATGCCCCCTCCCTCTTTCCCCCACCCTTCTCCACCCCCCTCCCTCACAGTTACGACATGGTGGTCGTAATCCGAGTGTCGTAGATTATTTTTCTCATAATAACGACACGTTTTATGTTACATGTGTTAGAAAAATGATCCAGTTTACACTCTGGTTTTATGTACATCCGTCTGATAATTGAAGGTAAATGGTTTAACGTATAAGCTTCGACGTATAAAGTTTAATTTATAGGTTTTAACGTATAAGGTTTAATTTATAAGTTTTAAGGTATAAGGATGACAGAGAAATGATACAGAATAAAGATCGCTCGATCGCTAGCGCACTCAGCTCACACACTGAGGTCCGGAGATCGAATCTCCTCCGGTACGGCTGGAAAACATTAGGGACGTGTTTCCATAAGACACCTGCTGTCCCTGTCCCTGTTCACCCATCAGTTTAAAATGGGTACCTGGGTGTTAGTGGACTGGTGTGGGTCGCATCCTGGGACAAAACTGACATAATTTGCGGGAAATGCTCAGCATAACAAGGGGCTTTCTATATAGTAGTGTGTCAGTGATGTCAGCTATGGTCTGTAGACCTTGTTCATGTACTGGTAGTAAATAAAGATTATTATTATATTATTATAGAAAGAGAAGACACAGATGCAGTGATATTCTGTATTAGTGTACTAGTGCACTATATCACTGTAGTTGGAAGGTGTGTGTAGTGGTGGTTCTAGTGTAGTGGTGGTGTCTAGTGTAGTGGTAGTGTCTAGTGTAGTGGTAGTTCTAGTGTAGTGGTGGTGTGTCTAGTGTAGTGGTAGTGTCTAGTGTAGTGGTAGTGTCTAGTGTAGTGGTGGTGTGTCTAGTGTAGTGGTAGTGTCTAGTGTAGTGGTGGTGTCTAGTGTAGTGGTGGTGTGTCTAGTGTAGTGGTAGTGTCTAGTGTAGTGGTGGTGTGTCTAGTGTAGTGGTAGTGTCTAGTGTAGTGGTGGTGTCTAGTGTAGTGGTGGTGTCTAGTGTAGTGGTGGTGTGTCTAGTGTAGTGGTGGTGTGTCTAGTGTAGTGGTAGTGTCTAGTGTAGTGGTGGTGTCTAGTGTAGTGGTGGTGTGTCTAGTGTAGTGGTAGTGTCTAGTGTAGTGGTAGTGTCTAGTGTAGTGGTAGTGTCTAGTGTAGTGGTGGTGTGTCTAGTGTAGTGGTGGTGTGTCTAGTGTAGTGGTGGTGTGTCTAGTGTAGTGGTAGTGTCTAGTGTAGTGGTGGTGTCTAGTGTAGTGGTGGTGTGTCTAGTGTAGTGGTGGTGTGTCTAGTGTAGTGGTAGTGTCTAGTGTAGTGGTAGTGTCTAGTGTAGTGGTGGTGTGTCTAGTGTTGTGGTGGTGTGTCTAGTGTAGTGGTAGTGTCTAGTGTAGTGGTGGTGTGTCTAGTGTTGTGGTGGTGTGTCTAGTGTAGTGGTAGTGTCTAGTGTAGTGGTGGTGTGTCTAGTGTAGTGGTGGTGTGTCTAGTGTAGTGGTGGTGTGTCTAGTGTAGTGGTGGCGTATCTAGTGTAGTGGTAGTGTCTAGTGTAGTGGTGGTGTGTCTAGTGTAGTGGTGGTGTGTCTAGTGTAGTGGTGGTGTCTAGTGTAGTGGTAGTGTCTAGTGTAGTGGTAGTGTCTAGTATAGTGGTGGTGTGTCTAGTGTAGTGGTAGTGTCTAGTGTAGTGGTGATGTGTCTAGTGTAGTGGTGGTGTGTCTAGTGTAGTGGTGGTGTGTCTCGTGTAGTGGTAGTGTGTCTAGTGTAATGGTGGTGTGCCTAGTGTAGTGGTGGTGTGTTTAGTGTAGTGGTGGTGTCTAGTGTAGTGGTAGTGTCTAGTGTAGTGGTAGTGTCTATTATAGTGGTGGTGTGTGTAGTGCAGTGGTAGTGTCTAGTGTAGTGGTGGTGTGTCTAGTGTAGTGGTAGTGTGTCTAGTGTAGTGGTGGTGTGTCTAGTGTAGTGGTAGTGTGTCTAGTGTAGTGGTGGTGTGTCTAGTGTAGTAGTGGTGTGTCTAGTAAAGTGGTGGTGTGTCTTGTGTAGTGGTGGTGTCTAGTGTAGTGATGGTGTGTCTAGTGTAGTGATGGTGTGTCTAGTGTAGTGATGGTGTGTCTAGTGTAGTGGTAGTGTCTAGTATAGTGGTGGTGTGTCTAGTGTAGTGGTAGTGTCTAGTATAGTGGTGGTGTGTCTAGTGTAGTGATAGTGTCTAGTGTAGTGGTGATGTGTCTAGTGTAGTTGTGATGTGTCTAGTGTAGTGATGGTGTGTAGTGTAGTGGTCGTGTCTAGTGTAGTGGTGTGTTTAATGTAGTGGTGGTGTGTCTAGTGTAGTGGTGGTGTCTAGTGTAGTTGTAGTGTGTCTAGTGTAGTGGTAGTGTCTAGTGTAATGTTGATGTCTAGTGTAGTGGTGGTGTCTAGTGTAGTGGTGGTGTCTAGTGTAGTGGTGGTGTGTCTAGTGTATTGGTGGTGTGTCTGGTGTAGTGGTGGTGTCTAGTGTAGTGGTGTCTAGTGTAGTGGTGGTGTGTCTAGTGTAGTGGTGGTGTCTAGTGTAGTGGTGGTGTGTCTAGTGTAGTGGTGGTGTCTAGTATAGTGGTGGTGTCTAGTGTAGTGATGGTGTGTCTAGTGTAGTGGTGGTGTGTTTAGTGAATAATGGGTGGTAATGTTAAAGTCCTGGAGGTGGGAAGTACAGTGCCTGCACTCTGAAGGATGGGTGAGAATGTTACAGTACTGGAGGTGGGAAGTACAGTGCCTGCACTCTGAAGGATTGGTGATGATGTTGCAGTCCTGGAGGTGGGAAGTACAGTGACTGCACTCTGAAGGATGGGTGGTGATGTTACAATCCTGGAGGTGGGAAGTACAGTGACTGCACTCTGAAGGATGGGTGATGATGTTACAATCCTGGAGGTGGGAAGTACAGTGCCTGCACTCTGAAGGATGGGTGGTGATGTTACAGTTCTGGAGGTGGGAAGTACAGTGCCTGCACTCTGAAGGATGGGTGATGATGTTACAGTCCTGGAGGTGGGAAGTACAGTGCCTGCACTCTGAAGGATGTGTTCGGAAGGTTACCTGAACTCTCATGTCAACACACTTCTGGCAAGACAGCTATAGAATGAATGATGGTGAATGTTTTCTTCTTTTAGGTCACCCTACCCCGTGTTTATATGAATTTATTTATCCATGTGTATTTTCCTGTTGTATATATATATATATATATATATATATATATATATATATATATATATATATATATATATATATATATATATATATATATATATATATGTATGTTTACATTCCTGGTTCATCTACTACACTTGGTATCGTTAATCCGGCAATTTACTCCGTAAATAATCAGCTAATTTGACACCCACATAAATGGCGGTTAATTCCAACTGAGGTAAAGTACGTAATTTAATTGGAGCCACTTTAGTTTTAGACATGACAAAGAGATTAAAGAAAATACAAAAATCTTTGAATTACTGTACGGAGGAGGACGAGGAGGAAGAAGAAGAAGAAGAAGAAGAAGAGGAAGAAGAAGAAGAAGAAGAAGAGGAGGAAGAAGAAGAAGAGAAGGAGGAGGAGGATGTAGTCTCACCATTACAGTATTGGACAGGGTTTTATAGAGTAGTGCTGGATGCAAATTTACGATTGGTCGCGTCCGTAAAACTGGGAAGGTTAGTCCCTTCTTCCTTGTAAGATACTGGTGAGAAGGTGTAGCCCAGGTGAAGGTAGGTGGCAGGGTGAGAAGGTGTAGCCCAGGTGAAGGTAGGTGGCAGGGTGAGAAGGTGTAGCCCAGGTGAAGGTAGGTGGCAGGGTGAGAAGGTGTAGCCCAGGTGAAGGTAGGTGGCAGGGTGAGAAGGTGCAACCTAGGTGAAGGTAGGTAGCAGGGTGAGAAGGTGCAGCACAGGTGAAGGTAGGTGGCAGGGTGAGGTGTAACCTAGGTGAAGGTAGGTGGCAGGGTGAGAAGGTGCAATCTAGGTGAAGGTAGGTGGCAGGGTGAGAAGGTGCAACCTAGGTGAAGGTAGGTGGCAGGGTGAGAAGGTGCAGCCCAGGTGAAGGTAGGTGGCAGGGTGAGAAGGTGCAGCCCAGGTGAAGGTAGGTGGCAGGGTGAGAAGGTGCAACCTAGGTGAAGGTAGGTGGCAGGGTGAGGAGGGAGGAGGGTAAAGAAGGTGGGAGGAAGAGGAGGATAGAAGCAAAGAGGAAGGGAGAGGAGGGATGTAGAAAAGGAGGGAGGGAGAGACGGAGGTAGGGGGAAAAGGAGGGAGAGAGAGGTGGGAGGGAGAGGAGGAGGGAGGTAGAGAAGGAGGGAGTGAGAGAAGGAGGGAGGGAGAGAAGGTGGGAGAGAGAGAGAGGAGGGAGGGAGAGAAGGTGGGAGGGAGAGAAGGAGGGATGGAGAGAAGGTGGGAGGGAGAGGAGGGGGAGGTAAAGAAGGAGGGAGGGAGAGAAGGAGGGAGGGAGAGAAGGAGGGAGGGAGAGAAGGTGGGAGGGAGAGGAGGGGGAAGGTAGGGATGGAAAGGAAGAGGGAGAGAGAGGAGGGGATAGGTAGAGAAGGAGGGAGGGAGAGAAGAGACTAAAGAAACTGAACTTTAGTAGAATAGAGAAGAGAAGAGCCAGGGAAGATATAATAACATATAGAGACAGAGAGAGTAGAGGAGGGTAGACTGTGAGGCTTGAAACACGTACACGAGGGAGCAGTGAGAAGGTAGGAATTACGAAGCTAACAAAAAGGGAACCAAGCAAGGGAGGAAGAAGGAAAAATGGGTGAGGAAAAGAAAAAATAAAGAAGAGAAAGAGAGAGAAAAGCCAGAAACAATATTCACTTTCACTTTTCCTCTTTCTCGTAACATTCTTCCTTCTACTTCACTTCCCTCGTTCTTTTCCTTTTTGTTCTTCTTCTTCTTCTCTTCTTTCTCACCTTCCTTGCACGTAATTCTTTTTCCATATTCTCATTTGTTATTTTTATCCTATTCTACGGCTTCCTCCTCTACTCCTCTTCCTCCTCCTCATCCACAATTCGAAATGTAGCAATCACAATTTCTAAAGTATAAACCACAACTCAAAAGGTACCACCCAAAATTCCAAAGGTACCACCCACAATTCCAAAGGTACCACCCACAATTCCAAAGGTACAACCCACAATTCCAAAGGTACCACCCACAATTCCAAAGGTACCCCCCACAATTCCAAAGGCACCAACCACAATTCCAAATGTACCACCCACAATTCCAAAAGTACCCCCCACAATTCCAAAGGTACCACCCAAAATTCCAAAGGCACCAACCACAATTGCGAAGGTATCAACCACAAAAGTAAGGTCAACCTGTAAACATTTACTCAAAGGTGAAGCTATCTTGTAAGATTTTACAAAGGCGAGGCCATCATATACGCAAGTTAGACTACCTTGCAGTTATATTTACAAAGGTGGGTATATCGTGTATGATGTGTTTACAAAGGTAGGCTGATATAAATTTTATACAAAGGTGCATCGATAGTTTATTTTTTTTCTTACAAAGGTGTGTTTGTCTTCATGGTCGCTATTGACTATGAGATGGTTGATTGTATGTTGGTTGAGTATCGTGTGTGTACTCATCTAATTGTGGTTGCAGGGGTCGAGACTCAGCGCCTGGCCCCACCGCTTCGCTGTCCGCTACTGGGTCTCTGCTCTCCCTGCTCCATGAGCTTTATCATACCTTGTCTTAAAACTATGTATGGTTACTGCCTCGACTATATCTTTCTCTAGACTATTCCACTTCCTGACTACTCTGTGGCTGAAGAAATGCTTCCTAACATCCCTTTGACTCATCTGAGTCTTCAGCTTCCAGTTGTGTCCCCTTGTTTCTGTGTTCCCTCTCTGGAACATCCTGTCACTGTCTACCTTGTCGATTCCCCGCAGTATTTTGTATGTCGTTATCATGTCTCCACTGACCCTTCTTTCCTCCAGTGTTGTTAGTCCTGTGTGTGTGTATGTGTGTGTGTGTGTGTACTCACCTAATTGTGGTTGCAGGGATCGAGACTCAGCTCCTGGCCCCGCATCTTCGCTGACTGTGTGTGTGTGTGTGTCTCTCTCTCTCTCTCCTTTCTCTCTCTCTCTCTCTCTCTCTCTCTCTCTCTCTCTCTCTCTCTCTCTCTCTCTCACGGGACCAGGAGCTGTGACTCGACCGCTGCAACCACAACTAAGTGAGTACATACACACACCATAACACTGTCTTCCAGTAATCACCAACATAATAAACAGGTGAAGAATGTCACAAGAGATTCCAATCCCACTGTGGCCATCAAGCCAGTGATCACAGACACGGGCACAAGAGGATCACACACCACAACACTAACTCCCTCTCCCTCCCTTGTTTCCACCCGGCTGACTAAAGTAACCGCTCACTCACAAAGAGGATTAGATGAAGATGTTTGCAAATCCAGTCAGGTAGAGTTATCATCTCCCTCTGTTGTCTTGCTGCAAAGAATTGTTAAAAAAAAATCTTTATTCTAGAGTTATAACTAGTAAGGTTGGTCTATAAGAGAAAATACGTTTATCGTCAGTTATTTAGTAGCTGAATTGCTAGTAAATAGATAGCCCTCCGAAGTGTAGCTTCCTCAGATATCGGTCAGAGTGCAGGTACTGTACTTCCCACCTCCAGGACTGTAACATCACCACCCATCCTTCAGAGTGCAGGTACTGTACTTCCCACCTCCAGGACTGTAACATCACCATCCATCCTTCAGAGTGCAGGTACTGTACTTCCCACCTCCAGGATTGTAACATCACCACCCATCCTTCAGAGTGCAAACACTGTACTTCCCACCTCCAGGACTGTAACATCACCATCCATCCTTCAGAGTGCAGGTACTGTACTTCCCACCTCCAGGATTGTAACATCACCACCCATCCTTCAGAGTGCAGGTACTGTACTTCCCACCTCCAGGACTGTAACATCACCACCCATCCTTCAGAGTGCAGGTACTGTACTTCCCACCTCCAGGACTGTAACATCACCACCTATCCTTCAGAGTGCAGGTACTGTACTTCCCACCTCCAGTACTGTAACATCACCACCCATCCTTCAGAGTGCAGGTACTGTACTTCCCACCTCCAGTACTGTAACATCACCACCCATCCTTCAGAGTGCAGGTACTGTACTTCCCACCTCCAGGACTGTAACATCACCACCCATCCTTCAGAGTGCAGGTACTGTACTTCCCACCTCCAGGACTGTAACATCACCACCCATCCTTCAGAGTGCAGCAAAGGTGTTGTTCCCTGTGATCGTATTTGCTTGAACCTCCTCCTCTTCTTTGCAACATTTCAAGCTCCTGATCATGTGTTGATTGCAACACGAAAGGCCTAGAGCTATTATTCAACTCTCCCCGTGGTTGTTTTGCATCTTGTATCGCTTGTTCGCTATTCTTGCATAACATTCATACATTCTTACATATTGTACATATTCATTCATTCTCTCTCTCTCTCTCTCTCTCTCTCTCTCTCTCTCTCTCTCTCTCTCTCTCTCTCTCTCTCTCTCTCTCTCTCTCTCTCTCTCTCTCTCTCTCTCTCTCAACTGGAAGAGAGAGAGGAGCACTTAGTTACATGTGAGTGTGGAAAGGATAAGAGAGTGTGTTTACACCATCAGCTGACTGACCACAACAAAGCCATCCAGCGAGCCTATGGAACTGTTGCCACGTCTTCCCAGACACATAATTTTCACTGGAGGAGAAACAATTTTCATAGGTACCACTGTTCACCCAAAGAAGTCATTCATCTCTCTTGCAACATGTCAGCTGCAACAATTTGGGAACCAGATGCTTAATCATGCGTAAATTTACGTAAGGTTTGGGCAAGCTGGAACCCCCTCTCGCCACAAGATGAATATGTTAAGAGGTTTCAACACGCTGTTAAGAGGTTTTTAAGAGGCTTTTCTGTCTCTCGATCCCAAAGGGCAACTCAAAACCTGTGCAGTAAAAACAGTAAAAGGATTATGTATAAAAAAGGGAGTCGAAGCCATGGAATACTTCAGGACTTAAGAGCAAGAGGGTATTATGTGCAGAGCTTTGAAAGCGAATTAAAGATGGCTTTTGTGTCGTTCATAGAGCTAAATGATCATTGTTGGTAACAACAGGAAGGTCAGACAGGCGATGAGTGGAAGAGGAGAGAGAGAGAGAGAGAGAGAGAGAGATAGAGAGAGAGGAATAGGAATGCGTGTGTGTATGTGTCTGGTTGTAGTGTGGGGGGTTAAGTCTCAACCTGGACTGTGCCTGGAGCTTGCTACCAACACTGTCTTCCTTCCAACACTCTCTTGCTACCAACACTGTCTTGGTACCAACACTATCTTGCTACCAACACTGTCTTTCTACCAGCACTGTCTTGCTACCAACATTGTCTTGCTACCAACATTGTCTTGCTACCAACATTGTCTTGTTACCAACATTGTCTTGTTACCAACACTGTCTTGCTACCAACATTGTCTTGTTACCAACACTGTCTTCCTACAAACATGTCTTGTACAATTGTCTTACCCAAAATTGTCTTGTCAATCTTGCTACCAACATTGTCTTGCTACCAACATTGTCTTGTTACCAACATTGTCTTGTTACCAACACTGTCTTGCTACCAACACTGTCTTGCTACCAACATTGTCTTGCTACCAACATTGTCTTGTTACCAACACTGTCTTGCTACCAACATTGTCTTGCTACAAAACTGTCTTGCTACCAACATTGTCTTGCTACAACATTGTCTTGCTACCAACACTGTCTTGCTACCAACATTGTCTTGCTACCAACACTGTCTTGCTACCAACATTGTCTTGCTAAACTTTTTGCTACCAACACTGTCTTGCTACCAACATTGTCTTTTCAACTGTCTTGCTACCAACACTGTCTTGCTACCAACACTGTCTTGCTACCAACATTGTCTTGTTACCAACATTGTCTTGCTACAAACACTGTCTTGCTACCAACATTGTCTTGCTACCAACACTGTCTTGCTACCAACATTGTCTTGTTACCAACACTGTCTTGCTACCAACACTGTCTTGCTACCAACATTGTCTTGCTACCAACATTGTCTTTCAACTGTCTCTACACATGTCTTGCAAACACTGTCTTGCTACCAACATTGTCTTGTAAACTTGCTACCAACATTGTGTCTTGCTACAAACATTCTTGTCTTGCTACACATCTCACATTGTCTTGTACCAACATTGTCTTGCTACCAACATTGTCTTGCTACAAACACTGTCTTGCTACAAACACTGTCTTGCTACCAACATTGTCTTGCTACAACATGTCTTGCTACAACACTGTCTTGCTACCAACATTGTCTTTACCAACACTGTCTTGCTACAACATTCTTGCTACCAACATGTCTTCTACCACACTGTCTTGCTAAATGTCTTTACCAACATTGTCTTGCTACCAACACTGTCTTGCTACCAACATTGTCTTGTTACCAACACTGTCTTGCTACCAACATTGTCTTGCTACCAACACTGTCTTGCTACCAACACTGTCTTGCTACCAACATTGTCTTGCTACCAACACTGTCTTGCTACCAACACTATCTTGCTACCAACACTGTCTTTCTACCAGCACTGTCTTGCTACCAACACTGTCTTGCTACCAACATTGTCTTGCTACCAACACTGTCTACCCACTGTCTTGCTACCAACACTGTCTTGCTACCAACACTGTCTTGCTACCAACACTGTCTTACTACCAACACTGTCTTGCTACCAACACTGTCTTGCTACCAACACTGTCTTGCAACCAACACTGTCTTGCTACCAACATTGTCTTGCTACCAACACTGTCTTGCAACCAACACTGTCTTGCAACCAACACTGTCTTGCTACCAACACTGTCTTGCAACCAACACTGTCTTGCTACCAACATTGTCTTGCTACCAACATTGTCTTGCTACCAACACTGTCTTGTTACCAACACTGTCTTGCTACAAACACTGTCTTGCTACCAACACTGTCTTGCTACCAACACTGTCTTGCAACTAACACTGTCTTGCTACCAACACTGTCTTGCTACCAACACTGTCTTGCTACCAACATTGTCTTGCTACCAACACTGTCTTGCTACCAACACTGTCTTGCTACCAACATTGTCTTGCTACCAACACTGTCTTGCTACCAACACTGTCTTACTACCACACTGTCTTGCTACCAACCTGCTTTACCAACATGTCTTGCAACCAACACTGTCTTGCTACCAACATTGTCTTGCTACCAACACTGTCTTGCAACCAACACTGTCTTGCAACCAACACTGTCTTGCTACCAACACTGTCTTGCAACCAACACTGTCTTGCTACCAACACTGTCTTGCTACCAACATTGTCTTGCAACCAACACTGTCTTGCTACCAACATTGTCTTGCTACCAACATTGTCTTGCTTCCAACACTTCCAACACTGCCTTGCCCAGATCTTTCCATTTGCTCACTACCTGAAACTAAAGAAATATTTCCCAACATCCTCGTGTCTTATCTGTGTTTTTAGCTTTCATCAGTGACCACTCGCCTCTGTGCCTCGCATTTCAGACAGTCTGTCCCTTTTCCACCCTGTCAAATCCTCTAAGTATCTTGTACGTTGTAAACATGTCTTCCATAGTCCCTCTTTCCTCTAAGTTACTTGGGAGTACATGGGAGTAGTTGGGAGTACATGGTAGTACATGGGAGTATATGGTAGTACATGTGAGTATATGAGTATATGGGAGTACTTGAGAGTACATGGGAAAGACAGATAGCTGAGGACTTAGAAGTCCACACTGAGGCTATCTACTGAGAAGAGCTATCTACTTCTGTCTATATTAAGGACTATTGTGTGTTATCTATGTGTAATAGACGAAGATAGAAGAGTAGAACATAGCTTAAAATATTTTTTATTCTCATATTTCTAATGCTCTCAGTTTCGGGACTCGTTTTGTTGCGAACTTTTAGAAATTTGCAAGTTGTTGAACATGGTCAACCAAGTGCTGGCTACATGCAGGTTCTGCGTACTCTATGATGTGTGTGTGTGTACTCAGCTAATTGTACTCACATAATTGTGGTTGCAGGGGTCGAGACTTAGCTCCTGGCCCCGCCTCTTCACTGACCGCTACTAGGTCCTCTATCTCCCTGCTCCATGAGCTTTATCATACCTCGTCTTAAAGCTATGTATGGTTCCTGCCTCCACTACACTCCACTTTTAGTTACCATTTTGTCCTAGGCACATGTCGACTGTGTGTGTGTGTATCTGTGTGTGTGTATATATGTATGTGTGTATCTGTTTGTGTGTGTATCTGTGTGTGTGTGTATATATATGTACTCACCTAATTGTGGTTGCAGGGGTCGATTCATAGCTCCTGTGTATATGTGTGTGTGTGTATGTGTGTGTAGAAGAGAACCAGCTGGTGAAGAGCACAAATGGGCTTGTCTGAGAGATGGGGTAAGATAAGGTTATGTTGTTTAAGTGCATCGACCCCAGAGACAAGGATGCTAAAACCTTACGACACGGAGACATGGAAGCTAAAAGTTCTGGAGACGGAGACATGGAAGCTAAAAGTTCTGGAGAGGGAGACATGGAAGCTAAAAGTTCTGGAGAGGGAGACATGGAAGCTAAAAGTTCTGGAGACGGAGACATGGAAGCTAAAAGTTCTGGAGAAGGAGACATGGAAGCTAAAAGTTCTGGTGAAGGAGACATGGAAGCTAAAAGTTCTGGTGAAGGAGACATGGAAGCTAAAAGTTCTGGAGAAGGAGACATGGAAGCTAAAAGTTCTGGAGAGGGAGACATGGAAGCTAAAAGTTCTGGAGAAGGAGACATGGAAGCTAAAAGTTCTGGTGAAGGAGACATGGAAGCTAAAAGTTCTGGTGAAGGAGACATGGAAGCTAAAAGTTCTGGTGAAGGAGACATGGAAGCTAAAAGTTCTGGTGAAGGAGACATGGAAGCTAAAAGTTCTGGTGAAGGAGACATGGAAACTAAAAGTTCTGGTGAAGGAGACATGGAAGCTAAAAGTTCTGGAGAAGGAGACATGGAAGCTAAAAGTTCTGGAGAGGGAGACATGGAAGCTAAAAGTTCTGGAGAAGGAGACATGGAAGCTAAAAGTTCTGGTGAAGGAGACATGGAAGCTAAAAGTTCTGGAGAAGGAGACATGGAAGCTAAAAGTTCTGGAGAGGGATACATGGAAGCTAAAAGTTCTGGAGAAGGAGACATGGAAGCTAAAAGTTCTGGTGAAGGAGACATGGAAGCTAAAAGTTCTGGTGAAGGAGACATGGAAGCTAAAAGTTCTGGTGAAGGAGACATGGAAGCTAAAAGTTCTGGTGAAGGAGACATGGAAGCTAAAAGTTCTGGAGAAGGAGACATGTAAGCTAAAAGTTCTGGAGAAGGAGACATGGAAGCTAAAAGTTCTGGAGAAGGAGACATGGAAGCTAAAAGTTCTGGAGAGGGAGACATGGAAGCTAAAAGTTCTGGAGAAGGAGACATGGAAGCTAAAAGTTCTGGTGAAGGAGACATGGAAGCTAAAAGTTCTGGTGAAGGAGACATGGAAGCTAAAAGTTCTGGAGAAGGAGACATGGAAGCTAAAAGTTCTGGAGAGGAGACATGGAAGCTAAAAGTTCTGGAGAAGGAGACATGGAAGCTAAAAGTTCTGGTGAAGGAGACATGGAAGCTAAAAGTTCTGGAGAGGGAGACATGGAAGCTAAAAGTTCTGGAGAGGGAGACATGGAAGCTAAAAGTTCTGGAGAAGGAGACATGGAAGCTAAAAGTTCTGGAGAAGGAGACATGGAAGCTAAAAGTTCTGGAGAAGGAGACATGGAAGCTAAAAGTTCTGGAGAAGGAGACATGGAAGCTAAAAGTTCTGGAGAGGGAGACATGGAAGCTAAAGGTTCTGGAGAGGGAGACATGGAAGCTAAAAGTTCTGGAGAAGGAGACATGGAAGCTAAAAGTTCTGGAGAAGGAGACATGGAAGCTAAAAGTTCTGGAGAAGGAGACATGGAAGCTAAAAGTTCTGGAGAAGGAGACATGGAAGCTAAAAGTTCTGGAGAAGGAGACATGGAAGCTAAAAGTTCTGGAGAAGGAGAGAGAGATGTAAAGAGTAAGTAGGTACCTGGGTGTTACTTACCTTGAACCTGCTGTCTCCGTCCACCTAGCAGTAAGTAGGTACCTGGGTATTAGTCACCTCACACCTGCTGTCCCTGTCCACCTAGCAGTATGTAGGTACCTGGGTGTTAGTCACCTCACACCTGCTGTCCCTGTCCACCTAGCAGTAAGTAGGTACCTGGGTGTTAGTCACCTCACACCTGCTGTCCCTGTCCACCTAGCAGTAAGTAGGTACCTGGGTGTTAGTCACCTCACACCTGCTGTCCCTGTCCACCTAGCAGTAAGTAGGTACTTGGGTATTAGTCACCTCACACCTGCTGTCCCTGTCCACCTAGCAGTAAGTAGGTACCTGGGTGTTAGTCACCTCACACCTGCTGTCCCTGTCCACCTAACAGTCATACATAAGTACACTTCCTCAAGTGTACAATTGTCTTACATATTAACGAGCATGTAAATTCACTTAAGATAATCACACAAGACAATGAAAATAACTTATTTTTAATATTATCCTCGTAATATTAAGAGCCTAGCTATAGAACACGTCAGAAATCAGTCATAATATCGACAATTAAAATAACTGAGTAAGTTAAGTGTGTGAAAGTCAGTAGCAATGAAAGGGTGTGCATCAGTAACTCGCATTTGGGAGACTGAAACGTATGACGACGTTTCGGTCCAACTTGGACCATTAGTTAGTTAATGGTTCAGGTGGGAGCGAAACGTCGGGGTAAGTTTCTCCCTGCTATGTGCGGGTTATTTGTGTATTGTCTCAGTCACGGTATTGTGCCTTTTCATTCTTTAAAAGGAGGTACAGTAGAGATAAAGTGAATAATTTATGAGAGTATTAGAGATAATCAACTTAATAGGCAATCTAATAATAATAATAATAATAATAATAAGAGTCCTTATTTGTACAAGTACATGTACAAGGTATACAGACCATAGCTGACATCAATGACACATAACTATATAGAAAGCCGCTTGTTATGCTGAGCATTTCGGGAAAATTAAGTCAGTTTTTCCCCAGGATGCGACCCACACCAGTCGACTAACACCCAGGTACCTATTTTACTCAAGGGTGAACATGGACAGTAGGTATATTAAGGAAACACGCCCTAATGTTTCCACTCATACCGGGGATCGACCCCAGGATCTCAGCGTGTGAGCTGAGTGCGTTAGTACTCCCTTTCTCTAACTTCAATCATTAGGATCCCTCTTAGCTCTCTTCCAGACCTGGTTCATGCTATGACTGGCCTTGACATGCTCAGGCAACACTTTCCATCCTTTATTGATGTATAATTAAAGATGTTTGTATCCTGACCACTTACTGCAGGTGCTACAAGACTTTGTTAACCTCCCCTTGTACCATACTGGCTTTAGCGATGTTTTAGCTGTGTATAGAGGTGTTTTAGCTCTGTTTAGTGGTGTTATGCCAGTCATTAGTGATGTTTTAGCTGGTTTTTAGGTGTGTTTAGTGGTGTTTTAGCTGTGTTTATGGTTTTTTAGCTCTGTTTAATGGTGTTATGGCACTGTTTAGTATGTTTTAGGTGTGTTTAGTGGTTTTAAGGTGTGTGTTTTAGGTGTGTTTAGTGTTTTTTAAGGATATCTTCAGGACACTGATGGTGAATAATTTTATTAACATGATGAATGATCAATTTTATTGCTACAGAGTTTGGTTTATAACTAGTTTAAGAAAAGGTGACATAACTGACATGTTGTGCCTTAATAAACTTAGTAAAGTCCTTGGTTATGTAGAGCATTACGGGCGTCTTTTATGATCATGTTAGGCTCCCTTACACCTGCTGCTGCTGTAAGTAGGTATCTGGGTGTTACTCTCCCTTACACCTGCTGCTGCTGTAAGTAGGTATCTGGGTGTTAGTCTTCCTTACACCTGCTGCTGCTGCTGTAAGTAGGTATCTGGGCGTTAGTTTCCTTTACACTTGCTGCTGTAAGTAAGTATCTGGGTGTTAGTCTCCCTTACACTTGCTGCTGCTGTAAGTAGGTATCTGGGTGTTAGTCTTCCTTACACCTGCTGCTGCTGCTGCTGTAAGTAGGTGTCTGGGCATTAGTTTCCTTTACACTTGTTGCTCTAAATAAGTATCTGGGTGTTAGTCTCCCTTACATCTGCTGCTGTTGTAAGTAGGTATCTGGGTGTTAGTCTCCCTTACACCTGCTGCTTCTGTTCACCTAGAAGTAAGTTTATTTAGACACAGGTACACATAAGTTCAATTATCATACATAGTGTAAATCACCTATGGAAATAAGTCACTTTGTCTGACTTTTTTTGGGCTATCCTGGGTAATCTACACATGCTGCTATGTATGATAATTTATGTAATTGAATTTGTGTACCTCAACCTGAATAAACTTACTTATGGTAACCCAAAAAAGTCTCCCTTACACCAGCTGTTGTTCTCCTAGCAGTAAGTAGGTACTCAGGTGTTGATGGACTGTTATGGGTAGCATCCTGTGGGAAGAGGATTGAAGGACTCCCTTGGATATAAGTCAGTCCAATGATATCCTGATTTCACTGGGTTAACCTGGATTATTAACTCTCCGGGTTAAATAATCCCAACACAGTCATGTTATCCTCTCCAGTGCAAACTGAAGTACCGAGAATTATCCTCCTGACGATGGTTCTGGGCTACCTTCTATTTCCCCAGGAGCTATATAACCCCCACGGATTTATCTCTGCCTCATAAATCAATATTCAAATTACCCAAGTTAGTCCTAACAATATTTCTTTTTGTTACATTTTCTGTAACAGTAAATTTAGTATTATATGGTTTTCTATGATTTGTTTACGGTTGACTCGTATATTTTGCGCAAGTAAGTTTATTTAGGTACAAATTCGCCATTTTAGTTCATTGTAGTTGCCTTACATAGCAAACTATGTGTAAATCAGCTGGTGTAGTCTTAAAACCCCATTAACCCTTTCTGTTGATTCGCCCTGTAGTTACTTTATTGTTCTCCTCAACTGTTTTACAGTAAGACTAACCTTGATAAAATCATCCAACCTGTTTCATTCCTTTATTGCTGCTTAACAGGTGCTGTTCCATTCCTTTATTGCTGCTTAACAGGTGCTGTTCCATTCCTTTATTGCTGTTTAACAGGTGCTGTTCCATTCCTTTATTGCTGTTTAACAGGTGCTGTTCCATTCCTTTATTGCTGTTTAACAGGTGTTTGAGGCCTGACCACCTACTGTAGGTACTACAAAATTGTGTTCCTCTGGTACTATACTGGTTATGGTTCCCAACTTTGGTATAAGATGCAGCAAGATGTTCTGGACACTGTGAGTAATTTTGTAGACTCTTCACCATCTCCAAGGCTGAGGGACTGATTACCTCGTTTACTGTATATAGTTCTACTGTCTTCACATTATGTCCTTGAACTGATAAAGCCACTGGATGGCGAAAAGTCTACAAATAAAGATACTCAGATGTTGCACATGGGTCTAATTCTTCTTGATTCAGCTATGAAAATAAAAATGTTTATTTCCTTGCAAAGCTTACAATGTGTGGTTCACATATTACAAAATATTAATTACAAAGAAAGCCACTAGCATGCCTAGGCATTTTTTGGGTTACCCTGGGTTCTCTACACATATGCTGCTATGTATGATAATCTATGTAGCTGTATTTGTATATACCTGAATAAACTTACTTACTTACTTACTTACTTACTTACTTACTTACTTACTTACTTACTAGGCATATTGATCATTTCCAGTAATTCGTCCTGGCCTACATGCTCTCTTGTACCCAGGGCCCGGGATGAATCTCACCATATTATTCTGCATAATTTGAACTCTTAAAGTTTTTTGTTTGAGCAGAGTACCATGAAAAACGAGAATAATCTACGTGACATTGTATAACAACTAGCTCGATTGCTAGTGCACTCAGCTCACCTCGGGGCCAGGAGCTGTGAATCGACCCCTGCAACCACAACTAGGTGAGTACACACTCAGCTCACACACTGAGGTCCGTGGTTCGATCCCCGGTACGGGTGGAAACATTAGGACGTGTTTCCTTAAGACATCTGCTGTCCATGTTCATCCATCAGTAAAATATGTACCTGGGTGTTAGCAGACTGGTGTGGGTCGCATCCTGGGACAAAATTAGCCTAATTTGCCCGAAATGCTCTGCATAACCAGGGGCTTTGTATATAATGATGTCAGCTATGGTCTCTATACTTTGTATACTTAGTTGTAGAAATAAAGATTATTATTATTATTATTATTATTATTATTATTATTATTATTATTATTATTATTATTATTATAGTTATTATAGTGTACTGGGAGCCTCGTTGGCATCTGCCTTTCTAAACAGGCAATATCGTTTACTATCACCTCTCCTGACACACATGGGTCGGAGGTGTTCCCTTACATTTCACTTTCGCAAACAATTCATTAGTTTGTCATTAGTAAGTGGGGGTCCATAATAATAAACAGTATACGTATTTTACTGGGTTTGGCTGGATGTGGGTGTTTAACCTCAATGGTAATAAGTCACTTTGTTTGACTTTTCTGGGTTATTCTAAGTAATTTACACATGCTTACTATGCAATCACAATATGCAGAATAACCACTGTGAAAAACTGCGAATATCCAATCACTTTCGTGATTTCTCACATTATCACGAAAACGCTTGGAAATTCACTATTTTTTCACTGTAGTTATTTTGCGTATGTCAGTATGGATGATAATTGCAATTACCTAAATTTGTATAACTGTACCTATACGTAAATTAACTTACTTTGTCTTAAAACAAGACTCATCAGTGTGGGATGATTCTCTCAGTCAAGATACTATCGTGATGAATTCGCTGTTACACTATATTAAAAGTATTTACCTTATCAGTTACTTTCTTTGTGCCACAGAGTACGGCTTCTGTTGTTTCCTAAGCTTAGTGATAGTTTGTCATTTACTAACCATGTGTTGCTGGGGTCTTGTCTCCAGTAAGTAAGTATATTCAGGTATACACAAATACAGTTGCATAGATTATCATACATACCAGCATATGTGTAGAGAACTTAGGCTATCCCAAAACAGTCAAAGTGACTTATTTCCATTGGGGTCCTTTTAATACCTTATTATTATACTATGATAATACATTATCTGTATCCTGTGGGTCTCTACTCGAAACTAAGAGAGAGAACTGTCATCTGTACACAACAGAAGTTTCAACCTAACACTGATGGGCATGACGCCTTAATCACAGGGAAATAACAAGGGACCCAGAATACTACCTTGTGGTACTCCACAATGTTATCGGAACCAGTTCTGATTCCATGTTACTGATGCTGACTGTTTTCTGTCGCTCAGGTAAGATTTCAACCAGTCTATAGAGTCTATACCCATAGCTTGTAGTTTCTCATATAATTTGCTGTGGTTTAAAGTATCAAATGTCGTTTGTAAATCTAGGTAAGATGACCCCTCCCCTCCCCCTAGAGCTGTCTAAGAGGGAAAAACGATAAACCAGTTTAATAAAATGGTTTTTCGTTTTTTGTCCCTCGTTCTATCTTATTTTCATCAACATTTTCCTGGTATTTCCTAGTATCTTCGAGTATTTCCTAGTTTTCCCGAGAGTTCTCAGACTCCCTACAGCTGTATCCTGGTCTTTACACTCATCTGTGTGTCCTGGAGTCGTTCAGGCATTTATGATGCTTTCTGACCTGAAGGGGTTTCCCAGTCTCTTCAGGCTGCCTGGCTGTCAGACTTATTAGCTGGAAGGCTGGCTGTCAGACTTATTACCCGGAAGGCTGGCTGTCAGACTTATTAGCTGGAAGGCTGGCTGTCAGACTTATTAGCTGGAAGGCTGGCTGTCAGACTTATTAGCCGGAAGGCTGGCTGTCAGACTTATTAGCCGGAAGGCTGGCTGTCAGACTTATTACCCGGAAGGCTGGCTGTCAGACTTATTAGCTGGAAGGCTGGCTGTCAGACTTATTAGCCGGAAGGCTGGCTGTCAGACTTATTAGCCGGAAGGCTGGCTGTCAGACTTATTACCCGGAAGGCTGGCTGTCAGACTTATTAGCTGGAAGGCTGGCTGTCAGACTTATTAGCCGGAGGGCTGGCTGTCAGACTTATTAGCTGGAAGGCTGGCTGTCAGACTTATTAGCTGGAAGGCTGACTGTCAGACATATTAGCCGGAAGGCTGGCTGTCAGACTTATTAGCCGGAAGGCTGGCTGTCAGACTTATTAGCCGGAAGGCTGGCTGTCAGGCTTACAACAGGTGATAGCTGGCTGGTGAGTACCTAAATAGATTTCTCCACTGTTGTTAAGCTGCGTATCATCTGTGCGCCGCTGAACAAGAACATTTTTATGACTTAATGAGGAATTGAAGTAAATTCTGTGTATATACACTGAGATATATACCTCTCAGTTTATATACATATCGATAGACACCTCTCGGTGTATATACACTGAGAGATACAACCCTCTACGTGTATATAAACAGAGATATACACACATCTCGATGTATATACACAGAGATACATGCCTCTCGGTGTGTGTATATAATCTTATACACACCTCTCAGTGTATATACTCTTATACACACCTCTCAGTGTATATACTCTGATACTCACCTTTCAGTGTATATACTCTGCACACCTCTCAGTGTACACACTGTGTGTGGAGTAGTAGTGAGTGACAGGAACAATGCTGTTACAGACGGTGGAACTAACTTGCTTAACACACCACAGGGTCCAGTGTGGCTTCGCTTATACACCGACGATAGTACAGTGTTGTCGTGTTAACCAGCTTCCTGAACGACCTGTGTCGTTCATCACCATCACCATCACCATCATCATCACCAATATCATCATCTTAATCCATCTTATCTCAGCAGACTACACTATACAAAACATTTAATATTAAAAAGGCCACAATACAAGGCGCTTCTCAAACATTCGTTAAAAGAAGTGTTTTTTGTGTGTGAAATTCAGCGATGATGGATTAGCGAAGAAGAGGGAAAAAAAAACGCAGAATCCGGATTGATCCTCTTTATCGACCGTTCAGTGACGTCACTAGCGTTTATATTACGAAGGATGACACGTGACGCTGTAAGATGTTTTAAAACCTTCGTGGTTTTTTGAGATTGGTATTTTAATGGGGTTTAAATTCAGTCTATTACACAACTGTCATTAAGACTGTCACGTGTACACCACCAGTCACTACACGAGGGTCATTAAGACTGTACACCACCAGTCACTACACGAGGGTCATTAAGACTGTACACCACCAGTCACTACACGAGGGTCATTAAGACTGTACACCACAAGTCACTACACGAGGGTCATTAAGACTGTACACCAGTCACTACACGAGGGTCATTAAGACTGTACACCACCAGTCACTACACGAGGGTCATTAAGACTGTACACCACCAGTCACTACACGAGGGTCATTAAGACTGTACACCACCAGTCACTACACGAGGGTCATTAAGACTGTACGCCACCAGTCACTACACGAGGGTCATTAAGACTGTACCCACCAGTCACTACACGAGGGGCATTAAGACTGTACACCACCAGTCACTACACGAGGGTCATTAAGACTGTACACCACCAGTCACTACACGAGGGTCATTAAGACTGTACACCACCAGTCACTACACGAGGGTCATTAAGACTGTACACCACCAGTCACTACACGAGGGTCATTAAGACTGTACACCACAAGTCACTACACGAGGGTCATTAAGACTGTACACCAGTCACTACACGAGGGTCATTAAGACTGTACACCACCAGTCACTACACGAGGGTCATTAAGACTGTACGCCACCAGTCACTACACGAGGGTCATTAAGACTGTACCCACCAGTCACTACACGAGGGTCATTAAGACTGTACACCACCAGTCACTACACGAGGGTCATTAAGACTGTACACCACCAGTCACTACACGAGGGTCATTAAGACTGTACACCACCAGTCACTACACGAGGGTCATTAAGACTGTACGCCACCAGTCACTACACGAGGGTCATTAAGACTGTACACCACCAGTCACTACACGAGGGTCATTAAGACTGTACACCAGTCACTACACGAGGTCATTAAGACCGTACACCACCAGTCACTACACGAGGGTCATTAAGACTGTACACCAGTCACTACACGAGGGTCATTAAGACTGTACACCACCAGTCACTACACGAGGGTCATTAAGACTGTACACCACCAGTCACTACACGAGGGTCATTAAGACTGTACGCCACCAGTCACTACACGAGGGTCATTAAGACTGTACACCACCAGTCACTACACGAGGGTCATTAAGACTGTACACCACCAGTCACTACACGAGGGTCATTAAGACTGTACACCAGTCACTACACGAGGGTCATTAAGACTGTACACCACCAGTCACTACACGAGGGTCATTAAGACTGTACGCCACCAGTCACTACACGAGGGTCGTTAAGACTGTACACCACCAGTCACTACACGAGGGTCATTAAGACTGTACACCACCAGTCACTACACGAGGGTCATTAAGACTGTCACCTGTACACCACCAGACACTACACGAGGGTCATTAAGACTGTCACCTGTACACCACCAGTCACTACACGAGGGTCATTAAGACTGTCACCTGTACACCACCAGTCATTACACGAGGATCATTAAGACTGTACACCACAAGTCACTACACGAGGGTCATTAAGACTGTACACCACCAGTCACTACACGAGGGTCATTAAGACTGTACACCACCAGTCACTACACGAGGGTCATTAAGACTGTCACCTGTACACCACCAGTCACTACACGAGGGTCATTAAGACTGTCACCTGTACACCACCAGACACTACACGAGGGTCATTAAGACTGTCACCTGTACACCACCAGTCACTACACGAGGGTCATTAAGACTGTCACCTGTACACCACCAGTCACTACACGAGGGTCATTAAGACTGTCACCTGTACACCACCAGTCACTACACGAGGGTCATTAAGACTGTCACCTATACACCACCAGTCACTACACGAGGGTCATTAAGACTTTACACCACCAGTCACTACACGAGGGTCATTAAGACTGTACACCACCAGTCACTACACGAGGGTCATTAAGACTGTCACCTGTACACCACCAGACACTACACGAGGGTCATTAAGACTGTCACCTGTACACCACCAGTCACTACACGAGGGTCATTAAGACTGTCACCTGTACACCACCAGTCATTACACGAGGATCATTAAGACTGTACACCACAAGTCACTACACGAGGGTCATTAAGACTGTACACCACCAGTCACTACACGAGGGTCATTAAGACTGTCACCTGTACACCACCAGTCACTACACGAGGGTCATTAAGACTGTCACCTGTACACCACCAGTCACTACACGAGGGTCATTAAGACTGTACACTACCAGTCACTACACGAGGGTCATTAAGACTGTACACCACAAGTCACTACACGAGGGTCATTAAGACTGTACACCACAAGTCACTACACGAGGGTCATTAAGACTGTACACCACCAGTCACTACACGAGGGTCATTAAGACTGTACACCACCAGTCACTACACGAGGGTCATTAAGACTGTACACCACCAGTCACTACACGAGGGTCATTAAGACTGTACACCACCAGTCACTACACGAGGGTCATTAAGACTGTACACCACCAGTCACTACACGAGGGTCATTAAGACTGTACACCACAAGTCACTACACGAGGGTCATTAAGACTGTACACCACCAGTCACTACACGAGGGTCATTAAGACTGTACACCACCAGTCACTACACGAGGGTTATTAAGACTGTACACCACCAGTCACTACACGAGGGTCATTAAGACTGTACACCACCAGTCACTACACGAAGGTCATTAAGACTGTACACCACCAGTCACTACACGAGGGTCATTAAGACTGTACACCACCAGTCACTACACGAGGGTCATTAAGACCCTCACCTGTACACATGTCACCTGGACTATAAATTTTAATACTTCAGAATATTCTTCATAATCTTAAAGGTAAGAATAATCTCCATAAAAAATACAAAATGTGTTATTTGTCAAACTAACAATTTGACTTAACTTTTATACAAATATGTAAGTAAATGTCTCAAAGAACCGACAAGATGATAAAACAGACACCTGTGTAACACTTGGGTATCTGTATTGTTGAAACGTTTCTCCAGCCAGTGGCTTCCTCAGTCCAATCCAAGAAGAATGGTTGAAGATCAGAAGGAGTTTGAGGTAATCAGTCCCTCAGTCTGGAGTCGACATAATCAGTCCATCAATCTTGATAAGATTACAAGATATGTGGGTAGAAGGTTATATACTGGAGACAGGTGAGGTGAAGCAGTGGTAGGTGGCGTCACCTTGGACAAAGTCAAAGGTGAAGCAGTGGTAGGTGGCGTCACCATGGATAAAGTCACAGGTGAAACAGTGGTAGGCGGCGTCACCTTGGACAGTCACAGGTGAAGCAGTGGTAGGTGGCGTCACCATAGACAAAGTCACAGGTGAAGCAGTGTTAGGTGGCGTCACCATGGACAAAGTCACAGGTGAAGCAGTGGTAGGCGGCGTCACCTTGGACAAAGTCACAGGTGAAGCACTGGTAGGTGGCGTCACACTGGACAAAGAAACAGGTGAAGCAGTGGTAGGCGGCATCACCTTGGACAAAGTCACAGGTGAAGCAGTGGTAGGTGGCGTCGCACTGGACAAAGCCACAGGTGAAGCAGTGGTAGGTGGCGTCACCTTGGACAAAGTCACAGTTGAAGCAGTGGTAGGCGGCGTCACCTTGGATAAAGTCACAGGTGAAGCAGTGGTAGGCGGCGTCACCTTGGACAAAGTCACAGGTGAAGCAGTGGTAGGCGGCGTCACACTGGACAAAGTCACAGGTGAAGCAGTGGTAGGCGGCGTCACACTGGACAAAGCCACAGGTGAAGCAGTGGTAGGCGGCGTCACCTTGGACAAAGTCACAGGTGAAGCAGTGGTAGGCGGCGTCACACTGGACAAAGTCACAGGTGAAGCAGTGGTAGGCAGCGTCACCTTGGACAAAGCCACAGGTGAAGCAGTGATAGGCGGCGTCACACTGGACAAAGCCACAGGTGAAGCAGTGGTAGGCGGCGTCACCTTGGACAAAGTCACAGGTGAAGCAGTGGTAGGCGGCGTCACCTTGGACAAAGTCACAGGTGAAGTAGGGGTAGGTGGCGTCACCTTGGACAAAATCACAGGTGAAGCAGTGGTAGGCGGCGTCACCTTGGAGAAAGTCACAGGTGAAGCAGTGGTAGGCGGCGTCACAGTGGACAAAGTCACAGGTGAAGCAGTGGTAGGTGGCGTCACCTTGGACAAAGCCACAGGTGAAGCAGTGGTAGGTGGCGTCACCTTGGACAAAGCCACAGGTGAAGCAGTGGTAGGTGGCGTCACACTGGACAAAGTCACAGGTGAAACAGTGGTAGGCGGCGTCACAGTGGACAAAGTCACAGGTGAAGCAGTGGTAGGTGGCGTCACACTGGACAAAGTCACAGGTGAAGCAGTGGTAGGTGGCGTCACACTGGACAAAGTCACAGGTGAAGCAGTGGTAGGCGGCGTCACCTTGGACAAAGTCACAGGTGAAGCAATGGTAGGTGGCGTCACCTTGGACAAAGTCACAGGTGAAGCAGTGGTAGGCGGCGTCACCTTGGACAAAGTCACAGTTGAAGCAGTGGTAGGCGGCGTCACACTGGACAAAGTCACAGGTGAAGCAATGGTAGGTGGCGTCACCTTGGACAAAGTCACAGGTGAAGCAGTGGTAGGCGGCGTCACACTGGACAAAGCCACAGGTGAAGCAGTGGTAGGCGGCGTCACACTGGACAAAGTCACAGGTGAAGCAGTGGTAGGCGGCGTCACACTGGACAAAGTCACAGGTGAAGCAGTGGTAGGTGGCGTCACACTGGACAAAGTCACAGGTGGAAGTAGGTCATGACTATAGGTTAGACAAGAGTAGAATTCCCTGTATCAAGATGTCAAGATGTTGCAGTGTCTGACAACAATGTTGATAAATGCTTCACTGAACCTCACTCTCCCTTCTGATCTTCACCATTCTTCTCTGTATTGGACTGATGAAGCCACTGTGTGGCGAAACGTTTCCACAATAAAGATACCCGAGTGTTGCACATGTGTCTGATACATATGTTGGATAAATGTATGTGTGTATGTGTGTGTGTGTGTGTGTATGTGTACTCGCCTAGTTGTGGTTGCAGGGGTCGATTCATAGCTCCTGGCTCCTGTGTGTATGTGTGATGTAGGATTTTGGAACGGGTCAGTGAACTTGCTCCTTTCTTATGCATTGTTTGAGCTTATGGCCTGAAATATTTAACTTGATTTACCTATACACATTTTTCCTTCTCACTGGTTGAATATAATTTTAATATATTTAGAGGTTTGATTTATTTGCAATTTATCGTTTTATTGAAAAAGCTTTACTAATATTAGTGAAAGTATGTATCAGTAGACCCTCCCACATTGTATTTTGAGCTAGGTAGCACCTCACTGGGTGAGGTGTTGTCACCTTCTCTGAGTGAGGTGTCACCTCAGTGTCTATAATTGAATCAGCACTTATCGCTGTTTCTAACACAATTAAACAAAACAAAGGCAGCTTCACCATCTCTGAAGTCTTAGCAAGAATCCTCCTGAAAACAGTAAACCCTACCATCACATAGTCTCTCCTGCTAATACCACACAAGCACATTGCAGATGTGGAACACTGCTACAGGCCTTCTCTTTTCCAACCTCCTACAGAAATATTTGTCTAACCTGTTGTAATACTACCCAAGTAATTGTTTTTATCACCTTTTACTCATGTGCAAGTTGATTGTTCTACCTTATTGTATTACTACTACTACTACTACAACTTATATCACTACTACTTCTACCACCACTAGTATTACACCTCACTTTGAGAGTATATTTATACCCTCTGTGTCCATATATTGTTTGTAACGGCTTGAAAAAGCTCCTGGAGAGCGAAACGTTGCCACAATAAAATGTCTCATTAGTTGCATTTGTGTCCTTTTACTTTAGAACCCTTGCATACAGTTCATCAGGGCCTGGGGATTTGTTAGGTTTTAATTTATCTATTTGTCTAAGGACCATGTGACTTGTGACCCTAATCGTGCATAGTTTACTATCGTCCTGTTCTACATAATTTATTATTTCTGTAATATCGCTAGTATCTTCCTGTGTAAAAACTGAGAGGAAGTAAGTGTTAAAAATTCTACACATTTCCTTATCACTGACGGTGAGCTGACCTGAGTAACTTTTGAGTGGGCCAATCTTGTCCCTAATCTTACTTCTGTATACCTGAAAAAATCCTTTTGGGTTAGTTTTCGAAAGGATTTTTTTCAGGTATGCAGAAGTAAGATTAAGGACAAGATAGGCCCACTCAAAGGTTACTCAGGTCAGCTCACCGTCAGTGATAAGGAAATGTGTAGAATTTTTAACACTTCCTCTCAGTTTTTACACAGGAAGATACTAGCGATATTCCAAAAATAATAAATTATGTAGAACAGGACGATGTCATTGACCTCCTCATGTCTAGCATACTTCCCTTCTTATGTGTGACACACGAGACCATGAAGTTCGAATTGAACAGTCGTCGCCCTGCCGCAAATACACCTATGTTCGGTGAGTATGAGGGCGGCTAGGCGAAGCGCAACACCAATCCGAATGGGCTGTGGGTCGAGTCGAGTCCCCAGAGAGGAATTGGGAACAGCTAGAAGGAAATCTCCTGAGTGTGGTGCCTTCACCGCTAGGAGACGAGCTTTGTCCTTTCCTGAAGCGTTGGTGAGCATTGTGTTGGCAATTTTTTTCATGATCGGTTTGTCCCAGTGGTACTGTTTGTGCTCTTTGGGAGGAGCTGGTCTACTGGAGGAGTCTGCCAGGATGTCCCACCGCACGGTTGCCTCAATGAACCTGGGGTCTTGAGCTCCCACCACACCTCTCAAACGTTCAGGGACAATCTTCTTGACTAATCCACATGAGGCCAAACACGATGACAGAAATGCAGGTAAACGCTACCTGCAGTAATCGCGAAAAAGCGATACAAGATTCAAAACAACAATTGGGGGAGTTGAATGATAGCTCTACGCTTATTTTATCTAGAGTCGTTGCCCTGAACGCATCAGCCTGTACTTCCTACTCATTTCTGCACCATTGTAAGCTCCTGAAGATGTGTAGATTGCAACACGAAAGGCCTTTGAGCTATCATTCATCTCTTCCTGTGGCTGTTAAGCATATACTACATATAAACACTGAAGGAAAAGGGCAATAAGAAGATGTAGCTATTAATTCATCTCATTTATTTAACAAATGTTAAAATGTGTGTTGTGGATGTACATGGTGAAGACAGCAGCAGTACTGATGCGATGACCATAGGTGTCAATATTATGCATACTGGCAAGCTGACGTGACCTTAACGAACACTACCATTTGATTAACAATTTGATTATTTCCACAGTTCAAAACATTGCCAATGCACTCACACATTCTTATATATATATATATATATATATATATATATATATATATATATATATATATATATATATATATATATATATATATATATATATATATATATAATGTCGTCCCGAATAGGTAAAACTTGCTATTTTGGCTTAAATAGCAACGCTCTTCTTGCCGAATAAGGCAAGCGAAAATTTGTGTATGCAATAATTTCGCAAAAATCATTCTGAACCTAACGTAAAAAAATATATTTCATTGTGTTTGTTTATTATTAAATTATTGTAAACTTATCTAAAATATATTTAGTTAGATTAGGCTAAATTAAATTGAGCTTGTTATAATAAAGTTAGGTAAGTTTTCTAATTTTTTTTTTGGTACAAAATTATTAATTTTTACATTAACATAAATGAAGAAAAATATACCTTTAAACGTATAAGAGAAAATTTTAGAAAGGACTTAATTTTAAATGAGTTCTTGCTAATTGACCAATTTACCTATTCGGTGATTTATATATATATATATATATATATATATATATATATATATATATATATATATATATATATATATATATATATATATATATATATATATATATATATGTATATATAAATTTCTGATGGTCTGTATTATTCTTATTATTATTCGCAACTCTTAAGTGGGTCTACTGAAGGGTTCTTGATCCCAGGAACAGGGTATGCCCTTCCCTTCTCCTCTTCCTTGGATCAAAACCTGATTGCCTCCGTTTCCCCCAGGCGCTATGACCCTTGCTGGTTTAGCGCTTCCCCGACAGTATACTCATGGGCCTAAAAAAAATTCCCCTCGTCCAGATGTGTCAGTGTGAAGCCTGGGTGAAGCCTCATGTGGTTGTCAAGTTTACTGAAGCCTAGGTGAAACCTCATGTGATTGTCAAGGTTACTGAAGCTTGGATGAAGCCTCGTGTGGTTGTCAAGGTTACTGAAGCCTGAGTGAAGCCTCTGTGTGGTTGTCAAGGTTACTGAAGCCTGAGTGAAACCTCGTGTGTCTTTGTCAAGGTTACTGAAGCCTTGGTGAATCCTGTGTGGGGTTGTCAAGTTACTGAAGCCTGAGTGAAAATTGTGTGTGGTTGTCAAGGTTACTGAAGCCTATGTGAAGCCTGTGTGGTTGTCAAGGTTACTGAAGCCTGTGTGTGGTCAAGGTTACTAAAGCCTGAGTGAAGCCTGTGTATAGTTATCAAGGTTACTGAAGCCTGGGTGAAGCCTGGGTGTGAGTGTCAAGGTTACTGAAGCCTGGGTGAAGCCTGTGTGTAGTTATCAAGGTTACTGAAGCCTCAGTGAAGCCTGTGTGTGGTTGTCAAGGTTACTGAAGCCTCAGTGAAGCCTGTGTGTAGCTATCAATGTTACTGAAGCCTCAGTGAAGCCTGTGTGTGGTTGTCAAGGTTACTAAAGCCTGTGTGTGGTTGTCAAGATTACTGAAGCCTGTGTGTGGTCAAGGTTACTAAAGCCTGAGTGAAGCCTGTGTGTAGTTATCAAGGTTACTGAAGCCTGGGTGAAGCCTGTGTGTGAGTGTCAAGGTTACTGAAGCCTTGGTGAAGCCTGTGTGTAGTTATCAAGGTTACTGAAGCCTCAGTGAAGCCTGTGTGTGGTTGTCAAGGTTACTGAAGCCTCAGTGAAGCCTGTATGTAGCTATCAAGGTTACTGAAGCCTCAGTGAAGCATGTGTGTGGTTGTCAAGGTTACTGAAGCCTGTGTGTGGTTGTCAAGGTTACTGAAGCCTGTGTGTGGGTGTCAAGGTTACTGAAGCCTGGGTGAAGCCTGTGTGTAGTTATCAAGGTTACTGAAGCCTCAGTGAAGCCTGTGTGTAGTTATCAAGGTTACTGAAGCCTCAGTGAAGCCTGTGTGTAGCTATCAAGGTTACTGAAGCCTCAGTGAAGCCTGTGTGTGGTTGTCAAGGCTACTGAAGCCTGTGTGTGGTTGTCAAGGTTACTGAAGCCTGTGTGTGGTTGTCAAGGTTACTGAAGCCTGGGTGAAGCCTGTGTGTAGTTATCAAGGTTACTGAAGCCTCAGTGAAGCCTGTGTGTGGTTGTCAAGGTTACTGAAGCCTCAGTGAAGCCTGTGTGTGGTTATCAATGTTACTGAAGCCTGGGTGAAGCCTGTGTGTGGTTGTCAAGGTTACTGAAGCCTGGGTGAAGCCTGTGTGTAGTTATCAAGGTTACTGAAGCCTGGGTGAAGCCTGTGTGTAGTTATCAAGGTTACTGAAGCCTGGGTGAAGCCGTGGGAAAATGAGAGATATCGCTGGAAAATAAGAGGTATCGTGGGAGAATAAGAGATATCGTGAGAAAATAAGAGGTATCGTGGGAAAATAAGAGATATCGTGGGAAAATAAGAGATATCGTGAGAGAAAATAAGACATATCTTGGGAGAATAAGAGTTATTGTGGGAAAATAAGAGATATCATGGGAAAATAAGAGTTAATTGAAGGTTCACTGAGGGTAGTGATGAACCTTGATTGATTTATTCAGTTCAATCTTAATGACGTGAGTATTAACTGATTTTGTTGGGAAGTTGAAAAATTTGATTGTATCTACCACCCAGGGGATGGATGGGATTGTATCTACCTCCCAGGGGATGGATGTGATTGTATCTACCTCCCAGGGATGGATGTGATTGTATCTACCTCCCAGGGGATGGATGTGATTGTATCTACCTCCCAGGGAAGGATGTGACTGTATCTACCTCCCAGGGAAGGATGTGACTGTATCTACCTCCCAGGGAAGGATGTGACTGTATCTACCACCCAGGGGATGGATGTGACTGTATCTACCACCCAGGGGATGGATGTGACTGTATCTACCACCCAGGGGATGGATGTGACTGTATCTACCACCCAGGGGATGGATGTGACTGTATCTGTCACCCTGGGAAAGGATTTATCATTTATGAGTTACTGTCTAACCAGGGGAAAGGTACACTCATTCAGTGGCACTTATTTTCCCAGGGGAAAAGGAACTTTCTCTTAGCGGCAATTCCCTTCCTTTGGCGTAGGTACCGAGTGTCGTATGCAGGTATGTCCCTCCCTATGTAAAAGTATACCGATACCTAACAATTCGGCAACTACAAATGTTCCACATACACCTGTGACCTGTTTCCAGAATTATAGCACTCGCTAAGCCTGGCTTAAGACCGAGTTTTATGGCATGGCTATGGGGAATCCCCTCAGTCCAATTTGAATTAATTGGTATGTCAGGTTCTATGAGAATATGCGTGAGACTGGTGGTCCAGTTCTTTGCGATACAAATAACGTTATTTAGTGGTTTTGACCCAGTGGGTAGTATATATGTACGCATCCAGTGGATGGTATATAATATATAAATGCTATATACAACTATATAATAATATACAGGCGGTACACACATTGACCAACGACCTGGAACTCATACACAAAAATATTTCTTTTCCAAAATCCTTGAGATTTCTTCGAGACAGTGTAGGTTAGGTTAGTCAGGACACAGGACAAGTGTTCCCTGACGCGGGTCTTAGTCATATGATGACCCGCAGCTGGAGCTTTTGGTCAGCTGACTGAGGCCTTCCGCTGGCTTACCCCTCCACCCATTTAAAAATTATGGTTATTATTATAGCCATTTTTTCCCCTTCGAGGCAGACACGTAGGACGAGGCGGTACCTAACTCAGTGAGGCAATGCCTCACCTGGTGAGATAATACCTCAGAGGTAATACCTCAAAGAGGTAATACCTTATTAGGCCTCCTGGTCCACAGTTTCAGCATATAATAGTAAGGCTGTTCAATAAAGCAGGAAATATTTAATATTTCAGGCCTCTCCAAGTAAAGACGAAATAGGCTCTTTAGCTCTCACTCTTAGAAAAGAACGTTCAGAGTAGTCCTTCTGCTGGTGTTAAGACAACCTTTACTTCAAGACACTTCAAGACACTTGGGTATCTCGACAGATACCCAAGTGTTGCAGAAATGCCCCATTCTTCAACTTGTCAGTTTTCTGAACAAAAAGATGTATGATAATTCTCTGAACTTCTGCTATATATATATATATATATATATATATATATATATATATATATATATATATATATATATATATATATATATATATATATATATATATATATAATAAAAATATTATATATATATTATATATATATATATATATATATTATATATATTATATATATACTAACATTAACTCTCTCTGCTACACTAAACAGGTTCAAATCTCTGAATAAATCTACAGAACTGACAGCTGCTGTTTTTACACTTTTTGATAGATCATTTAGGAACTCTGTAAATCTTTGTTTATGTTCGCTTGAGACATTATACACTACTCACGAATGAACGTTCAAATTATTTTTGTTTTTTTTTTGGATGTGTTTCCTTGCATGAATTCTTCACTTGAGTTTTGACCACTCAGAAGACATAAATTCAATACCCCCCCCCTAACACCTGCCTGCATGGGGCTTTTGTTTGATGGATATGTAAAAAAAAAAGAGTGGGAATATCCAGGTGATGTTTCAGAGGCGGGGAGCAGAACATGGGTCTGCTGGGACACAGTTACGCTCTGTGTAGAGCTTTCTCATGACTTGCTGAAGCTCCACACAAAGGGGAAATGGGTTGAAAAAGCTCTACACGGAGTGAAAGATGACTTAGTAAAGCTCTACACAGGGTGAAACGTGACTTGAAAACGCTCTACACAGAGTGTAGCATGTCTTGATAAAGCTCTACACAGAGTGAAATATGACTCGATAAAGCTCTATAGTCAGACATGCTTCATAGTGTTCTACACAAAAACATAATTAGATAAAGCTCTACACAGAAACATAGCTTGATAAAGCTCTACACAGAAACCTAACTAGATAAAGCTTTACACAAGAATGAAAATCTGACCCGGTTAAAGCTTCTCCAGCCGCGTATATCTTTTTCTTCATTATTGTCTACAGTACGACGCATTTAAAACTCTTTATATTATGCTTCTTCGAAATTCAATTGAATCCGGATGAGTGTGACGTCACAGCAACACCTTTGACGAACGTAAACAAACCATATCAGGCCATTATTAGAGTATATTAATGCAGTGCTAATATATATATATATATATATATATATATATATATATATATATATATATATATATATATATATATATATATATATATATATATATATATATATATATATATATATATATATATATATATATATTTTTATATATATATATATACATGTATATATATATATACATATATATATACATATATACATATATATATATATATATATATATATATATTATATATATACATATATATATATATATATATATATACTATATACATATATATATATACTATATATATATATCATATATATGTATATATATATACATATATATACATAAAGGTTCAGTTTACAAGGGTTCATTTATACTTAGTGAAACCTCGTATGTCCGAGTGAGTGATCCCTTCTCTACCTGGAATATTGAACCCTTCCCTGCCCGGAAGAGTGAACCCTTCATTGCCTGGAATATTGAACCCTTCCCTGCCCGGAAGAGTGAACCCTTCCTTGCCTGGAATATTGAACCCTTCCCTGCCCGGAAGAGTGAACCCTTCCTTGCCTGGAATATTGAACCCTTCCCTGCCCGGAAGAGTGAACCCTTCCTTGCCTGGAATATTGAACCCTTCCCTGCACGGAAGAGTGAACCCTTCCTTGCCTGGAATATTGAACCCTTCCCTGCCCGGAAGAGTGAACCCTTCCTTGCCTGGAGTATTGAACCCTTCTCTGCTTTAGTGAACCTTTCCTTGCCTCGCTTACTGAACCCCTTCTACGTATCGTTCATTGAACCTTTCCCTGTCCGACCAAGTGCTTCGCTGCAGCGCTCAATAAACCACACACACACACACACACACACACACACACACACACACACACACACACACACACACACACAACACACACACACTCAACACACACAGCAAAAGTGCAACAGTTGCACAACGTAGCACACAACTCAGGGTCTTCTATTGTTAAAAGCTACGAATTAGACTAACAACAACTGCAGACAAGAAGTCAGAGTACATACTAACGAGCATCCACAAAAATCGCAATTCAGGAAACGGATTATTTCAATTTGAGGAACACAGTAATACGAGGGGACAAATATACGTATATCAGACTGATTAGTACAATATTGTTTAATTTGCAGGAAACTTTCTTCCACAGGTGTGATTAGTGGAATGGCTAAATGATAGTAGTGGGCGTAACATAGTAGAACAGTAGTAGTAGTGGTAACAGGTAGAAGAGACAGTAGTAGATGCGTAAAGTAGGGAACAGTAGTGAGTGTGCCTGTAACAGTGAGTAGTGGTGAGTAACACACACGAACACAGTATTACAACACACACACTAGACACACAGAGGGTGGCAACACACAGAACAGCTAGACAATGATGAACAGATAAACACTAGTGTTATGGTAAACAGTAGCTACTACGCTCTGGCACAGTAAATCAGAACAGTCAGTCAGTGGTACGAAACCCAAACAGTAATTGGAACAGTATAGAACAGGTTAGTAGTGTCGTTAACAGTAGTATGATGGATTATTACATAGTAGTGAATTGCAGTAATTCTTAGGTGGTAAGTAGTAGTGGTCGTAACAGTAGTAGTGGTCGTAACAGTAGTAGGGGTCGTAACAGTAGTAGTGGTGGTAACAGTAGTAGGAACAGTAGTAGTGGTGGTAACAGTAGTAGTGGTGGTAACAGTAGTAGTGGTCGTAACAGTAGTAGGAACAGTAGTAGTGGTGGTAACAGTCGTAGGAACAGTAGTAGTGGTGGTAACAGTAGTAGGAACAGTAGTAGTGGTGGTAACAGTAGTAGGAACAGTAGTAGTGGTGGTAACAGTAGTAGGAACAGTAGTAGTGGTGGTAACAGTAGTAGGAACAGTAGTAGGAACAGTAGTAGTGGTGGTAACAGTAGTAGGAACAGTAGTAGTGGTCGTAACAGTAGTAGTGGTGGTAACAGTAGTAGGAACAGTAGTAGTGGTGGTAACAGTAGTAGGAACAGTAGTAGGTACAGTAGTAGTAACAGTAGTAGGAACAGTAGTGGGAATGGTAGTGGACAGTAGAGGGGTAACAGTAGTGTGCGTAAGTAGGGTAACAGTAGTAGGAACAGTAGGTGTGGTAACAGTAGTAGGAACAGTAGTAGGTAACAGTAGTAGCAGTAGTAGAACAGTAGTAGGAACAGTAGTAGTGGTGGTAACAGTAGTAGCAGAGAGGAAGCAGTAGTGAGGTAATAGTAGTAGTTGTGGTAACAGTAGTAGGAACAGTAGTAGTTGTGGTAACAGTAGTAGGAACAGTAGTAGTGGTGGTAACAGTAGTAGCAGTAGTAGGAACAGTAGTAGGAACAGTAGTAGCAGTAGTAGTAAGAGTAGGGTAACAGTCAAGAGGATACAGTAGTAGGAACAGTAGTAGTTGTGGTAACAGTAGTAGGAACAGTAGTAGTTGTGGTAACAGTAGTAGGAACAGTAGTAGCAGTAGTAGTAAGAGTCAAGGGCTCTTGTCAAGAATACACTTGCCCTGTTTAGTGTGTGTGTGTGTGTGTGTGTGTGTGTGTGTGTGTGTGTGTGTGTGTGTGTGTGTGTGTGTGTGTGTGTGTGTGTGTGTACAAACTCGTAAAAAAATTTCACCTTTAAAAAAATTGATATATTTAACAAAAATAGAGAATAGAGCTTCACAGGGTTGACCAGGCTAGCACCAGACGAAAGTAGTAAGACTCTCGAAACTCATCAAAGGTATATCAAAGGTCAATTGAACTTGCGTACTTCAGTATTTTCATAAAAGTCCTGGTCAAGGTCACGAAGGTCACGGCAGTCTCAAGCTCTATTTTGCTACCTTGTTTGTGGGTCAGTCCAGCTGACCAGTTACTGTGTGTAGCAGGAATGATCTGCCTTCAGGAGTCGCCAGTGATAACACTGTGTGTGTGTGCTCACCTAGTTGTGGTTGCAGGGGTCGAGTCATAGCTCCTGGCCCCGTGTGTGTCTGTGAGTGTGTGTTTTAGTTGCTGGCTGCCAAAGACACTTGTCGATAGACACTCGGCCTCTTCTGGGGTGTGTGTTTTCCTTGTTTTTTTTTTTTAAGCCAGAGTGGTCATACTAGCCGAATTTTGCAGAATGGTAAAATTAGACGGATTTGCTAAACTGATATTTTACACAAAAAAAAATATATATATATAATGAAAACAGGAAAAAATCTCGCTAGGAATTTAAAAAAAAAAATTAATTCCGAATGTAAGTAGAAGTGTCTAAGATTTACCAGCAATCTTAGGAGTTCCGTGAGTAAGAAGGGAGTAACAGTGCTCTCAGAGTGCAAAACGTTTACCAGGCTCCAGGTTGACACTCATATGACAGGAGGGCAACACGTCCCTATCTTCCACGTAGTCTGGAATATAATATTATTCTCTGTTTAAAACTTAACAAAATTCATTTAAATGAGTATTAAATTTTCTTTTTTAAAATCTATTCATTAAAACTGATGATATTTAATGTTATCTTAATAATATCTGACAATTATCAGTTTAATTTGTCAGTCTAAATTTAGCGTTGATATCCAGAGAGGAGACGCTCACTTCCTTATGGTCTCACTTTCGTGCAAGTAAATGTAATGTTAATGTAGCATCAGCTTATCTGGCGCCATCTATGATGAGTAAGCTAAGCTGGCAGCTTATAACACACACACACACACACACACACACACACACACACACACACACACACACACACACACACACACACACACACAACACAATATATATATATATATATATATATATATATATTATATATATATATATATATATTTATATATATATATATTATATATATATATATTTATATATATATATATATATATATATATATATATATATATATATATATATATAAATATAATATATATAAATATATATATATATATATATAAATATAATATATATAAATATATATATATATATATATAAATATAAAATATATAAATATATATATATATATAAATATAAAATATATATATATATATATATATATATATATATATATATAATATATATATATATATATATATATATATATACATACATATATAATTTTCTTGATTATCTATGCTCTAAAATGATACAGAATTTAATATTTACAAGTATATATATTATGCATGAATGATTCGTGTATGTAAATAACTGATTCACAGTCATTCACAAGCCAGTGATTCCAATATATATATATATATATATATATATATATATATATATATATATATATATATATATATATATATATATATATATATATTTTATATTTATATATGTATTTATTTACAAAATCAAATTACGTTCAGAAAGGACAGACGAGAACTAAACACAAAACAAGAATGTGTGAAGATTTAGAATGACTGCGACGCGACCTGCCTACAAACACTGCATTAAAATCAAATCACAGAGCGGGTGGGGAACGAACCCAGGGCAGGCGAGTCCTGAAATTCACAGGCCAGTGCGCTAACCACTGGACCAGCTGGCATCTAAAAAAAACGATTCATCCACCTAGGTTAAAATATGTGTATTTTTTTATATTTTGTTTTAGCATCAACAAGCAACATGGCGTAGTTATATCCCCAAGCCAGTGGAGAATTTAACAAACAATGCGACAGCAAATATGCGAGACTGACTTATATAATTTATACTGTCTATATTTGCACTATGAGATATATATATATATTATGCTAGTGAGACCCTCTGGTAGGCTGGGGTGTGAGGTCGAGGTTCAGACGCTGCTGAAGAAGACGTGTTGGAGAAACACATTCCCTTTCCCTTTCTTGGACTTCTATAGTTACCTCGCAGTCCCAGGTACTATGTGACCCTCAGAGTGTTGGAGAGGTGGGCAAAGATCGTTTGTTTTTAAGGTCCTGATAGAGCAGGAAGGAATAGGAGTGTGCAGTCCATCCCTCACATCCTGAGGGATGGGAGGATTGCTGGTTTCCAAGGGCTAGTATATGTGAGGTATGGGGCCCATCCCTCCAGATCCTGAAGGAATGGAAGATTGATGGTAGGTATCCAAGGGCAAGGAGGTGCAGGGTATGGAGCCCATCTCTCCAGATCCTGAAGGAAGGGAAACTGGAAAATGAGTGTTCCTTCCTCGAAGGATTAACAATAGCCTTGAAGTATAAAAGCCACAATACCATGGCTGGAACAATTCACATAAAGCCCACAGTTGCGAAACCTAGACGATGTTTCGTCCCGTCCTCCATCATTAGCAAGCCCTCGCGTCTCATTAATTTTCCAGAATGGGGCGAAACATCACCTACTTTCTACCTCCTTTCACTTGTAGGTTAATTGTGACAAAACCTTGTTTTTTTGAGGTCGAAAAGCAAGAGATTAAAGGATTGTAGACAGAATTCTTGGAGGTTTTGACATAACACTGAGAAATATGTTCCCGAGCGTTGCAAGGAAGAAGCAACGGTTCGAATTATGGTGAAGGAAAGGAAAAAAACACTGGTTGCAAATTGAAGACTAAGACACATGTGCAACAGTACTGGTTGCAAAGTAAGCTTTTTGCTGGGAGGGGCAACTTTTCGCTCTGTTTGATTTTTATCAAGTTACGATAAGCCTCTACACAGAGTGAAACGTGTCTTAATGAAGCTCTACACAGAGTGAATCATAACTTGACACAGCTCTACACAGAGCGAAACGCTGTCCTAATAAAAGCTTGGTCTGCAAGGTGTGTTGTTTCTTCAGTGTTGTCGGTAGTACGACGTTTTGCTCCAGTAAAGACTACTGATTCTCACGGTGGGGTCTTTAAGAGAGGGTTCAAGAGGAGACTTTTCAGGTCTTCGTGCTCTTAGGAAGAAGATTAAGACGAATAAAAAGAATAAAGACACACATGCAACACTTAGGGCATTGTTTCGCCCTCTTGTGAGCGAAACGTCTCCTAATTAAATGCCTATATATAAATGGTGTGGAATGTTGAAACACTTGGGCATCTTTATGGGTATAATTGAGATACCCAAGTGTTCTATCTTGTTCATCTGCCCTTAAGTATTGCACACTTGTCTTTGTTCCGCACTTTGTGGGTATTGTCCCAGCTGTACTTGTACCAAGTGGACCTGACTGTAGTCGTGAACACTCACGGGTACACCTTCCTAAGGTGTTACTCTCACACAACACCAAAATCCGCAAAGAAAATTTGTATATATGTACATATATATAATATATATATATATATATATATATATATATATATATATATATATATATATATATATATATATATATATATATATATATATATATATATATATATATAATATATATATATATAATATATATATATATATATATATATATAATATATATATATATATATATATATATATCATATATATATATATATATATATATATATATATATATATATATATATATATATATATATATATATATATATATATATATATATATATATATATATATATATACAAACAAATCAATTGAAGTGACACGAACTTCATACAAACTGTTTACACGATGTGTATACTTAATACTATGAACATTTTTCTTTATGGTTATCTATACATACATTATGTACATTGTGTCAGCGCCTGACAGATTGCTTCCAGGGTTGAAGCAGTAGTTGGTGGACTGGAGGGGCTGCAGGGGCTGCTTTTCCTAAGATCACAAACGACCAAGAAATTCCCATTTGAAGAATTAGACGCACGTGTAACCATACTTGTACAAATTCCCATTTGACTCAGAATTTTTTTTGTCAAATTTCTCGTTTTTTATAACCCCCTCCCGTGGCCTTAAATTTGGATAATGCCTATGTGGGGCCTGTGTGGTGCCTGTGTGGTGCCTGTGGAGAATATTGAAATTTAGAAAAGAGAACAACAAGGCACAATACCATGAATGAAACAATACACAAATAACCCGCACGTTTCGGTCCGACTTGAACCAATTACAAAGTCGTCCAAGTCAGACCGAAACGTCGTCGTAACCTTGTCATGTGTGGGTGGCTATTTGTGTATATTGAAATTTGACATTTCTTGTCCAATACCCGTTCGATTTGTCCTTTTTTCGCGGAATTCATTCATTGAAATCTTGACTTCTACACACAAAAGTATACCACAGATTTTCTGGTATACCACATATTGCTGAAAATGGTATACCACATATTGCTAAAAATGTGCAGCAGTTGGGTATCTTTAGTGATGAAACGTTTCTCCTACACAGTAGGCTTCTTCAGTCACATACAAAGGCAGCAGTAGAAGTGAAATAAAGATGTAATCAGTCCATCAACCTTGGAGAAAAAGTATTTCAGGTGGTCAGTCCCTCAGCCTGGAGAAGAGTTCAGCTCCAGACCATGAAGGTGAACTCTTCTCCAGGCTTGATGGACTGATTACATCATCTTTATTTCATTACTACTGCGCCTACTGCGCAGGCGAAACGTTTCATCAATAAAGATACCCAAGTGTTGCACATGTGTCTTAACCTAGCACATATTGCAGACAAATCCTAACCTTGACTCTGGTTTCTCTCAGTAACATGCAAACAATTCTCATATTTGTTGACTTGCTTCACTAATCTGGCCAGCAAATCCTGTTGTCGTTCGTGACTGGCGGATCATCTGGGGTGTTCGTCAGATGGATTCGGATGGAAAATCATCTGTGGGTCGTTTCCTGAGGATGCTGGGTTGATGTAATCTCAGGCGAGGGCAGTGTAGGCCTCCTGCTGGTGCTGCTGCTGGTGTTGTTGCTGGTGCCGCTGCATTTGGTAGTGCCGCTGCTGCTGCTGTTCGTGCAGCTGGTGCTCTCGCGTGCTCCTGTGAGACTGATGTGAGGAATGACCCAGAATAGCGTCAGTGTTCACCACCTGTGGAAGGAAGGACAGTGTAAATGAACAGCAGGAGTGCGGTGAACACTACCCGGTATTGAATATAAAAATGGTATACAATAACGACATGTTGATAAGACACATGTGCAGCAGTTACGTATTTTTATTGTTGAAACGTTTCGCCCACAAAGTAGGCTTCTTCAGTCAAGTACAAAGGAGTCTGCAGAAGTAGTAGAGATGTGAAGACTTTATGTAATGAGTGCATCACCCTTGAAGACGTAGTGTTGCTTCAACTTCACATTGTTCCAGACTATGGAACAAAACTCTTCTCCAGGCTGGGGGACTGACCACCTCAAAACTACGTCTTCAAGGCTGATGGACTGATGACATCGTCTTCACATCTCTACTGCTTCTGCAGACTCCTTAGTACTCGACTGAAGAAGTCTACTGTGTGAGCGAAACGTCTCAACAACAAAGATACCCAACTGCTGCACATGTGTCTTAATCATCAACTTCTCAGTATTTTATACCATTTTGAACACACTGCTACGCACACACTAAAAAATATATTGCAAAACAATATACTTATGAAATGGTGGAAAGTTTGCCATGGCCTGGTGATGGAGTGGGGGCGTTGACCCCTGGAATACCCTCCAGGTATACAGAAAATTGATGTGCTGAAGAGAGTTGCAGAAAGCAGACAGCAATATGATTATTCGCTTATCTGTAAGTGTTATTATACTTTCAGCTTTGTTAACAGCGAATATAAACAAAAGACTGTGGTGGACTGGCTGGCTCGCCTCTCAGCGCCCTCTCTAATCTATTTGCGGATGATTTCGAAGGTAACTATATCCTGACTGCCGTACCTAACTCAGTTACCTAACTAGCCATCGTTCGTAGGTACCTTTATGTACGGTACACTACACCTAACTAACTATGGTTCCTAGGATCCTTAAAGTACGGTACACTACACCTAACTAGCTATCGTTAGTAGGAACCCTGAAGTACGGTACACTACACCTAACTAGTCACCATTCCTAGGAACCCTGAAGTACGGTACACTACACCTAACTAGTCACCATTCCTAGGAACCCTGAAGTACGGTACACTCTTTGCACCATCAACAACCAAGATTATCACTACACAATGTTAAGCTTTTACTGCCAAATTAACACCACCATAACAACAGAACAAAGAGAGGTTTTTTCTTGGAGGCTTCCAAGAATTCTAGGCATCAGTACCTTGAAGATGAATGCTCATACTTCTCAGAGGCTTCCGGTCACTCGCATCATCGTCAACTTTATCTCTGTAAGAAATGGGACACAGTCATCCTTGGCTGGAATATCAACGAAGGTTTAAAAGAAGGACTGACCAGATAGATCGTGGCAGGAGTCAACAGCCTGGCGACCAGTGCATCTCACAAGATTACCATCAAGTATCCATGACACCTACAAGGTCTTCCATCTCTATCAGAGATTTAGTGTGTAAGAAGCAGAGAGCTAGTTAAGGATGGACATGTCATACCTTGTGAGGAATGCGACAAGAAATACGTAGGTGAAACTGTAATGTTCTTCAAACTGAGATTTGGTGACCATAAATACAGCGAGTGTATGCAACACAGACACAACCAGGAGGATAAAAAAAATAGTGTACAGACACGAATTTTCCAGTTGATTTGAATTATTGTAACATTGTAAACAATTTGATTACATTTGCATTAATGTGATTTTGTGTGTGTGTGTGTGTGTGTGTGTGTGTGTGCATCTCATGAGATGAGGTGATACTAAACTAGTCAGCCATGAATGGCCATACGTAGAGGGAAACGCTTAGCAGCCTCTCATACATAACAATTCCCAACACTCTCACAGGAGTAGGATACCTTCAGTGTCTCCAACTAGTATTTCAATACATTCTTACCCCCCCCCACACACACACACACACGTACTTCAGTACCTCGCCTGATCCCTCTTAACCATACGTATGTAAGACTTATCTGTGTCTGTATTAGGATTGAAGAAGCCACATGTTTTCTTTAATAAACATGATAACTGGACACATGTGTCTTCTCTCACACTCCGCGTCCTGAATGACCCGCACGATTTTAGTGCTTCACGTAAATCAAAATAACACTGACCTTGCTGGTTACCTTGAGTATTTCACTGCTTTGATTTGATCATCTTTCTTACAAAGGATTATCTGTTTTCTTTAGTATAATCGTTACATTTTCTTTGACACTTACCTGTGAAGATTCAAAACGGTGGGCGGGTAGGGGCTGTGTGGGCGTAAAGTGGGCGGCGGGGGCACCGTCGTACCCATCCTTGAAGACAGGAAGCACCTTGGGCGTGGGCTGACCCTCCCTCAGGTCGCTGGCTGCTGCTATTTCCTCTGAAAATCAAGACAAAGACAACATATAAACAAGACAAAGACAACATATAAACAAGACAAAGACAACATATAAACAAGACAAAGACAACATATAAACAAGACAAAGACAAGTTAGACAATATAACGTAATAATTGTAATACAGATAACCCGCACATAGGGGAGAGGAGCTTACGACGACGTTTCGCTCCGACTTGGACCATTGACAAAGTCACACTGACACAAAAGAGTGAGTGAGCCAGTGTATATAGGCGAGGGGGGGGAGAGGGACGAGACCAAGAGAGGAAGAACAAGAAGTACTTGTAGTGGTAATACTAGTGGTGGAAGTAGTAATAGATGTAATAGTGGTAGTAGAAACTAGGGAGAGTAGTTTTAGTAGCACAAGAGATGGAAAGGGGAGTGAAGGGAGCAATAGTAATGGTAGTAGCAATAGTAGTAGAAATGGAGGGGTAGTCGTGGTAGTCGATGGGGAAGCTAAACCCGTAGGAGTCATCTGGTATCTGGTAATGGGAGGCATATAGATATAATCCAAAAAAAATGGAAAGTAGTTCCAGTTCGTAAACAAAGTTACCAGACATATTAAGTAAATACAGTCACCTCTCTTATAAGACTCTTCTGTATGCCAGTTCGTAAATGCAATTTATATAAATAAATTGAAATTGAATAACAGATAGTATAAAGACCCTTCTTTATGCTGCTCAGTTGTGAATGTGATTTTCTCGTCTTGTTTATGTAAATTTCAACCACACAGAGGAGCTGTATAAGATAACTGATTGGTACGTAACATCTTCACCCATCCTTCAGAGTGCAGGTACTGTACTTCCCACCTCCAGGACTGTAACATCACCACCCATCCTTCAGAGTGCAGGTACTGTACTTCCCACCTCCAGGACTGTAACATCACCACCCATCCTTCAGAGTGCAGGCACTGTACTTCCCACCTCCAGTACTGTAACATCACCACCCATCCTTCAGAGTGCAGGCACTGTACTTCCCACCTCCAGTACTGTAACATCACCACCCATCCTTCAGAGTGCAGGCACTGTACTTCCCACCTCCAGGACTGTAACATCACCACCCATCCTTCAGAGTGCAGGTACTGTACTTCCCACCTCCAGTACTGTAACATCACCACCCATCCTTCAGAGTGCAGACACTCTACTTCCCACCTCCAGTACTGTAACATCACCACCCATCCTTCAGAGTGCAGGTACTGTACTTCCCACCTCCAGTACTGTAACATCACAACCCATCCTTCAGAGTGCAGACACTGTACTTCCCACCTCCAGGACTGTAACATCACCATCCATCCTTCAGAGTTCAGGCACTGTACTTCCCACCTCCAGGACTGTAACATCACCACCCATCCTTCAGAGTGCAGGCACTGTACTTCACACCTCCAGGACTGTAACATCACCATCCATCCTTCAGAGTTCAGGCACTGTACTTCCCACCTCCAGGACTGTAACATCACCACCCATCCTTCAGAGTGCAGGTACTGTACTTCCCACCTCCAGGACTGTAACATCACCACCCATCCTTCAGAGTGCAGGTACTGTACTTCCCACCTCCAGGACTGTAACATCACCACCCATCCTTCAGAGTGCAGGCACTGTACTTCCCACCTCCAGGACTGTAACATCACCACCCAAAAAGGTTCCTAAAAGACAAGACGGAAAGTGACAGTGTGGAAAGAAGTGTCAAGTTGAAGGTAAACATTGGGGTCCCCCAAGGATCAGTGTTAGGGGCATAACTTTTCTTTATATTTGTAAACTACCTGTTTACAGGTGATGTGACACTCTTGATAAGAATGCTAACAGAAGACGTGTTAGAAGGGTGGGCAAAGAAGTGGCTGTTAGAGTTCAATTCGTTCAAGGTTATGTAATTTGGTGGAGGGAAGACTGGATAATAAATGTGGAGTAGAAAGTGAAAACCTGCAGGTATGGAGGAGGGAAAATGTTGTAGGAGTGAACATTACACCGGATGTAAACTGTTTGGTTTAGACAGCCTGTGTAAAGCAAACTTAGCCTTCAGGAATGTTAACAAAGAATTCTTCACGACTCTTTACAAACGATGCCCGCAAACACAATTCTGTAAAACACACACACACACGTGATGTAGTGGAGGCAGGATCCATACATAGCTTTAAGGAGAGGTATGATAAACCTCATGGAGCGGGCCCGTGAGCTGTGACTCGACCCCTGCAACCACAACTAGAGGAGTACACACACACACACACAGCAGGGAGAGAGTGGACCTAGAAGCGACTAGTAGGCGTGGCCATGAGCTGTGAATCGACACCTGTAACCAAAAATAGGTGAGTACAAATAGGTGAGCACATACACACACAAACACACACATGAATAAACAATACTGGACCGGAAGTCGAACCGTGTTGCTTCTGTTTACATGTTAAGAGGGTTCGTTGTTTCAAGACAAGGTATGATACTATCATACATGAGTATAAGTATGTTATGAGTGGTGGCAGCCAGATGGTGGCAGGCAGGTGGTGGCAACTAGGTGGTGGCAGAAAGGTGCTGGCAGCTAGGAGGTAGCAGACAGGTGGTGGGAGGCAGGTGGGGGCAGCCAGGTGGTTAATACCACACACCCTTCTCTTGTATATTTGTGTTTACCTCTTTCGCGTAACCCAGAACCAGCTGCCTCCTTGTTCCCTTCCTGCTGTTTCCTTGTTCCCTTCTTGCTGCCTCATTGTTCCCTTCCTGCTGCTTCCTTGTTCCCTTCCTGCTGCCTCTTTGTTCCCTTCCTGCTGATTCCTTGTTCCCTTCCTGCTGCCTCCTTGTTCTCTTCCTGCTGCTTCCTTGTTCCCTTCCTGCTGCCGCCTTGTTCCCTTCCTGCTGCCTCTTTGTTCTCTTCCTGCTGTCTCCTTGTTCCCTTCCTGCTCCTTCCTTGTTCCCTTCCTGCTGCCTCCTTGTTCCCTTCCTGCTGCTTCATTGTTCCCTTCCTGCTGCTTCCTTGTTCCCTTCCTGCTGCCTCCTTGTTCCCTTCCTGCTGCTTCATTGTTCCCTTCCTGCTGCTTCCTTGTTCCCTTCCTGCTGCCTCCTTGTTCTCTTCCTGCTGCTTCCTTGTTCCCTTCGTGCTGCCTCCTTGTTCCCTTCCTGCTGCCTCCTTGTTCCCTTCCTGCTGCGTCCTTGTTCCCTTCCTGCTGCGTCCTTGTTCCCTTCCTGCTGCGTCCTTGTTCCCTTCCTGCTGCCTCCTTGTTCCCTTCCTGCTGCCTCCTTGTTCCCTTCCTGCTGCTTCCTTGTTCCCTTCCTGCTGCTTCCTTGTTCCCTTCCTGCTGCCTCCTTGTTCCCTTCCTGCTGCCTCCTTGTTCCCTTCCTGCTGCCTCCTTGTTCCCTTCCTGCTGCCTCCTTGTTCCCTTCCTGCTGCTTCCTTGTTCCCTTCCTGCTGCTTCCTTGTTCCCTTCCTGTTGCTTTCTTGTTTCCTTCCTGCCTGCCCCTAGCTCCCTCTCTTCCTCCCTTTAGTTCCCCTCGTGCCTCTCCTTAGTTCCCCCTAGTTCCCCTTAGTTCCCCCTGATTCCCCTTAGTTCTCCTACTTACCCGTAGTTACCCCTACTTCTCCTTAGTCCCCTAATTCCCCTTAGTTCCCTCTACTTCCCCTTAGTTACCCCTACTTCCCCTCAGTTACCCCTGCTCTCCCTTAGTTCCCCTGCTTTCCCTTAGTTCCCCCCTTGTCAGAATCACTGTGTATAAACGCAATTGCTCCTGAAGACAACCAGACCAGCCACTGACCTCTCTCTGTCCCAAGAACAAGAACAAGGAGAGAGAGAGAGAGAGAGAGAGAGAGAGAGAGGAGAGAGAGAGAGAGAGAGAGAGAGAGAGAGAGAGAGAGAGAGAGAGAGAGAGAGAGAGAGAGAGAAGTAAGGGAGGTCAACGGGATGGGTGGTGATGTTACAGTCCTGGAGGTGGGAAGTACAGTGCCTGCACTCTGAAGGATGGGTGAAGATGATATGAGGGGCACAATAAACTAGCCACTACCATCCTATCTATCCACAGTCATTTTGATCCTGCTTCCATCCTTCCTCTCCCCATCCCTGCCATCTTTCTTATAAGCTAAAGAACCTATTCCCAAGCTTTCCTGTCTCTTGGGCTAGTTCTGGAGCCGACCCACACACGCTGCTACGGCACTCGGTTCGACCCCCAGCATATATGATAGTACAAACACATTAATAATAATAAGAAGAGAAAGACGAAGAAAAGGAGGAGGGGGAAGAGGAGGAGAAGAGTAAGAATAAGAGGGACTGACCACCTCAAACCTACCACTTCAAGGCTGAGGGACTGACCACCTCAACGCTACTTCTTCAACTACATCCAGTAAATTTGCCACCTATATATTCAACTGATGAAGCCTGCTTCACAGGTAAAACCTTCCAGCAATAAAAATATCTAAATGTTGCCCATGTGAGTCACTGATCAACTTCAGATACCTAACACTGACGAGCTACCATATTGCAGTATTCCTCTTGCTGTGTTGTTAATCTGTGAGAAGGTTAATCAAGGTTATACAACAATAATAGTATGCTAGTCAATGTTATACAACAACAGTATGCTAATCAAGTTTATACAACAACAGTATGCCAGGATCATCAAAGTTCTTGCAGTAAAGTTTGCAATAAAGAGGTAAACGGACACATACGCCTCGTTTAGAATACTTTATTGCACGTGTCTAATTCTTCTGATTGTCTTTATTGTACACAGTTATAAGGAATGTTCAGAAGGGAAAAAAATCTCCGTACTGACCTCCAGTGAAATTTTTGAATAAAATGTCCATGAACTCTTTGGAGACCTTCTGGGGATAAGAGCTTGGTTTATCTTTCTTGAAGACCACCAGGTTTGAGGTTAAAAGGGCCTGTGGTTGGTCAACCATCTTTTGATTTGAGGCTACGACAGCCTGTGGTTGGTCTTCCATCTGATAGTTTGAGGTTACAACAGCCTGTGGTTGGTCTTCCACCTGGTTTGAGGCTACGAGGGCTTGTGGTTGGTCTACCATCTCCTTGTTTGAGACTAGAAAGACCTGTGGTTGGTCTATCATTTCCTGGTTTGAGGCCACGAGGGCCTGTGGCTGGTCTGTCATCTCCTGGTTTGAGGCTACGAGGGCCTGTGGCTGGTCTATCATCTCCTGGTTTAAGGCTACGACAGTCTGTGGTTGGTCTACGATCTCCTGGTTTGAGGCTACGGCAGCCTGTGGTTGGTCTACCATCTGGTTTGAGGCTACGACAACTTGTGGTTTGTCTACGATCTCTTGGTTTGAAGCTACGAGGGCCTGTGGTTTGTCTACGATCTCCTGGTTTGAAGCTACGAGGGCCTGTGGTTGGCCTACCGTCTGATGGTTTGAGACTACGACAGCCTGTGGTTGGTCTACCATCTGATAATTTGAGGCTACGAGAGCCTGTGGCTGACCTACCATCTGATAGTCTGAACCTACGAGAGCCTGTGGCAAGCCTACCATCTGCCCAGCCTGGAGGTATCCTGGAGGCCTAACTCCAGTGATCTGGGGGTCCCAGAAGATGATATAATAGAGAGAAAGGAGGAAGCCAGCGCTGGACACCCCAGAAGCATAGGCTATTACCGTCATGATCTTGATGATTTTCTTCGTGAGGGCTGACTTTCCCTTCTTCGGCGTTTCCTCTTCTTTTTCTTCCTCTGCGTTCATCTTTACTCCTCTTCCCTGCACCCCTACACTCCACGAAAAAGTTGCGTCTCTTCAAATTAAGCAAACTAGAGTCGAGAACAAATATTTGCCTTTTTCTTCGGCTAAGAAGTAACCAAGAGCAAATAGGTATCTTTTTCTTCAGCTAAGAAGTAACCAAGAGTGAATATGTAATTTTTTTTTTCAACGAAGAATTAATCAAGAGTAAATAGGTGCCATTTTCTTCAGCTAGCAGTTACTCGAGAGGAAATAAATGCTTTTTCCTCCACTGAGGACGACCTCCACAATAACACAACACCAGCCTACTGCCCCACAGGCTCCTAAATCCCATTTATGTAGTCGAGAACCAGGAAGGGTGGCCAGTTCCCTTCACTTTCTCCATACTTATAGACTCGTCTGCCACATCATGAATCCTTCAGGCCACATCCTGGGTCCTGTTAGCCACACCCCACTGCGCCAGAGCATTGGAAAATAGAAGCTCGTTGTTATTCAACGGTGGAATAATAGTGCATAATAGATGTGAGGATCAGGTCTGTGGTAACATGTGAGCAGTTGCAAGGCTTCACTCAAGTAAGATTGAGGTCAACACAGTGACTGTTGTTATGTAGGAGGAGGAGGAGGAGGAGGAGGAGAAGAAGAAGAAGAAGAAGAAGAAGAAGAAGAAGAAGAAGAAGAAGAAAAACGAAGTAGAGGAAGAAGTAGAATACCGTGGCGCTTACTTTAATCCGTATTTTAGGGATGAAAGTATTCTTGTCTGGTGGTGAGCATGTTATTTGTAGTCTTAATGATCCTCGTGTAGTAGACAGGCTTTAAACTGCCTCGGTGGGAAACAGCCTATGTGTTATATATATATATATATATATATATATATATATATATATATATATATATATATATATATATATATATATATATTTTGTATATATTATAACTACAATAGTGTGCAGGTTAATTGAGACAGGACAAAATTTTGTAATTATCTCATAATGTGTCTTAGTCTCCAGCTTAATTAATATAGTTTGGGTTCTTTTCTTTTCATAAGAGTTTGCTACCGATTTCTGTCAACCTTCCAGCTGTGGTGATATCCTGCGACTCTTGTCAGTGCTACAACAGCTGTTGTTCTGTAAGGTTATTCCTGCAAACTTGCTTCGTGGGCCTTCAAATTAGATTCTGAATGAACTCTTTTAATCGCATTTACAAACAAATTGTACTGTATAGGGCACCTTTATAAGAGTTTACTGTATGTTTTTTCTTTGAACTTGAAGAAAATATACTTAACTTTCGTGAAGTTCACGAAGTTGCGGTACATTTCTTAAGGCACTGATCATCTCCCACCAAAAAAAAAAAAAAAAGAAACACATTCACCATCATTCACTCAGTGGCTGTCTTGCGTATTTCTGGTGAACACATACACAGCCATCACGACTACATGATTCCCCATGTATACCTAGAACACATGTATACTCATACATACAAAAAAGGTTAGTATGGTTTGATGTATGAGAGGAAGTTTTATGAAGATTGTTTCAAGGTTTCTTTGTAGAGGTGAAGCCTCTTTTTAAAGAGGTTTTACCAGTATATGAGGCTTTTTCATAGGGGGAGGGAGGGTATGATAGGGGAGGGAAGGGAGGGAATGATAGGGGAGGAAGAAAATAGAAGGAATAATAGGGGAGGGAGGGAATGATAGGGAAAGATAGGAGGAAGGGGTAGATGGGAGGTAGAAGCAGGAAGGGGGTGGGTGGGTGAGAGGGAGGGAATGGTGGGTGGGAGGGAAGAGTGGGTGGGTAGGCAGGGTGTTTATGGGTGGTTCCAGACTGGAATTAGGTGGGTCAGTGAGCGACCTAACCCACTTGGCATCTAGCCCAACACCCCAAAAGTGGGTCGTGGTGGGTCTGGAAAAAGGGGTCGTTCCTTGTGAAGGAGGAAGCAGAGAAAGAGGAAGATAACTGCGAAGAGTAAGAAGGAGAGGAAAAAAATATAACGGAAGAGGAGATAATGATAACATTCTGTATATCTATCTCTCCTGCCCTCCCTCTCTCTCTCTCTCTCTCTCTCTCTCTCTCTCTCTCTCTCTCTCTCTCTCTCTCTCTCTCTCTCTCTCTCTCTCTCTTTCTCTCTCTCTCTCTTATTCTCTTTAACACAGGGTTTTATAAGGTGGGGATAATATTGACGAAGAGTTCAGCTTCCAGGTGTTCCATATACAAGTTAGCTAAGACGGTGCTGATGGGGGACCCCATTGCCATACCATAAGTTGCGTTATGTGGACGACGTCCTCATAATAACTCCCAAATGTTTTGATGTGCAGAATCTTCAGGGAAGACTCAACACAGCTGAACCAGCTCTCCAGTTTACACTTGAAAAAGAGTTCAATGACAACTTACCTTACCTAGACGTTCTCGATGACAAAGTAGATAACACTAAGGTTTCAAGCTTACAGTGAAGATACTAAGACCAAAAGAGGCATCATCGTCGGATTTTTCCTAAGAACATACCGAATTTGCAGACCAGAGTTTCTTGACGAGGAGTGTACATACACACCAAACCTTCACCCAGCTACATTTTCCTTCCCTTTTTCATCAAAGACTGCAAGAAAAGAGGTTGGGAGCTAAGCTTCACTCGTGGGGAGCTGCTGATCTGGGTTCGAATCCTGCCGGCTGCTAAATTTCGTTGTATATAGTTTCGTTTTTTTTTTACTTTATAAGGGGCATTAATTCTCCACGCACCAACACCACACCTTACGAATTTAACTTCGTTATTTCTTATGGATTTTCTTATTCCTTTTTTTATTTCTCTCTTTAATTAAATGTAATGATTTTTTTAAGTGACTCTCACCTCTTTTGATCCTCCTTTAAATTCCTCTCTTTTGATCCTCCTTTAAATGCCTCTCTTTTGATCCTCCTTTAAATGCCTCTCTTTTGATCCTCCTTTAATTGCCTCTCTTTTGATTTATGAGATGTTTTAATCTATTGTTTATCTACTTAGGATCTTTTTTCTTTGATCTAATTTCCCTATTTGTAATATAAGTTGCCTGGGCAGCTTGAACTATGCTTTGAAATATGTCACAGTGGCAACCATCACAGCCTACCTGATCCACAGGATAATGACCAGTCAGGTCACACCAGTTCACCCCACCCAGGTCATTTCTCAGCTCTATGAAATTGCCTGAGTGGAAATAGCAGTAGTAGTGCTAGCAATAGTAGTAGTAGTAGTGCTAGTAATAGTAGTAGTAGTAGTAGTACTAGCAATAGTAGTAGTAGTACTAGCAATAGTGGTAGTGGTACTAGCAATAGTAGTAATAATAGTAGTAGAAGTTTTAGACACATGTACAGCAGATGGGTATCTTTAATGGTACTTTGGTCACAGATAGTACACCATTAGGTCATTTGAGAGACATTCGAGTTTCTCAGTAGTTTGTAGTACTTGACCATTCCCCAGGATGCGACCCACAACGATCGACTAACTCCCAGGTACCTTTTTACTGAAGATTAACAGGGACAGTGGGTGTGAGGAGACTAGACCATATGTCTCGACCTGCCCACGATGATTAAAACGTTTCGCCCACTACAGAGGAGAATAAATTGGAGGCGGCATGCGTAGTAACCTGCAGTAGTAGTAGTAGTAGTAGTAGTAATGACAGTAGCAGTAATAGTAATAACAGTAGTAGTAATAGTATTAGTAGAAATAATAGTATTAATAGTAATTGTAGACGTAGTGGTAGTATTACTAATAGTAGTATTAATAGTATTAGTAATAGCAGTAGTAATATTAATAGTAGTAATAGTAGCATTAGTAGTAGTAATAGTATTAATAGTAGTAGTAGTAATAGTAGTGGGTTCAACACACACACACACACACACACACGAAGTGTCCCTGTTTGCAGATGATGTGAAGTTGATGAGAAGAATTCAATCGGACGAGGACCAGGCAGAACTACAAAGGGATCTGGACAGGCTGCAAGTCTGGTCCAGCAATTGGCTCCTGGAGTTCAACCCCACCAAGTGCAAAGTCATGAAGATTGGGGAAGGGCAAAGAAGACCGCAGACGGAGTACAGTCTAGAGGGACAGAGACTACAAACCTCAATCAAGGAAAAAGATCTTGGGGTGAGTATAACACCAGGCACATCTACTGAGGCGCACACCAACCAAATAACTGCTGCAGCATATGGGCGCCTAGCAAACCTAAGAACAGCATTCCGACATCTTAATAAAGAATCGTTCAGGTCCCTGTACACTGTGTACGTTAGGCCCATACTAGAGTATGCAGCACCAATTTGGAACCCACATTTATCCAAGCACGTAAAGAAGCTAGAGAAAGTGCAAAGGTTTGCAACAAGACTAGTCCCGGAGCTAAGGGGTATGTCCTACGAGGAGAGGTTAAGGGAAATCGACCTGACGACACTGGAGGACAGGAGAGATAGGGGGGACATGATAACGACATATAAGATACTGAGAGGAATTGACAAAGTGGACAGAGACAGAATGTTCCAGAGATGGGACACAGCAACAAGGGGACACAGTTGGAAGTTGAAGACTCAGATGAATCACAGGGATGTTAGGAAGTATTTCTTCAGTCATAGAGTTGTCAGGAAGTGGAATAGTTTGGGAAGCGATGTAGTGGAGGCAGGATCCATACATAGCTTTAAGAAGAGGTATGATAAAGCTCATGGCGCAGGGAGAGTGACCCAGTAGCGGCCAGTGAAGAGGCGGGGCCAGGAGCTATGAATCGACCCCTGCAACCACAACTAGGCGAGTACAACTAGGTGAGTACAACTAGGTAAGTACAACTAGGTGAGTACAACTAGGTGAGTACAACTAGGTGAGTACAGGTGTTTTGAATAGTCAGTTCTGCTCAGGAGTTTGTTGCACTCATCCACCAGCATTTGCAATCCCATTCCTATACAACTAGGTTAGTTTCCATGGTAACCATGACATATGGAAGGCATGGGAAGCACCATGGTGGGGCAGGGGTGATGGACAACGTCAGTCTACTCACTACAATGTACCGTTGTTCAACTCTATAAGACTTTAAATTATTGATTCAATTAGACACATGTGCAACACCTAGGTGTCGTTATCTTTGTAGAAGATAAGGTAATCAGTCCCTCGGTTGGTAGCGCACTCAGCTCACACGCTGAGGTCCGTAGTTCGATCCCCGGTACGGTTGGAAACATGGGGAGGGGGGTCCTTAACACACCTGCTGTCCCTGTTCACCTAGCACTAAGTAGGTATCTGGGTGTTAGTGAATTGGTGTGGGTCGCATCCTGGGGGGGACAAAATTAACTCAAATTGCGGGAAATGATTTGCATAACCAGGGGCTTTCTATATAGTATGCCACTGATGTCAGCTATGGTCTGTATAAGTTGTATCATGTACTTGTAGAAGTAAAGATTATTATTATTATAATTATTATTATAATAATTTATTATTATTATTATTATTATTATAAAACAGAGAGAGGCAGAAGAGAAAGGAAAATTAACCTCCTCGTCATCTACTGTACAGTTAGTGGGAGTGGAAGAAATTCAATAGATAAACCAAGACTAATCATATGTTCAGGAAACGTGGATATTATGGCACCAACTGAGACCTGGTTCAGTTTAAAAAAAAAATTGACGCTGGTCATGGACCAGCGGGGGCGTTGACCCCCGGTATACCCTCCAAGTAGATAGAGTCAACAGGAAAAGGGGACAGACCTGCAATATATGACAGAGGGGACTTTTAAACTGTTGCATCGGGAGAGATATGAAGGCAGAAAGCACACACAGGAAATCTTTTTTGGCTGCAGTTTCTAGCAGTAAGTAGGTACCTGGGTGTTAGTCACCTTATACCTGCTGTCACTGTTCACCTCGCAGCAAGTAGGTACCTGGGTGTTAGTCATCTTACACACCTGCTGTCACTGTTTTCCTAGCAGTAAGTAGGTACCTGGGCGTTAGTCATCTTACACCTGCTATCCCTGTTCACCTAGCAGTAAGTAGGTACCTGGGTGTTAGTGGACTGGTGTGGGCGGCATCCTGGGGACAAAATTAACCTAAGTTGCGGGAAATGCTGTGCATAACCAGGGACTTTCTATATACTAGTATGTCACTGATGTAAACTATGGTCTGTATAAGTTGTATCATGTACTTGTAGAAATAAAGATTATTATTATTTTTATTATTATTATTATTATTATTATTATAAGTATAGATGGTGACCACGGTAGGTTTCCCCTCGACGAAATTGCTAAAGCATCCAGACACATTACGGAAGTGCAATTATAATGTGAGATTTTAATTTTAGCCAAATTGGCTGGAGGAATTTGACGGGAAATCTAGAGTAACTTTCTAGCAGTTAGTCTAGATAGTTTGAGACAAAAGAGCTAGAAGGAAATAATCTTATGATTAATAAACATTTAGCAATGTAATTTAGAATTCGGGGCCAGGAGCTGCATTTCAACTAACCCAAAATATGCAACTTAGAGATTAACTTCATAACGACGTTTTGGTCGATCTTAGACCATTGTAAATAACAAATGAGCGAGAAAGAGACAGACGAGGTCAGAAGACAGTGTTAAGAAGGAGGGGAAAGGGAATAGTAGTAGTAGCAGTAATAGTAGTAGTAACAGTATTAGTAGGATTAGTTGTAGTAGTAGTAGTAGTAGCAGCAGCAGCAGTAGTAGTAGTAGTAGGAGTAGTAGCAGCAGTAGTACGTAGTAGTAATAGTAATAGCAGCAGTAGTAGTAGTGGTATTAGTAGCATAAGTAGTAGTAGTAGTAGTAATAGTAGTAGTAGTAGCAGCAGCAGCAGCAGTAGTAGTAGTAGCAGCAGCAGCAGCAGTAGCAGTAGTAGTAGTAGTAGCAGCAGCAGCAGCAGCAGCAGCAGTAGTAGTAGTAGTAGTAGTAGCAGCAGCAGCAGCAGTAGTAGTCAGTAGTAGCAGCAGCAGCAGCAGCAGCAGCAGCTAGTAGCTAGTAGCAGCAGCAGCAGCAGCAGCAGTAGTAGCAGCAGCAGCATAGTCAGCAGCAGAGCAGTAGTAGCAGCAGCAGCAGCAGCAGCAGCAGCAGCAGCAGTAGTAGTAGCAGCAGCAGCAGCAGCAGCAGTAGTTGTAGTAGTATTAGCAGCAGCAGCAGCAGCAGCAGCAGTAGTAGTATTAGCAGCAACAGTAGTAGTAGTATTTACGTCTGACACCAGCAGACTAATCGATTAAGCCAGGAGGCAGGAGGTGTGGTCAAGGACTGGACCACGGGAGCAATGACCCCCGAAATCATCTCCGGGGGAGGGGGAGGGGAGCGGCACGGACCGGGAAGATGGCTGCCAATACATTATCCACAACACTGTACAACCTGCCCCACCTGCATATATTTCTAGCCGAGAAATTAGATCAAACATATATGACCCTAAATGGATAAAAAAAAAGAGACTTTAACATCTCCTTGATAAAAAAGAAAGAGAGAGATATGTATATAATGAAGAATCAAAAGAGAAGAGATGGTCACCTACGCGGTAGGCTTCTTCAGTCTAATGCTGAGAAAGAACTATATAGGCAGCAGAAGTGACGAGGTAAAGATGTTGTTATCAGTCCCATCAACATTGGAGAACTAGTTTGAGGTGGTCAGTCCCTTAGCCTGCAGAAGAGTGCAGCTCCCGAGTCTGGAACAATATTATTCCAGACTACTGACTGAAGAAGTCTACCGCATGAAGTCTACCGCATGAAGATCAGGACGAAACTATAGCTAAATCGATAGATTTAAACATAAGAGTGGAGGAGCACTGCAGAAGGCCTACTGGAACCTATTCCTCCCTGTCTTCAAGGCTTCTAAAGGAATATAAAGACGGAACTTAGGAAATCATTAGCTAGACTCTGCAGCAGGTCACTACAAGTGGGTATCGTGGTGGATAAGTCCCTAGCTTCAAGTTATAGCCCCATCAACTTAACTTATATTGTGAGGAAAATTGATGGTACTCGGTAATTGCATTTGCAATTGAAAGTCACGTTGAAATACACAATTTAAAGACAGTAATACACAATGTATGAGTCTCACCCAAGTTGTTTAAATGATCGTTCCTGTCTTATGAATTTACTAACTTGTTTGAGATGGAAGATCATGTTAGTGTGTGTGTGTATGAATTTCTGTCAGGCCTTTGATAGAGCACCACACAGGAGACTGTTGTAGAAAGTAGCAGCACATGGTATCGGAGGAATTATCCTCTCCTGGTTGGAGGCATGATGGACTTACAGGCAATGGACAATTTGTTGAAAATGGTATAAAATACCGACAAGTTGATGATTAAGACACATGTGCAACAGTTGGGTATCTTTATTGTTGCGACGTTTCGCCTACAGAGAAGGCTTCTTCAGTCAAATGCAGAGACACCAAGAGTAGCAGCGACGATTACGTAACCAGTCCATCAAACATGGAGAAATAGTATTTGAGGTGGTCAATCCCTCAGTTACAAGTGACTTCTTCAGTCCTGAGGAATGGGACACTGTGCAACACTTGTAGAAGCGTTTCACAAGCCAGTGGCTTCCTCAGTCCAAGAAGAATGGTTGAAGATCAGAAGGAGTTTGAGATAATCAGTCCCTCAGTCTGGAGTCGATGTAACCAGTCCATCAATCTTGATAAGAATACAAGATATGTGGGTAGAAGGTTATATACTGGAGACAGGTGAAGTGAAGCAGTGGTAGGCGGCATCACCTTGGACAAAGTCACAGGTGAAGCAGTGGTAGGCGGCATCACTTTGGACAAAGTCACAGGTGAAGCAGTGGTAGGCGGCATCACCTTGGACAAAGTCACAGGTGAAGCAGTGGTAGGCGGCGTCACTTTGGACAAAGCCACATGTGAAGCAGTGGTAGGCGGCGTCACCTTGGACAAAGTCACTTTAGAAGCAGTGGTAGGCGGCGTCACCTTGGACAAAGTCACAGGTGAAGCAGTGGTAGGCGGCGTCACTTTGGACAAAGCCACATGTGAAGCAGTGGTAGGCGGCGTCACCTTGGACAAAGTCACTTTAGAAGCAGTGGTAGACGGCGTCACCTTGGACAAAGTCACAGGTGAAGCAGTGGTAGGCGGCGTCACCTTGGACAAAGTCACAGGTGAAGCAGTGGTAGGCGGCATCACTTTGGACAAAGTCACAGGTGAAGCAGTGGTAGGCGGCGTCACACTGGACAAAGTCACAGGTGAAGCAGTGGTAGGCGGCGTCACCTTGGAGAGAGTCACAGGTGAAGCAGTGGTATGCGGCGTCACCTTGGACAAAGTCACAGGTGAAGCAGTGGTAGGCGGCGTCACAGTGGACAAAGTCACAGGTGAAGCAGTGGTAGGCGGCGTCACCTTGGACAAAGTCACAGGTGAAGCAGTGGTAGGCGGCATCACTTTGGACAAAGTCACAGGTGAAGCAGTGGTAGGCGGCGTCACACTGGACAAAGTCACAGGTGAAGCAGTGGTAGGCGGCGTCACCTTGGAAAGTCACAGGTGAAGCAGTGGTAGCGGCGTCACCTTGGACAAAGTCACAGGTGAAGCAGTGGTAGGCGGCTCACTTGGACAAAGTCACAGGTGAAGCAGTGGTAGGCGGCGTCACCTGGACAAAGTCACAGGTGAAGCAGTGGTAGGCGGCATCCCCTTTGGACAAAGTCACAGGTGAAGCAGTGGTAGCGGCGTCACACTGGACAAAGTCACAGGTGAAGCAGTGGTAGGCGGCGTCACATGGAAAGTCACAGGTGAAGCAGTGGTATGCGGCGTCACCTTGGACAAAGTCACAGGTGAAGCAGTGGTAGGCGGCGTCACTGGAGTGGACAGCAATGTCACAGGTGAAGCAGTGGTAGGCGGCGTCACCTGACAAAGTCACAGGTGAAGCAGTGGTAGGCGGCGTCACCTTGGAGAAAGTCACAGGTGAAGCAGTGGTAGGCGGCGTCACACTGTACAAAGTCACAGGTGAAGCAGTGGTAGGCGGCGTCACACTGGACAAAGTCACAGGTGAAGCAGTGGTAGGCGGCGTCACACTGTACAAAGTCACAGGTGAAGCAGTGGTAGGCGGCGTCACACTGGACAAAGTCACAGGTTAGACAAGAGTAGAATTCCCTGTATCAAGATGTCAAGATGTTGCAGTGTCTGACAACAATGTTGATAAATGCTTCACTGAACCTCACTCTCCCTTCTGATCTTCACCATTCTTCTCTGTATTGGACTGATGAAGCCGCTCTGGGGCGAAACGTTTCCCTTTTGAATTCAAGACTACAGTGCTCTTCACCATCTACAAGGCTGAGGGACTGACCACCTCGTCTTTTGCAAGGAAGTTCCACAGTCTTCACATTATGACCTTGTGTTGTATTGATAAAGCCACTGGAGGGCGAAACGTCTCCAGTTAAAGATACCCAGATGTTGCACATGTGTCTAATTCTTCACCTTGTCAACATTATATACCACACATTTACATAATACCCAGAACTGTTTGTGTCTGGCCACATCTTGCATCAACACGTCACTGGCTTCCACCGGGACGCTCAGTCTTCAGTCTACGTAAACGACCTTAATAAGGAAATAAATGGCCACATTAGCAAGTGTGCCAGTGTCATTTAAAAAGCCTTTCAAATCACTGCCGCTTAGGACATTAGAGAGTTGCTAGATAATCTGTATGGCTTGATGAATTAGACACATGTGAAACACTCGGGTATCTTTATTGTGGAAACGTATCGCCACACAGTGGCTTCATCAGTCCAATACAGAGAAGAATGGTGAGGATCAGAAGGAGTTTGAGGTAATCAGTCCCTCAGTCTGGAGTCGATGTAATCAGTCCATCAATCTTGATAAGAATATAACATATACGCCAAGAAGGGGCTTGTATATAATATATATATGGAAGAAGTAAATGTTTTCAGATATTTGGGAGTTGATGTGTCAGCAGATGGGTTTATGAAGGATGAGGTTAACCATAGAATTGATGAAGGAAAAAAGGTGAGTGGTGCATTGAGGTATCTGTGGAGACAAAAAACGTTATCCATGGAGGCAAAGAAGGGAATGTACGAAAGTATAGTGGTACCAACACTCTTATATGGGTGTGAAGCATGGGTTGCAAATGCTGCAGCGAGGAGGAGGCTGGAGGCAGTGGAGATGTCCTGTCTAAGGGCAATGTGTGGTGTAAATATTATGCAGAAAATTCGGAATGTGGAAATTAGGAGAAGGTGTGGAGTTACTAAAAGTATTTGTCAGAGGGCTGAAGAGGGGTTGTTGAGGTGGTTTGGTCATTTAGAGAGAATGGATCAAAGTAGAATGACTTGGAGAGCGTATAAATCTGTAGGGGAAGGAAGGCGGGGTAGGGGTCGTCCTAGAAAAGGTTGGAGGAAGGGGTAAAGGAGGTTTTGTGGGCGAGGGGCTTGGACTTCCAGCAAGCATGTGTGAGCGTGTTAGATAGGAGTGAATGGAGACGAATGGTTTTGGGACATGACGATCTGTTGGAGTGTGAGCAGGGTAACATTGTGTGAAGGGATTCAGGGAAACCAGTTAATTGATTTAGTTGGACTTGAGTCCTGGAAATGGGAAGTACAATGCCTGCACTTTAAAGGAGGGGTCTGAGATAGTGACAGCTGGGAGGGACTTTTCTCAGCTGTAGTATCTGAGCTCCTCTGCAAAGACAGTGATTATGTATGAGTGTGGTGAAAGTGTTGAATGATGATGAAAGTTTTTTCTTTTGGGGATTTTCTTTCTTTTTGGGTCACCCTGCCTCGGTGGGAGACGGCCGACTTGTTGAAAAAAAAAAAAAAAAAATATATATATATATATATATATATATATATATATATATATATATATATATATATATATATATATATATATATATATATATACGTATATATATATAAAGTGTTGCACATGTGTCTAATTTATGAATTTGTGGGTTGTGTGAAGCATGTATCTACAGGTAGGTTGATGTTGTGGTCGGAGTCATGGCAGATGTTGTTTAATTTACAAAAATGTAATGTAATCCTGGGACAGGAAAACAACTATGGGACTGATTACCTTATCTTTTGTATTCAAGACTACGGTGCTCTTCACCAACTACAAGACTGAGGGACCGATTACCTCATCTTTTGTATATTGTTCTACAGTCTTCCCATTATGTCCTTGTATTGACAAAGCCACTGGTGGGCGAAACGTCTACAATAAAGATACCCAGATGTTGCACATGTGTCTAATTTTCATCTTGTCGGTATTGTGTACAATTCATGTACAAAAATTCACTAATACAGATCATGATCGAACTGAATGCGAGAAAGATTTTTGAGTTCTGGTCTGCACAAATCTAAAGCCAAGACAAGAGTGTGTAAGTGACCGCAATAAAGCGAATAGAAGTCTTGGCTTCATCTCAAGAGCATAAATAACAGAAGTGCTCAGGTTGTTCTTCAACACTATATATCTTTGGTTAGGTCTCATTTAGATTATGCTGTGCAGTCCTGGTCACCGTATGACAGAATGGACATAATTGTGCTGGGAACCATACAGTGAAACTATCCTACGAGGATAGACTGAGGGCACTGTCTGTCCTACGAGGATAGACTGAGGGCACTGTCTGTCCTACGAGGATAGACTGAGGGCACTGTCTGTCCTACGAGGATAGACTGAGGGCACTCTCTATCCTACGAGGATAGACTGAAGGCACTGTCTATCCTACGAGGACAGACTGAGGGCACTCTCTATCCTACGAGGATAGACTCAGGGCACTGTCTGTCCTATGAGGATAGACTGAGGGCACTGTCTATCCTACGAGGATAGACTGAGGACACTGTCTATCCTACGAGGATAGACTGAAGGCAATGTCTATCCTACGAGGACAGACTGAGGGCCATGAACCTACACTCTCTAGAGAGGCGTAGAATTATAGAGGATATGATTGAAGTGTACAAATGGAAAACCTGAATAAATAAATGAGATAGAAAATAGCGTGTTTGAAAATATCTAACCAAGAAAAACTCGCAGTAGTGGAATCAAGTAGGACAAATTTAAATTTAGAAAGGATTTAAAGAAGTATAGGTAGGATTTAGAGAGGCATAGGTAGGATTTAGAGAGGCATAGAAAGGACTTAGGCATATAAAGGATTTAGAGAAGTATATAAAGAATTTAGATAAGCATAGAAAGAATTTAGAGACGCAGAAAAAAGATTTAGATAACCATAGCTTTGGCAATAGAGTTGTAGATAAGTGGAAGAAGCTGCAGAGAAGAGTCATCTAAGCGTGAACTTTCACCAGCTTTAAAAATGGGTCGAACAAACACGCAGATTAGTGGGTGTGAGTAGAACCTGCCTAACATGGACCAGTAGGCCTGCTGTTAAGCTGTTCTTAGAGTCAAAGTGCAGCTCTTGTCCCAACTACTCTACGGGAGTCAGAAAACCTAACTGCAGTTATTTTTTTTCAAGAGTGAGTGCAGAGATTCGAACCGTGGTCCTGCACAGTGATTCTCCTTCACTACAGTAAGATCTCAAACCAAAAATAATAATTATAATAATGCATTTATAAATTACCTTAATTAAATAATAATAATAATGGTGTAGGCTTTCTAATTCAAAATAGATTCTAAATCTAAAGAGAACATGGTAGCAATCTAAACATGTATATATATATATATATATATATATATATATATATATATATATATATATATATATATATATATATATATATATATATATATATATTTACACACTTGTATTATCCTATGGTCATACTGATCTTTTAGGTTAAAAATTAATAAAAAAAATTCAGTGTTATATTTCTTAGTACATTTAAATATGTACTTACTTAATACATTTAAATGTGCACCTATTTAATACATTTAAATATGTATCTATTTAATACATTTAAATATGTACCTATTTAATACATTTAAATATGCATCTATTTAATACATTTAAATATGTACCTATTTAATACATATATGTAGGTACTTGGGTGTCAGTTGTTGTGGGTGGCATACTGGGGGAGGAAGTTAAAGATGTGTATGGACATAAGCCACATTGCTTGGCTTCCCTGGGTTATCCTGGGTTAATAATCTTCAGGGGGAGGGTTAATTAAGCGAGCAAAACCTGGCTTTACTGTTTGACTTTAAAGGATTATTAGAGCTTTATTTAATTAATAAAATAACGCGAGTTGTGAAGGCGGGGTCAGGAGCTGTGACCCGACCCCTGCAACCACAGATAGGTGAGCACACTTACCGTGAGAGGAGAAAGGTAGGGAGATTAATGTAGGACGGTTATCATCGAAACTGTGGCTAGTTTTGCCCCCCGTGGTGCTGTGTTTGGCCTTAGGCTGGTACTTCATCTGTGGGTCCCACAAAAACACATAATATAGAGATAGTATTATCGCCGCCATGGACACTGATATAATATAAGCGATCACTGTGACGAGCCGGATTAATTTCTTGTTCTGTTTTGGTTCGTATTTACTCTCCTTGACCTCATCCGGCGTTCTGATTGGGGAAGGTGCTTTCGTGTCGTTACCCAAATTCACACTCATTATTTTGCACAGTATGGTGGTGGTGGTGGTGGTGGTGGTGATGGTGGTGATGGTGATGGTGGTGGTGGTGGTAGGGGTGGTGGAAGGCCACTGGCAGATGCTTCCAATTCGCTGCTGCCTTGGTCTGGTCTGCCACTGGTAAACAATATCATCTATGGCCGCACGCTCTCTCGTGTACGCTCTCTCTCTATCTCTATCTCTCTCTTACTCTCTCTCTCTCTCTCTCTCTCTCCCGGCCAGACATGCGCCCTAGCTACCCTTCCATCTCCATTTAACTCAAGATTGATCCAAGCGTCATCGGGAATCTTGCAGCACCATACCTGACACACTCACACTCACACATACACTCTCACATACACTCTCACATACACTCAACCGTACGTTACAACACATGGTAGCTACGGTAGTGGTGGTAAATCAATGACTGTGACATATGGGAGTATTGAACATGCGCAGCTTTATAACCCCAGTCTGTGTACCGTGTCTGCTCTCTGCTCCCTTCCTGCTTACCATGTCAAGAGAGCTTCCTCTCCCCTGCTTACCATGTCAAGAGAGCTTCCCCTCCCCTGCTTACCATGTCAAGAGAGCTTCCCCTCCCCTGCTCTTCTAGTTGTCTAGTGAGTCTTCTAGCAACAATTCTAGCATCTATTACAAATATGAATGAAATAAGTCACTTTGACTTTTTCTGGGTTATCCTGGGTAATCTACACGTATGTTACTATGTATGGTAATTTGTGTAATTGTATTTGTGTGTTCGTATACCTAAATAAACTTACTTACTGACTTACTTAGCCCGCTGCTCACACACACTGAGGTCCGGGGGTCGATCCCCGGTACTGTTGGAAACATTAGGACGTGTTTCCTTAAGACACCTGCTGTCCATGTTCACCTAGCAGTAAAACAGGTACCTGGGTGTTAGTCGACTGGTGTGGGTGGCATCCTGGGGATAAAATTAACCTAATTTTTAAGGTTATAAATCATGATTGATATCTGCTGCAACTTACAGCTGGACTGTAACTTACAGCTGGACTGTAACTTACAGCTGGACTGTAACTTACAGCTGGACTGTAACTTACAGCTGGACTGTAACTTACAGCTGGACTGTAACTTACAGCTGGACTGTAACTTACAGCTGGACTGTAACTTACAGCTGGACTGTAACTTACAGCTGGACTTTAAATAATGAGAAATTGCAGGACCCAGTGAAAATACGTCACTTGGTCTGATGTTTTGGGGGTCATGCTTGGTAATTTACATATATGATGATATGTATAATAATTTACACATATGATGATATGTATGATCATTGTAGTCACCTAAATTTGTATAACTGTACTTATGTGTACCTGTACCTAAATAAACTTACCTACTTACTAACCCAGGGTAATCTACTTTCTAACCAAGGATAATCTACTTTCTAACGCAGGGTAATCTACTTACTAACCCCAGGGTAACCTACTTACTAACCCCAGGGTAATCTACTTTCTAACCCAGCGTAACCTACTTACTAACCCAGGGTAATATACTTACTAACCCAGGGTAACCCACTTACTAACCCCAGGGTAACCTACTAACACAGGGTAATATACTTACTAACCTAGAGTAACCCACTTACTAACCCCAGGGTAACCTACTAACCCAGGGTAACCCACTTACTAACCCAGGGTAACCCATTTACTAACCCCAGGGTAACCTAGTTACTAACCCAGGGTAACCCACCTACTAACCCCAGGGTAACCTAGTTACTAACCCAGGGTAATATACTTACTAACCCAGAGTAACCCAATAACGTAGAGCTTGTTTCTTATGGAATCCTTAGATCCTTCCTTAAGATGAAGGATACAGCGTCAATAAGCCAAAATAACCCAGGAAAGCCAAGTAGTGTTGTTTAATCCAGTTAAGTGATGTCATGTGCCCACAACGGTAGACTAACACTCGAACACCTAAGTACTGCTAGGTGAGGAAGATAGGTACCAGCTGTCTACCTGGAGGTTGCTCAGAGACTGATCAACCAGGTTGTTACTGCTGGTCACACGTAGTCCAACGTAGGAACCACAGCCTGGCTGATCAGGTACTGACTTTGTGTCGGTCCAGCTCCCTCTTGAAGACAACCAGGGGTCTTGAAAACAGCCAGGGGTCTTTAAGACAACCAGGGGTCTTGAAGACAGCCAGGGGTCTTGAAGACAACCAGGGGTCTTGAAGACAGCAAGGGGTCTTAAAGACTACCAGGGGTCTTGAAGACAGCCAGGGGTCTTGAAGACAACCAGGGGTCTTGAAGACAGCAAGGGGTCTTGAAGACTACCAGGGGTCTTGAAGACAGCCAGAGATCTTGATGATAGCCAGGGGTCTTGAAGACAACCAGGGGTCTTGAATACAACCAGGGGTCTTGAAGACAACCATGGGTCTTAAAGATAGTCAGGGGTCTTGAAGACAACCAGGGGTCTTGAAGACAGCCAGGGGTCTTGAAGACAGCCAGGGGTTTTGAAGACAACCAGGTGTCTTGAAGACAACCAGGAGTCTTGAAGGCAGCCAGGGATCTTGAAGACAGCCAGGGGTCTTGAAGACAGCCAGGAGTCTTGAAGATATTCAGGGGTCTTGAAGACAGCCAGGGGTCTTGAAGACAGCCAGGGGTCTTGAAGACATTCAGGGGTTTTGAAGACAGCCAGGGGTCTTGAAGATAGCCTGGAGTCTTGAAGACATTTAGGGGTCTTGAAAACAGCCAATGGTCTTGAAGACAGCCAAGGGTGTTGAAGACAGTCAGGGGTCTTGAAGACAGCCAGGGGCCTTGAAGACAGCCAAGGGTCTTGAAGACAGCCAGGGGCCTTGAAGACAGCCAGGGACCTTGAAGACAGCCAGGGGCCTTGAAGACAGCCAGGGGCCTTGAAGACAGCCAGGGGCCTTGAAGACAGACAGGGGCCTTGAAGACAGCCAGGGGTCTTGAAAACAGCCAGGGGCCTTGAAGAGAGACAGGGGGTCTTGAAGACAGCCAAGGGTCTTGAACACAGTCTCATCATGGTGGTCTAGGCAGAGGAGTTCTTCTCTTCGGGCGGGTGTTTTTATTTTCACCAGACGAGCCTGGCCCATGGCCGGGCTCAGAGAGTAGATAAACTCTCGAAACTTTTCAAAGGTATATCTTCAAAGGTACAGCCATGGGCCTTGAAGACAGCCAGGTCTGTACGTCTCTGTGACTAGTTTCCAGAGTTTACCAAGCTCGCAGCCCGGCCAGGGGCCAGGCTTTTGTGTTGAATGCTTGGTCAACCAGGCTGTTGCTGTGGAAAAGGACAGTTGTGTACAGTTTAGGACATTTATTAAAGGAAACGTTTCGTCACTCGTAGGGAAACGTTTCCTTTACAAATAGGCTGGTTGATCTGGTACTTTTCGTACGTAGTAGTAGTAGTAGTAATAATAATAATAATAATAAGCATAATAATAATAATAATAATAATAATAATAATAATAATAATAATAATAATCTTTATTTCTACAAGTACATGTACAAGGTATACAGACCATAGCTGACATCAATGACATACTACTATATAGAAAGCCACTTGTTATGCAGAGCATTTTGGGCAAATTAGGTCAATTTTGTCCCCAGGATGCGACCCACACCAGTCGACTAACACCCAGGTACCTATTTTACTGCTAGGTGAACATGGACAGCAGGTATCTTAAGGAAAGACATCCTAATGTTTCCACCCGTACCGGGGATCGACTCATGGACCTCAGTGTGTGAGCTGAGTGCGCTACCAATCGAGCTACTGAAGATTTTTACACTTGTTCCATTTGACATCTGCTTGCAGCAGCTTGCATTGTCTAGGACCACGGATGTTGACACAGTGTTCTCTTATTGTGCCCAAGGCGCCCCTGCTTTTCACTTAGTGTATTTTACACTTCCGTATCTCTCACTCCAGTACACTGTTATGGTAGTTTGAGGAGTTGGGGTCAGACCCTCAAGTATCGGGTAGCTTCTTGTATATTACTGGTATTCAAAACTGACGAGAAGATGAATTAGACACATGTGCAACATCTGGGTATCTTGTAGACGTTTCGCCAGCTATTGGTTTCTTCAGTCCAAAATAGAGAAGAACGGTGAAAGATGAGGAGGAGTTTGGGGTAATCAGTCCCTCATCCCGGAGTTGATGTGTTCAGTCCATCAGTCTTGAAATTGATGGACTGAACACATCGACTCCAAACTTAGGGACTGATTACCTCAAACTTTTCCCCATCTTTCACCGTTCTTCTCTATATTGGACTGAAGAAGCCACTGCCTGAAGAAATCTCAATAAAGATACCCAAATGTTTGACAAGTGTCTCATTCTTCGGGTACCCAGATGTTGCAGGTGTGTGTGGTTCATCATTGTTGTTGCAGGTGTGTGGTTCATCATTGTTGCAGGTGTGTGTGGTTCATCATTGGTGTCGTCGTGGTGGCAGCGGGGATCACTCCACACACCTCTCAGTCGTTACCAGCAATTCACAAGTTTTATCGCCTCTGTGCGGCCGTAATAAAGGATCTATGCAGCTTTTCCAGTCCTGATATTTGTGCTGCCTTGAATGGCTCCATCAACACCAAGCTATATTTTACACGAGAGACCACAAGTGGCTTGATTAATGTCACTAGTGGCGCTATCTCTCTTGTTTTGAAAGTTTTCATTATCCACCCTGTTATTTTTCTGGCCTTTGCGGCATTTACCGTATTGTGTTTTCTGAATGAGAGGTCACGTGACCTTATTGTACCCAAGCCTTTTACTATTTAACTGTTGGTCTATGGCAGTGTTCCCCAAAGTGGTCAACATCGACCCCTAAGAGTCCGTGGGAGTAAACCTGAAGGGGGTTTCGGAGTCAACGCCCCCGCGGCCCGGTCCATCACTAGACCTCGTGGTGGATCAGGGCCTGATCAACCAGGCTATTACTGTTGGCCGCACGCAAACCGAGCCACAGCCCGACTGGTCAGGTACTGACTTTAGGTGCCTGTCCAGCTCCTATTGGTAATTTCCCTTATGTATGCTGGGAGGCAGTTGAACAGTCTTGGGCCCCTGACAATTATTGTGTTGTCTCTTATCGTACTCGTGGCGCCCCTGCCTTTCATTGGGAGGATGTTGCATCTCCTGCCAAGTCTCTTGCTTTTGTAGGCAGTGATTTTCGTGTGCAGATTTGGGACTAGACCCTCTAGGATTTTCCAAGTGTATATTACCATGTATCTTTCTCGCCTGCGTTCGATGGAGTACAAATCAAGGGACTTCACCGTTCCCAGTAATTTAGGTGCATTATCGTACTTATACGTGCCATGAAAATTCTCTGTATATTCTCAAGGTCAGCAATTTCGCCTACCTTGAAGGGGGTCGTTAGTGTACAGCAATATTCCGGCCTAGAGAGAACAAACGATCTGAAGAGAATCATCATTAGCTTGGCATCCCTCGTTTGAAGGTTCTCATTATCCATCATGTTATTTTCCTAGCAGATGTGGTAGGTACATTGTTGTGATATTTGAAAGTGAGATTCTCTTGCATTATTACTCTCAGGTCCTTCACATTATTTTTTTTGGTTCTGTTGTGTGGTTGGAACTTGTTTTGTACTCCCATAGTTTTAATTTCCTCGAGTTTTCCACAGCGGAATAATTTAAAATTTTCTTCACTAAACTTCATATTGTTTTCTGGGGCCCATTTAAACATCTCTATGTCAGATATGAGGATGAGGAACAGGATGGGATGGGACCAGAGCTTTTCACTGTGGCAGCGTCTGGCTTTACTCTGTTTACTATTACTCTTAGTGTTCTATTTGTTAGGAAGTTATATATCCATCTACCAACTTTTCTTGTGATTCTTTTACCACGCATTTTGTGCGCTATTACACCATGGTCACACTTGTCGAAGACTTTCACAAAGTCTGTGTATACTACACCTGCATCTTGTTTGTTCTTCAGTGCAACTAAGACCATGTCATAGTGGTTCAGTAGATGTGAGAGGCAGGAGCGACCATCCAAGACCATGTCATAGTGGTCCAGTAGTTGTGAGAGGCAGGAGCGACCATCCAAGACCATGTCATAGTGGTCCAGTAGATGTGAGAGGCAGGAGCGACCATCCAAGACCATGTCATAGTGGCCCAGTAGTTGTGAGAGGCAGGAGCGACCATCCAAGACCATGTCATAGTGGCCCAGTAGTTGTGAGAGGCAGGAGCGACCATCCAAGACCATGTCATTGTGGTCCAGTAGTTGTGAGAGGCAGTAGCGACCATCCAAGACCATGTCATTGTGGTCCAGTAGTTGTGAGAGGCAGGAGCGACCATCCAAGACCATGTCATAGTGGTCCAGTAGTTGTGAGAGGCAGGAGCGACCATCCAAGACCATGTCATTGTGGTCCAGTAGTTGTGAGAGGCAGTAGCGACTTGCTGTAAACCCATACTGCCCTGGGTTGTGCAACTGATGAGTATCTAAGTGGATGGGGCTCTTGCTTCTTAGAACTCTTTCCAAGATTTTTATGATGTGGGACGTTAGTGCTATCGGTCTGTATTTTCTTTGCAATTTCTTTACTGTTACCTTTGTGGCAGTAAATGTCTTGGGAATGCTTTGCGTTAGGTAAAGGACACAAGTGCAAGTAATGCGACATTTTATTGTGGCAACGTTTCTCTCTCCAGGAGCTTTGTCACAACGGCTTGACAAAGCTCCTGGAGAGCGAAACGTTGCCACAATAAAATGTCATATTAATTGCACTTGTATTCTTTTACCTAACATATTGTGGAAACATTAGGACTTGTTTCCTTAAGACACCTGCTGTCCTTGTTCACCTAGCAGTAAAATAGGTGTTAGTCGACTGGCGTGGGTCGCATCCTGGGACAAAATTGATCTAATTTGTCAAAAATGCTCTGCATAACAATCGGCTTTCTATATAGTAGTATGTCACTGATGTCAGCTATGGTCTGTATAAGTTTTATCATGTACTTGTAGTAATGGAGATTATTATTATACCTGATGGATGTTATCTGGGATCAACGCCCCTCTGGACCGGTCCCAGAAGAGGCCTCCTGGTGGACCAGGTCCTGATCAACCAGGCTATTGCTGCTTTCCACACGCAGTCCAGACTAACAACCACAGCCCGGCTGATCAGGAACTGACTTCAGAAAGTTACCAAGCACCTTCTTGAAGACAGCCAGACGTAATTATCTCAGACTGTATCCACACACACTACAATTAAACTAATGTATGATGTGTAACTGTAGCCAATTTGGCCTGACAATTACCATCAGTTATCTCTGTAATTTGGCTATTTTAGAGATGTGTAATAGAGAATACATAAAATATTTCTTGTCTACAAAATCATGTGAGAAATAGTGCCAGAGAGAGAGAGAGAGAGAGAGAGAGAGAGAGAGAGAGAGAGAGAGAGAGAGAGAGAGAGAGAGAGAGAGAGAGAGAGAGAGAGAGAGAGAGAGAGAGAGAGAGAGAGAGAGAGAGAGAGAGAGAGATTATTAGCACACATTACAACAGGTGATAAAATTAAAATTGGTAAAATTGGACTGTTTAAAGGTAGTACAATAGATACAAGAAATTATCTACATTGAAATAGGGAAGCAAGATTATTATTAGTAATTTTATTATTGATTTTTATTATCAATTATTATTGCTAATTTTATTAATTTTATCATTGCTAATGTTATTGAGTTGGAAGCGCCAAACCATTACGGACGGTATAGCGACTGGGATGAGAGAGGAGAGCAAAGTTGATACAAAGAAAGGGCAGCTCTACTTCCTGGGTTCAAGAGCCCTTCATCAACCTCAAGGCACCTTGAAGCAGCACAGTTGCTAGAGCAGCATACTCTAGCCACTCTTGAACTAGACATGTCCAGCATCTGGGTGTCTGTTTGTAGACGTTTCGCCATCCAGTGGCTTTATCAATACAAGGATATTATCTGAAGAGTGTATACAAAGATGAGGTGATCAGCACCGTTGAAGAGCACCGTTGAAGAGCACCGTTGAAGAGCACCGTTGAAGAGCACCGTTGAAGAGCACCGTTAAAGAGCACCGTTGTCTTGAAAAATCTGAAGTACAGTGCTCACCAACTCCAAGGATGAGGGACTGATCACCTCGTCTTTTGTATATAGTTCTACAGTCTTCACATTATGTCCTTGTATTGATAAAGCCACTGGTGAGCGAAACGTCTACAATAAAGATACCCATATGCTGCTATGTATGATAATCTATGTAGATATATTTGTGTATACCTGAATAAACTTACAGATGTTGCACACGTGTAATCCTTCATCTCATCGGTATTGTGTACCATACATGTTATTAGCCAGGCGTCAGTACCACAGGTTTTAGTGATCATGTCAGTACTTATTGCACCGGGAAAATTAGGGAACGGATAGTTCTAAACAGGGCAATAAAAATGAGGTCAATTAAAACATACAGTAAGGAAGCAGTGGCAAGTTAAACTACTGCCTGGACTTTCATGACAATTGCACGGACGTAAATCTCTGGAAACATTCGGAGCCATGTTCACTGCCATACCTGGATGGGGTTTCGGGGGGCAACGCCATCGTGACCCGGCCTGTGACCAGGCCTCGTGGTGGATCAGGGCCTGATCAACCAGGCTGTTACTGCTGGCCGCACGCAGTCCATCGTACGAACCACAACCTGGCTGGTCAGGTACCGACTTTAGGTTCCTGTCCAGTGACTGCTTGAAGAGAGCTAGGCGTCTATTGGTAATCCACTTTATGTATGCTGGGAAGCAGTTGAATAGTCTTGGGCCCCTGACACTTATTGTGTTGTCTCTCAACGTGCTAGTGGCACGTTGGGGGGGATGTTGCATCGTCTGCCGAGTCTTTTGCTTTCGTAAGGAGTGATTTTCGTGTGCAAGTTTGGTACTAATCCCTCTAGGATTTTCCAAGTGTATATAATAATGTATCTCTCTCGCCTATGTTCTAGGGAGTACAGGTTTAGGAACTTAAAGCGTTCTCAGTAATTGAAGTGTTTTATCGCAGTTATGCGTGCGGTGAAGGTTCTCTGCACATTTTCTAGGTCAGCAATTTCACCTGCCTTGAAATGTGCAATTAGTGTGCAGCAATATTCCAGCCTAGATAGAACAAGTGACCTGAAGAGTGTCAACATGGGCTTGGCATCCCTGGTTTTGAAGGTTCTCATTATCCATCCTGTCATTTTTCTAGCAGATGCGATTGATACAATGTTATGGTCCTTGAAGGTGAGATCCTCTGACATGATCACTCCCAGGTCTTTGACATTAGTTTTTCGCTCTATTGTGTGGTTGGAATTTGTTTTATACTCCGATGAAATTTTAATTTCCTCACGTTTTCCATATCGGAGTAATTGAAATTTCTCATCTTTGAACTTCATATTGTTTTCTGCAGCCCATTTAAAGATTTGGTTGATGTCTGCTTGGAGTCTTGCAGTGTCTTCAATGGTGGACACTGTCATGCAAATTCGGGTGTCATCTGCAAAGGAAGACACGGCACTGTGGCTTATATCCCTGTCTATGTCCGATATGAGGATGAGGAACAAGATGGGAGCGAGTACTGTGCCTTGTGGAACAGAGCTTTTCACCGTAGCCGCCTCAGACTTTACTCTGTTGATTACTACTCTTTGTGTTCTACTTGTTAGGAAATTATAGATCCATCTACAAACTTTTCCTGTTATTCCTTTATCACGCATTTTGTGTGCTATTACACCGTGGTCACACTTGTCAAAGGCTTTTGCAAAGTCTGTGTATATAACATCTGCATTCTGTTTGTCTTCTAGAGCATCCAAGACCTTGTCGTAGTGGTCCAGTAGTTGGGACAGACAGGAGCGACCTGCTCTAAACCCATGCTGCCCTGGGTTGTGTAATTGATGGTTATCTAGATGAGTGGCGATCTTGCTTCTTAGAACCCTTTCAAAGATTTTTATGATATGGGACGTTAGCGCTATTGGTCTGTAGTTATTTGCTATTGCTTTACTGCCCCCTTTGTGGAGTGGGGCTATGTCTGTTGTTTTTAGTAACTGCGGGACGACCCCAGTGTCCATGCTCCCTCTCCATAGGATGCTAAAAGCACGTGATAGGGGCTTCTTGCAGTTCTTGATGAACACGGAGTTCCATGAGTCTGGGCCTGGAGCGGAGTGCATGGGCATGTCATTTATCGCCTTTTTGAAGTCATTTGGCGTCAGGATAATGTCAGATAGGCTTGCGTCTACCAAGTTCTGTGGCACTCTCATAAAAAAATCATTTAGATCTTCGACTCTCAGTCTGGTTAGCAGTTCGCTAAAAACTGAGTCATACTGGGACTTTAGTAACTCACTCATTTCCTTGCTGTCATCTGTGTAGGAGCCATCCCGTGTAAGTAGGGGCCCAATACTGGATGTTGTTCTCGACTTTGATTTGCCATAAGAAAAGAAATACTTTGGGTTTCTTTCAATTTCATTTATGGCTTTTAGTTCTTCCCGCATTTCTTGATTCCTGTAAGATTCCTTTAGTTTTAGTTCCATGTTTGCTATTTCTATGACCAGTGTCTCCCTACGTATTTCAGATATATTGGCCTCTTGTAGCAGCTCTGTTATTCTTTGCCTTCGCCTGTATAGGGAGCGCCTTTCTCTTTCTAGTTTACATCTCCTTTTCCTTAAGGGAATTTGCCTTGAACGAACCTCAAGTGCCACAGAGTTAACTTGTTCTAGACATATGTTAGGATCCGTGATGCTTAGGCAATCTTCCCAGTTTATATCATTTAGGACTTGGTTTACTTGGTCTCACCTTATGTTTTTGTTATTGAAGTTGAATTTGGTGAAGGCTCCCTCGCGACTGATCACATTTTGTCGGTCTGGGCTCCCCGCATACATGTCTGGACCTCTTATTATGTTGTGATCTGAGTATATTGTTTTTGATATGATGACATTTCGTATCAGATCATCATTGTTGGTGAAGATGAGGTCCAGCGTATTCTCCAATCTTGTGGGCTCTACTATTTGCTGGTTTAAGGTGAATTTGGTGCAGAGATTTAAAAGCTCGTGTGTGTGCGAGTTTTCATCTGAGCTGCCTCCTGGTGTTATCTCTGCTACCACATTATTTGCAATATTCCTCCATTTTAGATGCCTTAGGTTGAAATCCCCCAGGAGCAAGATGTTGGGGGCAGGAGCTGGAAGGTTTTCCAGACAGTGGTCAATTTTCAGAAGCTGTTCCTGGAATTGTTGGGACGTTGCATCCGGAGGCTTGTAGACAACCACGATGACCAGGTTTTGATTCTCTATCTTTACTGCTAAAACTTCATCTACATCATTTGAGGCATTTATTAGTTCTGAGCATATAAGTGACTCTGTGATGTACAGGCCAACCTCCCCCCTCCCTTTTGCCTGTTCACTCTGTCACATCTGTATAGGTTGTAGCCCGGGATCCATATTTCATTGTCCAAGTGATTGGGGTGCACAATAAACTAGCCACTTCGGTGGCAAAATCTAATCAAGTGATTCTCTGTAAAGCTCTTGTTTAAACCAAATTAAACTAAACATATTTAAACAGGAGTGGATTGGATACTTTCAGACTTGATGGAAGCTGACAGTCAAGTGACTGTTAATTGGTGGGAGGGACACACGTCAACTCCCACCGGCTGGATAAAGGGAGGGAGTAGCGGTAACGATGCACACACACCTAACACAACAAGCATACTGCCAAAGAAACTACCACCACCACTCAATCATACTTCTACGCCTATCTAATGAACTTTTCCCTCACATGCATTAGTAAGTAAAGTGCCGGTTGCTTCGAATACCTTTAACACAGATTCCAGTAAGTTTAAAACTTACTACACCAATAAAGGCGTCAGCCCAAACAGGTGCTAACTAGTAGGTGTATCTTATGACTACGTGCGATCACAGGACCGGTTGTTGTTGAACCTTCAACAACAACCGGTCCAGATAAGATCCCAACTAAGTTCCTAAAAGATGGTACCTCTGAATGGCCAATCCCCATTGCTCTCATAATAAATTTGAGGGGAGGGGAGGGTTCAAGGAGGCCAGAATTACTCGTGTCTTCAAGAAAAATAGTACATCTAACGTCAGCGACTATAGACCTGTTATTGTAGTCAGTGTGATGTCCAGAATTTTAAAGAAAGCATTGTACTGTCAAGTAGTTGAGTATCTTAATGACAAAAACATTCTCCATAGTTACTGATCAGGTTTCAGGAGGTCTTACGCTCTGGGAATTGAAAGCAGATCCTCTCCGTGTGAAGCGAGAGCTTTAGCCACCATGCCACGGGGCACCTGAGAACTGAAAGGCCGCTGGGGAGTCTCATAGGTATGGTGATATTAGACTTGCAAGAGGCCTTCGATACGGTCAGCCATAATATATTATGTAAGAAACTACAAGCTATTTCGACATAAGTTCTATAGAGTGGTTTAAGTCCTACCTGAACAACAGGAAACAAATTGCTAAGATCAACAACAGAATCAGAACCCCTGCCGATAGCATGTGGGGTTCTCCAAGGTAGTATTCTGGGTCCCTTACTGTTCCTATGTTATGTGAAAGACATGCCCATCAGTGTCAAATGTAAGCTTCTATTGTATGCAGACGACAGTGCTCTGTTGGTGTTAGGTAAAGACCCACAATATATAACTAATGTACTCTCACTAGAATTGGACTCCTGCAGCAAATGGTTATACAACAAACTATCGTTAAACCTCGGGAAAACAGAAACCATTCTCTTTGGCACGAAAAGTAACCTGAAAAGGGTAAATATTTTTAATGTCCAGTGTAATGGGAAACCCTACTCTTCAGTATCTTCAGTGTAATATCTGGGAATCCCTACGGTATGGGGTGATGGTAACGACAAGATGTGGAAAAAGACTTATGTACAGTTCAGGATTTATTAGAGGAAACGTTTGGCAACGAGTGGTTTAATCAGGACTGAAGAAGCCTCCTGTGGCTGAACTGCACGTAGGTATCTTTTTTCCATAGCACCAGGAAGGCATTCCCGAAAAGCACAGCTCAGTAAGCTGCACTCAACGCTTGCGCCTTCCTACTGGCCTTTGGGCTCATCAGGTGGTCTGGTGGCTAAAGCTCTCGCTTCACACACGGAGGGCCCGGGTTCGATTCCCGGCGGGGTGGAAACATTCGACGCATTTCCTTACACCTGTTGTCCTGTTCACCTAGCAGCAAAATAGGTACCTGGGTGTTAGTCGGATTGAGGACCCCAATGGAAATAAGACAGACAGTCCTCGATAACGCACTGACTTTCTTGGGTTATCCTGGGTGGCTAACCCTCAGGGGTTAAAAATCCGAACAAAATCCTATCTTATCTTAGATTAGATTAGATTTTGCCACCGAAGTGGCTAGTTTATTGTGCACCCCATATCCATCCTGTGGACGGTAGCGCAAGAGCATATGGATACACAAAAGGCCTAGGAACTAGGCCGTAAAAAGGGTTAACAATTGTACATTTGGATTTATATCTACAGTTCACTTATCTGTTACAAGCAAATTTAGGAAATTTGCTTAGTATAACTGGTATCTTATTTTCATTAATAAGATATCTTGACATGTCACATAGGTTATTATACTGTCTATCTCTGTATTCCTCAATAAGTGGACAATTATTATCTTATCTTAACAAGTATCAGTTCTAGTCACATTTCTTCCACTTTAGTTGAGGTTTCATTCCCGGGTCAATACGGCGTACACTGTCATTGGCCCTAAAGAAACCCAACTACAACAACACAACCAGCCTTCGTCGGGTGTGGATGTCTCTCTCTCTCTCGCATGATTATCGGTGATAAATTTCCCCCGTTCTCTCTGGGACGCTTGTCCTCATCTATTTTGCCCAACGGTCACATTACAAGAGGGGCACCTGGTCATCGGATTTAAGCCAGCTCCATTTTTTCCGCTCTGCGGATAATTATCTAACGGTTTGGTGAGACGCCGGTTACTGAACTCAGGTGAAGATGAGGGCATCTCAGTCTGCTGGGGCTTGGCAAGGGGATGGGTCCACCTGATACAATTGGGAACTTCTAGTTCCTGTTTCTATTTACAAAGTCTTGTTCCTTTATCTTTCATCTCCCAGGTTTGAGCAACAAATCTTCCCCGATATTGCGAAAGCTGTCAGTGGCCCTGATGAACCCAACAAACAATGATGCTTATCTTCGGGGTGCAGTATTTGACCCTACCTCTGCGTCTCACTGGGGAGGAGTTTGACCCCTCCGGACTGTTAGGAGATCCTGGCCTGTACCTGCGCCTTCATACTGACTTCAGGGCGCATTGGGGACTTATAATACGCACAGTCATTAGTCAACTTCACAAATAACCCACACATAGGAGACAGGAGCTTTCGACGACATTTTGGTCCGCCCTTGGACCATTTACCTGTCACGGCATTGTGCCTTTTTGTTGTTTATTAGTCAATTTCCTTCCGTACACTGGAAGGCAGGGTTCTATACGGCGTACGCTGTCAGTGGCCCTATATACCCCACAACAACAACAACAACCATGACTTTCATCCCAGAAGCACTAATACAGAGTTATGTGTACCCTGTCTTCCTGGCCAGTAATGATGAGGAGTTAATAACCCGCATGTGTTACGGCACACTCATATATGCCTTCCTCACACTAGTACTCCCTGAGGCACCTTATGGCAGGTACACCAACTATAAATTTGGCTTCGGTGTTCCGGTGAAGCTGGCTTGTTGCCTACAAGGATGTCCTTCCTTCATCATCCCCGTGTGTTTGGTGGTGTATGGCAAACAAACAGCATACAGAGGAGTGGTTAACCAGATGTGTCTGGGCATGTTTGTCATGCATTACTTTCAAAGGTGAGCTTCGTGTGACTCGTGGCTTGGTTGGTAGCGCACTTGCCTCACACTTGAGTGTCCAGGGTTCGATCCCAGGCACGGGTGAAGACGTTCGGTATGTTTCCTTGTACCTGTTGTCACTGTTCATGTAGTAGTAAGTAGGTACCTGGGTGTTAGTCACCTTACATCTGCTGTCACTGTTCACCAAGCAGTAAGTAGGTACCTGGGTGTTAGTGGACTGGTGTGGGTAGCATCCTGGGGGACAAGATTGAAGGACCACAATGGAAATAAGACAGACAGTTCTCGATGACACACTGACTTTCTTGGGTTATCCTGGGTGGCTAACCCTCCCTACCCTGGGTGGCTATCCCTTCCTACCCCGGGTTATCCTGGCTGGCTAACCCTCTCTACCCTGGGTTATCTTGGCTGGCTAACCCTCCCTACCCTGGGTTATCCTGGCTGGCTAACCCTCCCTACCCTGGGTTATCCTGGGTGGTTAACCCTCCCCACCCTGGGTTATCCTGGGTGGTTAACCCTCCCCACCCTGGGTTATCCTGGGTGGCTAACCCTCCCTACTCTGGGTTATCCTGGGTAGCTAACCCTCCCTATCCCGGGTTATCTTGGGTGGCTAACCCTCCCTATCCCGGGTTATCCTGGGTGGCTAACCCTTTAAGGGCAAAAAATCCCACCAATTCTTATATCATAGTTGAGGCTATTTGTTTAGGTTAGGTAAAGTTAGTCAGGAAACAGGACAAGTATTTCCTGACGCGGATCTTAGTAAGATGATGATCCGCCATTGGAGCTTCTGGTCATCTGACCGAGGCCTTCCGCTGGCTTACCGGTCCATCCCTTTAAAAATTATGGTCATAATTATAACCATTTAGTAGTAGTATATACATATAAATAAATGGAGGCTAGTATAAGCATTTAAGTCTTAGAATTAACGAAGATATTAGACAAGACATAACCTGTGGTCGTAATGAAGTGTTACTTTGTACACATAAAAAGTTGTAAACAAGTTTGTGTGACTGACTGACTTACTGACTGACTGACTTAACTGACTCACTGACTGACTTACTGAATGACTTGACTGACTTACTGAATGACTTGACTTGACTTACTGACTGACTTACTGAATGGCTTGACTGACTTACTGAATGACTGACTGACTTACTGAATGACTTGACTGACTTACTGAATGACTTGACTGATTTACTGAATGACTTGGCTGACTTACTGAATGACTTAAAGTTAGACACTCAGTACAACCATCGACTTCAGTTCCAGAACCTCTACTATCCACCTCAGCCCAGTAGGGCCACAGCATAACTCTCCACTCTCTTCACAATCATCCACAAACACCAGTACCCACAATTTAAGGTAAATACTATTATTTCTGTTACATTTGTAGTCTTAAGCAGTAAAAACAACATAATACATCACGATAATGAACTACAATTACATATTCACTTTTATTTTTGTAAGATCTGTTGGTCTAAAAAAAACTTGTTTGGCTTTTTGGGGACTCTCAGGAACGTAACCCTATTTTTCCCATAAGTTCTGTTAATTATCTAACACGAAATTATCAAACACGACGTTTTCAGGAACGTAACTACCGTGCTAAATGATGGTCTACTGTATGTAATACATGAAATAACTTTAAAGCACTTGAAATTTTGGAAAGTTTCCAGACATAATGGAGAGACACAGTGCTCATGGAGCTCATGGAGAATGTAAATAAACTGGGTGGGGCGCGGTGACTGTATTAGAAAGTCAGGTGGGGGAGCCGTATAGTGAGTTTTGATCATAATTGGAAATGTCTATATTAGCGGAACACCGTAAGGCGAAACGCCATAAAGTGGGTAGGGCCCCCTTATCCATGGTTTCAGTTATCTACGGTTTACTTTGGCCAAAAAATAACCCTTAATTTTGCTTAACCCTTTCAGGGTCCAAGGCCATTTTTGGAAGGGGTGCGCCAGTGTCTCAAGAATTTAAAAAAAAATTTTTAATTTTTCTTATGAATTGGTAGAGAATCTTTTTCTGAAGGTAATAAAACAAAAAGTATGAAATTTGATTGAAAATTGACGAAATTATGCTCTCGCGAATTTTGATGTGTCAGCGATATTTACACATCGGCGATTTTGCCGACTTCGACTCTCATTTTAGGCCAATTACCTTATTCCAGTCGACCAAATTCTTAACTCTTTCACTAGTAATACTTCTATTCTATCGATTGAGCACAAGAAATCGCCCAGTCAACTGTTTCAACTCCAAAATAAAGTGATTAGAAATTGGTAATTTAGTCAATTTAACTCAAAAGTTCAAAATATTCCAATTTCAAAATAGGGTGCAGAATAAACAATGTAGGCATTCCTGGCACTAAACAAACATTTCCTCTGTTCATTAGTTACGTTTTCAGTCTTTACAAATGAATTCCATTTTTATTTTTTATTCACAATGAATTTTTATTCAAACCAAAAATTGGAAGATTTACTGTTATGCAATATTATAATAATTTTACAGATAATATCACCCCATTTGTGAACGTATATTAGACCCACCAGCTGGAGCGTATTAGACGTGTGAGGTCATTTGTTTACTTTTGAACATCGGCAAAAAATTAACATTTCCGCTACTTTGAGCTCAGTTTCAAGCCATTTCCAATATTGAAACCAATCAAAATCATCTCTATATCTGTAATATATCTTCCATTCTATCAAATGAGACCAAGAAATCGCAAATATAACTATAAAAAGTATACGAAAAAACACTGCAAAGTCGCTGTTTTAATCGAAAATTACGGTTTCAGTTTTTTTTCTCATTATGCACTGTGTGATGCAGGATTTGTTTTATGTGGTGCACACTTACCACATAGATGTATTCTCTCATATCCAGGCCCAAATTTACCGCTCAAAGCTTATTTGAGTGAGCTGAGCTCATGACGTAGAACTACGGTTTGGACCCAGAACTCAAAGCCGTAGAACTACGGCACGGACCCTGAAAGGATTAATAATGACCCCAAAGTGGAGAAGTAGAGAAGGTGGCAGTTCTCCAGAGCCTAAGAAAAAACTGGGAAATGCTTCCCATCAGTGAAAAAGTGTTAATTCTGGACTTATTTTGCATAATTTATCAATTAAATTTTATCATAGGTATGTATGTAAAAGAAAATTGACTTACATATAGGGTTCGCTACTATCCACGGTTTCGGGTACCCACAGTAGGTCTTGGAGCGTATCCCCCGTGGATGGGGGGGACTACTGTATCGATTTTAATTAATTTTTAACTAATTTTTGTTGTGCTATGTGTTACTGTTACCATCACTGATGTATGTATTTGACTGCAGGTCATTCATCTATCCGCTGGTGATGAAGAGCCAGAGGCCGGTTCCTTTTCTTCCGTTCTTGGGTGCATTTCTAACCTGCTCTTTCAATGGAATTCTTCATGGGCTCTATTTTGTCAATTTTTGCCACTACAAAAATGAAGAATGGATGTATAGGCCAACATTTTACATAGGTAAGGGCAGCTATTTTCTAATTTGGAAGAATTTTTTTTTTAAACTAAAAAATATTCATAATGAATGGGTTTCTCTTCAAGTCCAGCATGAGGACGGAAAATATAGTTAGAGCAATAAAGATATCCAATTCTGAGAATAAAGATAGCTGATTCTGAAAATAAAGATAGCTAATTCTGAGAATAAAGATAGCTAATTCTGAGAATAAAGATAGCTAATTCTAAGAATAAAGATACCTAATTCTGAGAATAATGATAGCCAATTCTGAGAATAAAGATAGCTAATTCTAAGAATAAAGATAGCTAATTCTGATAATAAAGATAACTAATTCTGAGAAAAAAAGACAGCTAATTCTAAAAATAAAGATAGCTAATTCTGAGCAGCATGTGTGGTGTTTAAGTGATAAATTTGGCAAGATATAATTATTATTAAAATTATTTGTACAGTGGTACCTCGACTTACGAGCAGCTCCCAACTCTAACAGTTATGTAAGTGTATTTCTGTAAGTGCTTTTGTAAGTGTAATTTTGGGGGTCTGAAACAGATTAATCTAATTTACATTATTCCTTATGGGAACAAATTCGTTTGGTATCGGCACTCAAACAGCCTTCTGAAACGAATTAAGCTCGTAACTTGAGGTACCACTGTATTTCTTCTTTAATGCACTGACATGCATGTCATAAGAGGTGACTAAAATGCCAGGAGCAAGGCGCTAGTAACCCCTTTTCTTGTATAAATTACTAAAGGCAATAAGATAACAGTAAACAGATGATATCGCAATATGCAGAACAACCACTGTGAAAAAATAGCGTAATTCCAAGTGCTTTTGTAATTTCTTACATTATCCTTGATAATGTGAGAAATCATGAAATCACTTGGAATTTGACTATTTTTTCATAGTGGTTGTTCTGCAAATTACTAAATGTAAAAAGAGAAACTTGTTTTTATTTTTAGGTCACCCTGCCTCAGTAGGTAATGACTGGTGCATTGGAAAAAAAAAAAATCTCATATTAATGGATTTTTATTTTATAAATACAGTGGTACCTCGACTTACGATATTTTTTCATTCCAGAATACTGTTAAAGTGCCATTACCAAACGAATTTATCCCCTTAAGGAATGATGTAAAATAGACTAGTCCTTTTAGACCCCCAAAATTACACTTACAAAAGCATTTAAAAAAATAAACTTACATAAAAGGGTGAGTTTGGGGACCATCGTAAGTCGAGGTACCACTGTAACTAGTTAAATTGTAAAAAATTATTGTCTATGCAGTATGACCTTCCTGAGTTTTGTGTTTTACTGCATTGTAGTACAGCCTCTCCTCACTTAACGACAGGGTTCCGTTCCTGAGAGTAGGTCAGTAAATGAATTGGTCATTAAGCGAGGAGCATACTATGCTGGTAGGGGGTTTGTGTCAACCATCTTTAGATATTATAGCCTCTCCTCACTTAACGATGGAGTTCTGTTCCAAAGACCACGTCGGTAAACGAATTTGTCGCTAAATGAGGAGCATACTGTAATGGTATTCTCCTTTGCACCATTTATAATATTTCTGGTATAGTTTTAACCCTATGAGGGTCCGTCCCATAGTTCTAAGGCTTTGAAGCCTGGGTCCAAGGCGTAGTTCTATGCCATGAGCTCAGGTCACTCAGATAAACTGTGAGCGATAAATTTGGGCCTAGATATGAGAGAATACATCTATGTGGTAAGTGTGCACCATATAAAACAAAGCACGCAGTGCATAACAAGAAAAAAAAAGACTGCGACCGTGTTTATGGATTAAAACAAGCAAATTTGCGATGTATTTTCGTATGTTTTTTACAGTTGTATTCACGGTTTCTTGGTCTCATTTGATAGAATGGAAGATATGTTACAGAAATAGAGATGATTTTAATTGGTTTTAGTACTGAAAATGGCTTTAAACTGAGCTCAAAGTAGCAGAAATGTTCGATTTTTGCCGATGTTGAAGAGTAAACAAATGATGTCACGTGTCCAATACACATCAGCTGGTGGGTCTAATGTGCATTCACAAATGTGCTGATATTATTTATATAATTATTACAATATTGCATAACAGTAAATCTTCTATTTTTTGGTGTGAATAAAAATTCATTATGTGAATAAAAAATAAAAATGGAATTCATTTGTAAAGCCTGGAAACAACTAATAAACAGAGGAAATGTTATTTTAGTGCCAGGAATATCTGCATTGTTTATTCTGGACCTTATTTTGAAATTGGAATATTTTGAACTTTGTGTGAAATTAGCCAAATTACCAATTTCCGATCACTTTATTGGATTTTTTAAATAGTTGATTTTGCGATTTCTTGAGCTCAATCGATAAAATAGAAGTAATACTAGTGAAATACAAACAAACAAACAAACAAACAAACAAATTTTATTTCATTGCAGGTTACATGGGTATCGGAAGTTACAATGTAAATTGAGTGCAAGGAGAGCCACTGACATGCCATGGCATTAGGGGCAGCTTATTCTAGTCCTTAAAAACTATGTACTTAATATTAGAGAAATTTATTGAGTTTATTCTAGTTAAAAATTATTTTCAAAATTACAATATGATGAAATTTTACTGTTTAAATTATTATATAATGATATTAGATCTTAGATTGTTACAGGTGTTGAGATTCTTGAATGATAATATGGAATTGAGATTATCTTAAGGAAAATAACATTGAGCATTTTTGACATTAACTTATAATATGATGGCTAAGAATTTGGTCGACTGGAATAATGTAATTGGCATAAAATGGGAGTCAAAGGGGGCAAAATCGCCGATGCATAAATATCGCTGACGCAGCAAAATTTGTGAGTGTAATTTCATTAATTTTCCATCAAATTTTGTACTTTTTGTTTTATTACCTTAAGAAAAAGATTCTCTACCATTTCATAAGAAAAAATAACAAAATTTTTTGTTTGAAAATTCTTGGACCCTATGGACAAGTTTCAGATTTGGGGTCTGGACCCTGAAAGGGTTAAATGTTTATACAGTAGTTTACTGTATATTGTAATAAACAGAATAGAGGAAATCAGCTCTAATATGCATTATTTAGGTATGCATACTGGTCAGAGAGTCCATCATAAGTTCGAGTCATCAGTAAACGAGTACGTTGCTAAATGAAGAGAGGCTGTATTTTAATGTCACCTTTACACCATTTACTATAACATTTCTGGTATATTTTTAAATGTTTATACAGTAGTATACTGTAATAAACAGAATAGACAAAATCAGCTCTAATATGCATTATTTAGGTTTGGATACAGGTTGGAGAGCTGGTTGTAAGTCTGAGTGGTCGGTAAACAAGTATGTCGCTAAGTGAGGAGAGGCTGTGCTGTCATATGTATCATGAAACTTCTGAGAAATATAACTTTTACTGTTAGGTAAAAGAACACAAGTGCAGCTAATGTGACAATGTGGCAACGTTTCACTCTCCAGGAGTTTTGTCAAGTTGTTACTAACGGCTTGACAAAGCCGTTAGTAACATTTTATTGTGGCAACATTTGTTACCACAATAAAATGTCACATTAGTTGCACTTGTGTCCTTTTACATAACATATTGTCAGTAATTCTACCAACATTATTACAAGACTTTTACTGCTTTCAGGATTTGCATTATTTCTTTATGGCATGAAGATCAACCTAGGGGCAGATTCAACTTTGAAAAATTTGAGAAGCGGAAACGAAACTGGCTACAAAATACCAACTGGTATGCATAACTGATTTGTTTTTTATCAGTGTCTTCATTACTGGTGTTTTTAATAATAGTTGTACCAGCTGATTATGTTATACTGTTTCTCGCTACACTGTTCATGTTACTAGTGTTTAACTACTGATACCTCTACTTCATCCCTCACTTTCCATAAACCACTTGATGGTTCATGAATGCTGATTACTTTTTTTTAATATGCTGGCTGTCTCCCGCTGAGGCAGGGTGACCCGAAAAAGAAACATTTTCACCATCATTCACACTGTCACTGTCTCTCCAGAGGCACACAAATACGACAGCTTAGATGTCACTCTAAGCAGCAGATATCCCGAGCCCCTCCTTTAAAGTGTAGACACTGTATTTCCCACCTCCAGGACTCAAGTCCAGCTAACCAGTTTCCCCTGCAGCCCTTCATAAAATATTACCCTGCTCACACTCCAACAGCTGATATTGACCCCAATTTAAATCTTATATTGTACCACACTGGGACTCGATACTATTCTGAAAATAACCATCTTACTACACAGGAAGTCAAACAAAAGCTGTTCTCAACAACACCAGAAGGTTAGACCAATGTATGAGTGAGAAGGGTTGAGGTTTATATAGTACCTGATGTATTGAACCAATTCTTGGGTGGCTCTCTGAAAAGGTTAGATAAATAGGAGAGTGGGAATGGTTGGTTTTGAGAAGGACCTGCATTGTATGAGCCAGTAGGCCTGCTGCAGTGTTTCTCCATTCTTTTTTTTTTTTATTAACACATCGGTCATTTCCCACAAAGGCCCGAAAAAGAAAAACTGTCATCATCATTCACTCCATCACTGTCTTGTCAGAGGCATGCTTACACTACAGTTATAAAACTGCAACATTAACACCCCTCCTTCAGAGTGCCGGCACTGTACTTTCCATCTCCAGGAATTAAGTCCGGCCTGCCGGTTTCCCTGAATCGCTTCATAAATGTTACCTTGCTCACACTCCAACAGCACGTCAAGTCCTACAAACCATTTGTCTCCATTCACTCCTATCTAACACACTCACACACACTTGCTGGAAGTCCAAGCCCCTCGCACACAAAACCTCCTTTACCTCCTCCCTCCAACCTTTCCTAGACCGACCCCTACCCTGCCTTCCCTCCACGACAGATCTGTACACTCTCGAAGTCATTCTACTTCGTTCCATCCTCTCTACATGTCCAAACCATCTCAATAACCCCTCCTCAGCTCTCTGGATAATAGTTTTGGTAGTCCCACACCTCCTCCTAATCTCCAAACTACGGATTCTCTGAACATTGACCTCAGACACGACATCTCCACTGCCTCCAGCCTTCTCCTTGTTGCAACATTCACAACCCATGCCTCAGACCCATACAAGAGCATTGGTATAACTATACGTACAGTGGACCCCATGAAATCGGCCGTAATCCGTTCCAGGAGCTAGGCCTAAAATCGAACTGGCCGATATCTGAACCATTATTTCTCATAAGAAATAATGTAAATACAACTAATCCGTTCCAGACACCCAAAAATGTTCACAAAAAATTCATTTTTTAAAGATTAACTATAGTTTTACGTACACAAAACACATAAATAACAACACATAATAACAACACATAATAAATTTACATTTAAAATTACATTTACTTACCTTCATTGAAGAGACTTGCTGGCATCTGGAAGATAGGGAAGAGGAGTGAGGGAGTGAGTTACCCTGTCTTTCTTAGGCTTGTGTCCTGGCAGTGCCTTTTCCTCCTGAGTAATGTAGGTCCTCTTTGGCATTTTCTTCCAAAAGAGGCCTGTTTCATCACAATTAAACACTTGTTGGGGTTTGAATTTTTCAGTGTCTACAAACCCCTTAAATTCAGTCACAAACTTTTCAGCAGCACGTTTGTCTGAACTGGCTGCCTCACCATGCCTTACAACACTGTGTATGCCACTATGTTTCCTAAATCTGTCAAACCAGCCTTTGCTGGCCTTAAAATCACTCACATCAGCACTGGTTCCAGGCATTTTCTTGACAAGATCTGCGTGCAACTGCCTTGCATTTTCACAAATTATCGCCATGGAAACACTATCTTCAGTTCGATGGTGCTCCTCACTTTCTTTACCACAGGGGTGCCACTAGGAAGCTTCTTTGGACCCATGGTGACTTATTTCACAGTGACAATCACTAAACAAGCAATAAACACAATAAATTTATTGTGAAATGTCTGAATGAGCACGCTGGGTAATGTTCACTCAATGGTAAACAAAGCTAGACTGGTTCATGACGCCTGCGCGGGGAGGCACGCAAGCACGGGCAGGCGGACAGGTCTGGCACACTGGCCGATAATTGAGGAAAAATTGGGCCGAAAAAAGCGATCGAAAATCGAGCCGGCCGATAATCAGACCGGCCGATTTCCGGGGGTCCACTGTACTCTCATACATTACAGTGGAACCCCAGAGTTCGTAATTAATCTGTTTCAGAGGGCGCTCCAAACACCGAATATTACGAACTCCGAATCTATTTTCCCCATAAGAAATAATGGAAATAAAATTAATCTGTTTCAGACACCCAAAAGTATTAAAATAAAATATTTTTGTACATTAAATTACACAGAAAACAATGAGACATGAAGAATAAAACAATAATAACATGTCACTTACCTTTATTGAAGAGTTGTTGATGTGTGGAAGACGGGAGGGGAGAGGATGGAAGAGTTGCTTTTGTTTGGAAGGGGAATCACCTTCCATAAAGACTTCAGGTACCAAGTCCTTTTCCTGGGTTACTTCCCTTCTTTGTTTTTTAATGCCACTAGGACCAGCTTGAGAGTCACTGGACCCCTGTTGCTCAAAAAAGTGTTACAGAGAGTTCTGTTTCTGCCGTATGTTTGGAATTGTGCCGGCGACAGGGGTGTGTGTTTGGGGACAGGACAAGATAGTCCTTCAATATTTCGCTAATATTATCTATACGGCTTATTTATCTATCACAATTCATCTAATATGACATAATAAACAATATTAATAACATAGAAACATGACATATACTCTAGAATGAATAAAATATCATTACGAATGTGAGGACTGGTGTTGTGGTGTTTGTTGTTGGGTGTATAAGGGCCACTGAAAGATACGCCTTACATAGTGATGGCCGCCAGACACACGGCTGTGTTGTCAGTCGCCCTATATAACTCCAACAACATTGGAGGAGTTAAGTTTCGTGTCGTCATTTTTCTATCGTTTAATCGCTTAACTTACTTGCTACACTGTTAATGCTACACTTTATCGCTGGCTGGCACTATAGCCTTTATCAACTCCTGCTGTTTTAGTATCATAACATATCGTAGAATCACTGAATCACTTAAGAATACATTCTCCCCTCTCAGCCCTTTACCAAAGGGCTGGCACTAGGAGCTTTCTTGGGGCCCATGGTGGCTTATTTAGCAGTTGCAAGCACTAAAAACAATGGAATAATGACAAAATGTATGGTATGAATGCGTGGGTGGCGGTCACTCGCTTTTAAACAATGGCACACTGACTCTGAATGGAGTGTCAGGCCGCTCGGGCCACGCGTACACGTCTGGGACGAATTGCTAACTCTGAGCGGATCAACGAACACCGAACCAATATTTTTCCGAAAAAAGTCACGAACTCCGAATTTTATGAACTCCGAATTTTATGAACTCCGAATTTTATGAACTCCGACGCCTACGAACTCCGGGGGTCCACTGTAATCTCTTTCCTTTCATGGATAAAGTTCTTTGCCTCCACAAACTCCTCAGTGCACCACTCACCTTCTTTCCCTCGTCAATTCTGTGATTTACCTCATCTTTCATAGACCCTTCCGCTTACACGTCCACTCCCAAATATCTGAATACATTCACCTCCTCTGTATTCTCTCCTTCCAGTCTGATATCCAATCTTCCGTTACCTATTTTTTTTGTTATCCTCATCACCTTACTCTTTCCTATATTCACTTTTAATTTCCTTCTTTTACATACCCTACCAAACTCATCAACCAACCTCTGCAACTTCTCTTCAGAATCTCCCAAAAGTACATTTTTATGTTCTTATATCTATTTTTATTTACAATGTTAAATCCCTTAATAAGCACTGATGACCTCCTAGCACTTCTAGATTCTTTAAATGCTAACATCTCTCTCATTATTTTTACTGAAACCTGGCTTTAACATGACACGACAGACATCTTCACCTTACCTGGGTACACAGCCATTCATAACTGCAGGCCTGATCATATGAGGGAAGGGATTGCATCTACTACTTTTACAATCTAATATTCAGTAACTCTACATGTATCAGTGATGAATTTAGTGAATACAGTGGACCCCCGAGTTACGAACACCCCGGAAATCGTACAGTTATGTAAGTATAATATTGTAAGTGCTTTTGTAAGTGTATTTTTGGGGGTCTGAAATGGACTAACCTACTTGACATTATTTCTTAAGGGAGTAAATTTGTTTGGTAATGGCACTTGAGCAGGCTTCTGGAATGAATTTTGTTCATTACTCGGGGGTCCACTGTATATGTTTGCTAACTTTGCAACCAAAAATTTAAAGATCTGTGTTATAGTTGGTGTGGTCTACAGGCTACCTTATACTAATATTCCCACCTTTAGTGATAACCTAAAGAACCTAATAATAAGAACTCCATGGGGACGTGGAGAAGAATCCTTCCTCCATAAGCCATGAGTGTCGTAAGAGGCAGCTAAAATGCTGGGAACAAGGGGCTGGTAACCTCTTCTCCTGTATAAATTACTAAATGTAAAAAAAAAGATGTCTTTCTTTTTGGGTCACCCTGCCTCAGTGGGCCACAGCCAGTGCATGAAAAAAAATTAATAAGCACTTAAGCAAACATTATCTACTACTTGATGGTGACTTCACCATTAACCTTGTTCAAGCCAACAGCATGTATAATTTCTTGCTTATACTATCAGTTAGCCATATCTGGACTAATATAATAGCTCCTCTCAAAGCAGGGATAATCACAGACAATACGTACTACTGATCACTATCCCACCTTCTTCATAACCAACATATGTCAGCTACCACTTGAAACTAGTATGATCTCATTTCGTCTCCATTATGAGATGTCAATAAATAACTTAATCTTATTCTCAATATCTGTAATCCTCACAACCATTAAAACATTGAAGGTGTTCACATTATGTTAATATGCTAGAATCCTCATTACCTGTAATCATAATCAAACCTGTAATTCTTAAAAAAATCTCAATAAAAGCCATATAGCATGTACTAATAGGATATTCAATTCTCTTGTATTCATTATAATTCCGAAATTTATTTTACAACGCCCTAAGAGACTGTATATAAAAGTACTCAATTAGTCATTGCCTTATTAATCTTAAGTTAGTCTTAAGTTTGCCCAAAATGCTCTGCATATTAACCCTTTCGGGGTCGGTGTCATACTAGTACGTTTTATGAGCAGGGGTTGGTGCCGTACTAGTACGCGTAAATTCTAGCGGCCTCAAATTAAGCGGGAAACGGCTGGTAGGCCTACATATGAAAGAATGGGTCTATGTGGTCAGTGTGCGCAGTATAAAAAAAATCCTGCACCACACACTACATAATGAGAAAAAAAAATCTCTGACCGTTTTTTTCGTTTAAAACAGCAACTTTGCAGTCTATTTTCGTATGGTATTTATTGATGTATTCTCATTTTCTTGGTCTCTTGTGATAGAATGGAAGATATATTACAGAAATAGAGATGATTTTGATTGGTTTGACAATGACAAGTACAGTGGTCCCCCGAGTAACGAAAAAACTTCATCCCAGAAGCCTGCTCAAGTGCCATTACCGAACGAATTTACTCCCTTAAGGAATAATGTCACGTAGGTTAGTCTATTTCAGGCCCCCAAAAATACACTTCCACAAGCACTTACAATATTATACTTACATAATTGTACGATTTCCGGGGTGTTCGTTACTCGGGGGACCACTGTACATTGAAATTGAGCTCAAAGTAGCAAAAATGTTTGATTTTTGCCAATGTTCAAGAGTAAACAAATCACACCATGCGTCCAATACACATCAACTGATGAGTCTAATATTCTTGCACAAGTGCGCTGATATTATTTATACCATTTTTACAATGATGCAGTTGTATACATAACAGTAAATCTTCTATTTTTTGTGAGAATAAAAATTCAAAATGGAAAGCAAAAGTAATGTAAGAGGGGCCTGGAGACGTGACTAATGAACAGAGATGTTATTTTAGTGCCAAGAATGTCTGCCTTGTTTATTCTGGACCCTATTTTGAAATTGGCATTGTTTGAAATTTGTATGAAATTGGCCAAATTGTCATTTTCTGACCACTATTTTGGGTAGTTGAAATTGGTAAATAGGCAGTTTCATGTACTCAATCGATAGAAGAAATGGAGTTCTAGCGAAATAGCTATGATTTTAGTGGACTGGAACATTGGAGTTGGCCAAAAAAAGGGCTCAAAGTGGGTGAAATCGCCGATGTGTAATCATCTTCGAGACCGATAACTTCGTGAGAGCATAATTCCGTAAGTTTTCATTCAAATTTCAAACTTTTGGTGTTGTTTTGATTGGAAAAAGATTCTCTATCATTTCATAAGAATTTTTTTTTTTTTTCCAAAAAATTTTCGACCCTGAGAATGTGTTTCCGAGAAGGCCTGTCGCCCCCCAAAGGGTTAAGGGGCTTTCTGCATGCACACCTAAATGTCATTCACTTCTGTACATTGTAGCATGCTGAAATAAAGAATGTTTATCTTAATCCTAACTTCACTACAGCATTCAATGATGATGACTGGCACAGAGAGTTTACTGATGATACAGGCATTGACAAATGGGTTAATATTTTTCTGAAAAAAAAATACAAAACCTTTACACTGCCCAGGTTGCTCCACATCCTGACCACTCTAAAACTAAAAAAATACCTCCTAACATTCCTGTAACTCATCTTTGTTTTCAGCTTCCAACAGTGTCCTTGAGTTCCTGTTTCCCGTCTTGAAAAGTCTCTCCCTGTCTACTCTATCAGTTCCTCTCGGTATATTGTAATTTGTTATCAAATCTTCTCTAGTACTCCACTGTTATCAGATTTAGCACCTTTAGTCTCATTATCCTGTAGCTCAATTGGTAGCGCATGGGTGGAAACATTAAGACGTGTTTCATTAAGACACCTGCTGTCCATGTTCACTTATCAGTAAAATAGGTACCTGGGTGTTAGTCGACTGGGGACAAAATTGACTTAGTTTGCCTGAAAGGGTGTGGATAACCAGGGACTTTCTATATAGTAGTACAGTATGTCATTGATGTCAGCTATGCCTGTATACTTTATACATGTACTTGTAGAAATAAAGATTATTATTATCATGGGTATTATTAGTCTTGTTGCAAACTTTGACACTTTCTCCATTTTCTTAACTTGCTTAATCAAGTGTGGTTTCATATTTGTGTTACATACTCCAATATGGGCCTGACATATAATAACAATAATCTTTATTTCTACAAGTACATGTACAACTTATATAGACCATAGCTGACATCACTGATATACTACTATGTATATAGAAAGCCCCTTGTTATGCAGAGCATTTCCTGCAACTTAGGTTAATTTTGTCCCCAGGATGCAACCTACACCAGTCAACTTACACCCAGGTACATATTTTACTGCTAGGTGAACAGGGACAGCAGGTGTCTTAGGAAACACGCCCAAATGTTTCCACCTGTACTGGGAATTGAACCATGGACCTCAATGTGTGAGCTGAGTGCACTACCAATCCAGCTACTTGTCTATATATGTAGTCTCATTAATGACTCCTTGCATAGATTCCTGAATGCCAATCTTGTTTATAAGTTCAAACACCAGGAATATAAATTTTGTTAGCTGTGACACCATTTAAAAAATAGGGGACCACTTCTATTAGATACCATGAACATTTTGTCAACAAAATTCCTTTAGAGTACTATTTATGCATGTATAAATTAATATAAAAAAAATATTCATTTATTCTATATACAAATGCAAATTTTTATTTCTCTGTGGTATGAAGATAATGTAGTTTACGTGTAATAAAGCGTTGTTAGCCACAAAAGAAAGCCACTGGTATGCAATGTACTGCTGGTAAACTAATCCTAATGCTTAAAGACTACTTTTAGACATAGACTATTAAGTTAGATTTGTTATGCAGTTAACTACCTCTAGTACTTTTGTCCTCCAGTGTCATCAGATTTACCTCTTTTAGTCTCCTCATAGCTTTATGACCCCGCTGGTTTAGTGCTTAGTTTTGATTATAATAATAATAATAGTCTCCTCATAATTCATTCCTTTATCTTTTTATCTCTGAAGGAAGGTAGCTAATGAACAAATAACCCGCACATAGAAAAGAGAAGCTTATGATGTTTCGGTCTGACTTGGACCACTGATGAGTCACACTGACACAGAAGGTATAATGTTTGTCAGGAAACAGGACAAGTGTTTCCTGATGCAGGTCTTAGTCATATGATGACCCGCAGCTGGAGCTTTTGGTCATCTGACTGAGGACTTCTGTTGGTTTACCCCTCCATCTCTTTAAAAATCATGGTTATGATTAAAACCATTTCCTTACTAACACAGAAGAGTGAGGGAGCCAGTATACTATATATAGACAAGGAGGACAGGGACAGGACTTTTGAACTGATTCACATGCTTAATATTTCAAGGGCTTTTTTTATGACAGATGTAAACTTCATCCTTACTATTTTCAGCTCCTAAAATTCTCTAAATTCAGTGGAGCCTCAGTTTTCGTTTGCCCCAGTTTTTGTCGGATTCGGTTTTCGATGATTTTTTTCGGCAAAATATTGTCCCAGTTTTCGTTCATCACCTTGGTTTTCATCCACCGTACCAAACGTGTCCGCCTGCCAGCGCCCACACAAAGCATCCCACGCATGCATTCTGAGTCAGTCTGGCTTTGTTTCTCATCAAGTGAACACTACCCTGCGCGTTCATACGAAACATTTCGTAATAATCTATTGTTTTTGTGCTTGTGTATTGTGTGACTGCTAAATAAGCCACCATGGGGCCAAAGAAAGTTCCAAGTGCCAGCCCTTTGATAAAGAAGACGATAAACACGATAGAATTCAAGAAAGAACTCGTAGCAAAGTATGAAAGTGGAATGAATTGCAAAGTTTTGTGGGGTGGTAGTGATGGTGGAAGAGGGTGGTAGTGATGGTGGTAGAGGGTGGTAGTGATGGTGGTAGAGGGTGGTAGTGATGGTGGTAGAGGATGGTAGTGATGGTGGTAGAGGGTGGTAGTGGTTGTGATGGTGGTGTGGTTGTGATGGTGGTAGAGGATGGTAGTGATTGTGCTAGAGGGTGGTAGTGATGGTGGTAGAGATAACTTCTCCTCCCTCTCCCCTCCTCGTCGTCTTCCATATGCCAACAAGAGTCTTCAATAAAGGTAAAAGTGATTTAACCCTTTCAGGGTTTCGGCCGTACTATTACGGCTTACGCACCAGGGTTTTCAACGTACTAGTATGCCTAAATTCTAGTGCCCTCAAATCAAGTGGAAACAGGCTGGTAGGCCTAGATGTGAGAGAATGGGTCTGTGCAGTCAGTGTGCGCAGTATAAAAAAAATCCTGCACCACACATTGCGTAATGAGGAAAAAAAACTCCGACGTGTTTTTGGTTTAAAACAGCGACTTTGCAGGCTATTTTCGTATGGTATTTATGGTTGTATTCTCGTTTTCTTGGTCTCATGTGATAGAATGGAAGATATATTACAGAAATAGAGATAATTTTGATTGGTTTCACGATGACAAGTACCTTGAAACTGAGTGCAAAGTAGTGAAAATTTTCGATTTTTGACGATGTTCAAGAGTAAACAAATCACACCATGCGTCCAATACACATCAACTGGCGAGTCTAATATTCTTGCACAAGTGCGCTGATATTATTTATACTGTTTTTATAATGATGCAATAGTATACATAACAGAAAATCTTCTATTTTTTGTGAGAATAAAAATTCAAAATTGAAAGCAAAAGTAATGTAAGAGGAGCCTGGAGACGTGACTAATGAACAGATAAAATGTTATTTTAGTGCCAGGAATGTCTGTCTCGTTTATTCTGGACCCTATTTTGAAATTGGCATCTTTTAATATTTGTGTGAAATTGGTCAAATTGCCAATTTCGGACCACTTTATTGGGTAGTTCAAATCGGTAAATTGGCGGTTTCTTTTACTCAATTGATAAAACAAATGGAATTCTAGCGAAATAGCTAAAATTTTGGTAGACTGAAACATTGGAATTGGCCAAAAATAGGGCTCAAAGTGGGCGAAATCACCGATGCGTAAACATCGTCAATACTGCTAACTTTGCGAGAGCATAATTCCGTTAGTTTTTCATAAAATTTCATACTTTTGGTGTCATTATGATCGGAAAAGGATTCTCTATCATTTCATAAGAAAAAAATAATTTTTTTTTCCGAAAAATTTGCGACCCTGAGAACGAGTTTGGGAGAGGGCCTTGCGACCCTGAAAGGGTTAAATGTTCATTTATCCATTTCATTAGTCCTTTATATTTATTTCTCATTGTTTTCTGTATGTAAAACTAGTTATTCTCTATAAAATGTTTTTTTTTTTTAATATTTTTGGGTGTCTAGAACGGATTACAGTGGACCCCCGGATTACGCTAAATTCGGTTAGCGATACATTTTTCCGTACAAATATTGGCTCAGTTTATGATGATCCGCTCGGAATATGCTATTCGTCTTGGATGCGTACACGTGCCCTGGGACAGCAGTGTGCCATTGTTTACCAGCGAGTGAGCGCCACCGCCACCACCCACGCATTCATACCATACATTTTGTCATTTTTCAACTGTTTTTAGTGCCTGCAACTGCTAAATAAGCCACCATGGGTCCAAAGAAAGCTCCTAGTGCCAGCCCTGTGGTAAAGAATGTCAGAAATACGGTAGAACTGAAGGAGATCATTGCACAATGGACTGATGTGCAAGGCTTTATGGATGAATATCACCCTAACAAAGCTGTTGCAGGCCGTTCTGGCAACATGTACAATGACAATGTGGTGTCCCATTTCAGGGATGTTTTAAAGAAACGGCAGACACATAGCTCCCTGGACAGATTTTTGGTAAGAGAGGGGTCCAGTGACTCTCAACCTGGTCCTAGTGGCATTAAAAGAAAAAGGCCAGTAACCCCAGAAAAGAACTTGGTACCTGCAGTGTTAATGGAAGGGGATTTCCCTTCCAAACACGAGCATACTACTCCTTCCTCCCCCCTGCTTCCTTCTTCCACACATCAACAACTCTTCAATAAAGGTAAGTGTGACGTTAATACACTGTTGTATGTACATGTATTAGTTGTAATTTATATATACATGTACTGTGTAAGTTAATGTGTAAAAAATATTTATTTTAATACTTTTGGGTGTCTGAAACGGATTAATTGAATTTCCATTATTTCTTATGAGGAAAATAGATTCGGATTGCGATATTTTCGGTTTACGCTAAGCCCTCTGGAACGGATTAATATCGTAATCTGGGGGTCCACTGTAATTGGATTTACATTATTTCTTATGGGAAATATTGCTTCAGTTTTCGTCGAATTCAGTTTTCGTCAGACTCTCTGGAACGGATTAAAGACGAAAACCGAGGTTCCACTGTATGTATATATATTTTTAGAAAGGCTTTACTTTAGTTCTGTATATATTTTGCAGGAGGATTATTTGAGAGAATATCATGCCCCAATTATTTTGGTGAGATTGTGGAAATGTGGGGTTATGCGTTGGCCAGCCTCGCTCCGCCCGCTGCTGCTCATGCGGTGTTCACCACACTCTTCTTATCCAGGAGAGCACTTCAACACCATCAGTAAGTTCTTTTATATTTGTATATTCTCGGTGATCTTCAGTTTTGATAGAAATTGTTAACAGCTGTAAATTTGTAAAGTTAATTATAGTCTGGTGGCACATTATTTTCTTTTATTATTTCTTGATTGCATTAGAATTTTTTTTCCAACACATCGGCCATCTCCCACCAAGGCATAGTGACCCGTAAAAGAAGAAATACTTTCACCATCACTTGTACCACTGTCTTGCCAGAGCTGCACCTATACTGCAGTTCAGATTCCCCTGGAAACTGCAAATATCCCCACCCCTTCTTCAAAGTGTAGGCACTGTATTTCTCACCTCCAGGACTCAAGTCTGGTTAACTGGTTTCCCATGAATCTCTTTATGATACCTAGCTCACACTCCAACAGCATGTCAACTTATGAAAGCCACTTGCCTCCACTCACTAATATCTAACATGCCCACAGATGCCTGCTGGATGTACAAGCCCCTTGCATATAAAACCTCTTCTACTCCCCTCCTTCCAACCTTGCCTAGTATAACCCCTCCTCTGCCTTCCCTACACTACTGATTTATACACTCTCCAAGTTATCCTCCTCAGCCCTCTGGATAATACTTTAAGTAACTCAGCACCTTCTAATCTCCAAACTACGAATTCTCTGCATAATATTCACACCACATATTGCCCTTAGACATAGTATCTCCACTGCCTACAGCCTCTTCCTTGCTGCAGCATTCACAACCCATGCTTCACACCCACATAAGAGTGTTGGTACCACTATACTCTCATATATTTCCTGTTTTATCTCCATGGATAACATTCTTTGTCTCCACAGATGCCTTAACCCTTTCAGGGTCCAAGCCGTAGATCTACGCATTGTCCAAAGGGTCCAAGAATTTAAAAAAAAAAAAAAAAAATTCTTATGAAATGGTAGAGAATCTTTTTCTGAAGGTAATAAAACAAAAATCACGAAATTTGGTGGAAAACTGACGAAATTACACTATTGCGAATTTGACTGTGTAAGCGATATTTACATATCAGCGATTTTGCCCACTTTGACTCCTATTTTAGGCCAATTACCTTATTCCAGTTTACCAAATTCTTAGCTATTTCATTAGTATTACAGTGGTACCTCGACTTACGATGGTCCCCAAACTTTTGCTTTTGTAAGTGTAATTTTGGGGGTCTAAAAGGACTAGTCTATTTTACAACATTTCTTAAGGAGATAAATTCGTTTGGTAATGGCACTTGAACAGCATTCTGGAATGAAAAAATATCGTAAGTCGAGGTACCACTGTACTTATATTTTATCGATTGAGCACAAGAAACTGCCCAATCAACTATTTCAAGTAGCCAGTAAAGTGATCAGAAATTGGTAATTTCGTCAATTTCACACAAAGTTCAAATTATTCCAATTTCAAAACAGCATCCAGAATAAACAATTCAGGTATTCCTTGCACTAAAATAACATTTCCTCTGTTTATTAGTTATGTTTCCAGGCTTTACAGATGAATTCCATTTTTATTTTTTATTTACATAAAGAATTTTTATTCACACCAAAAAATAGATGAATTACTCTTATGCAATATTGTAATAATTGTATAAACACTATCAGTGCATTTGTAAACGTATATTAAACCCACCAGTTGACGTGTATTGGTCACATGATGTGATTTGTTTACTCTTGAAAATCAGCAAAAATCAAACATTTCCACTACTTTGAGCTCAATTAGAAGCTATTTTCAGTACTAAAACCAATCAAAATCATCTCTACTTCTGTAATATATCTTCCATTCTATCAAAAGAGACCAAGAAACCGTGAATACAACTGTAAAAACCACATAAAAATACACCACGAAGTTGCTGTTTTAAGCGAAAAACATAGTCAGTTTTTTTTTTTTCTCATTATGCACTGTGTGCTTCAGGATTTACTTTATATGGTGCACATTTACCACATAGATGCATTCTGTCATATCTAGGCCCAAATTTACCAATTACAGCTTATCTGAGTGAGCTGAGCTTGTGGCATAGATCTACGGTTTGGACCCTGTGGACAATGCGTAGATCTATGGCTTGGACCCTGAAAGGGTTAATGTACCACCTACCAGTTTCCCAACATCAATTCTATGGCTCACCTTGTCTTGTATAGACCTATCTGCTGGCAAGTCTTTTCCCAAATACAGTGGACCCCCGGATTTCGTACTGCTCCCAACTTGAACAATTATGTAAGTGTATTTTTGTAAGTGCTTTTGTAAGTATATTTTTTGGGTCTAAACGGACTAATCTAATTTACATTATTCCTTATGGGAACAAATTCGTTCGGTAACGGCATTCGAACAGTATTCTGGAACGAATTATGGCCGATAACCGGGGATCCACTGTATCTGAACACATTCACTTTCTCCAAGCAAGGATCCTTCCAAGCTGATTTACAGTCATTCATTACCTAAATATTTTGTTACCCTCATCACCTTGTTCTTTCCAATGTTCACTTTTAATTTCCTTCTTTTACATACCCTCCCAAATTCACACACCAACCTTTGCAACTTCTCTTCAGCATCTCCCAAAAGCAGTCATTGGCAAAAAGTAACTGTGACAACTCCCACATCTCTCCCCAACACTGGCAGTGCCCACTTTATAAAGATTCACTCTATAAATTTTTGCTGCAACAAACTTGAAACATTAGGAAACAAATTTGTATAGTTAGGGATATAAAATACTGCAGTAGGTCTACTGGCCTATGCTTTGTAGATCCTTCTCACACCCTGATATATTTGTTTAACTTATTTAAACACCACCCAAGTTACTAGCTTCAGTAATGCTATATAATATATTGTTCACTGGGCTGAGAGTGATATGTGTCACCTATTAATTTCACCAAACTTGACTTGTGGTGGCCATGTGAAGGATTACAAGTGTATTCTTGTTCTACATGGCCAACATAACACTGCATTACAGTGGACCCTCGAGTATCGGCTGACTCGTGTTTTGGTCGCTTTTTTCGGCCCAATTTTCCCCCAATTATTGGCCGTTTCCCTGAGTATCGGCCCGCGTAACAGACCTGTCCGCCTCCCTGCGCAGGTGTCGTGAGCCAGTCTAACTTTGTTTACCATTGAGTGAACATTACCCAGCGTGCTCATTCAAACATTTCACAATAATTTTATTGTGTTTATTGATTGTCACTGTGAAATAAGTCACCATGGGTCCAAAGAAGCTTCCTAGTGGCATCCCTGTGGTAAAGAAAGTGAGGAACACCATCGAACTGAAGAAGGAGACAGTAGAAAAATATGAGAGTGGCATACGTGTGGGGGAGCTTGCCAGGATGTAAAACAAAAACAAATCTGCTATCACCTCTATCCTGGCAAAGAGAAAAGAAATCAAAGAAGCTAATGTTGTGAAAGGTGTTGATATGTTAACGAAAAATAGATTACAAACAGTGGATGACGTTGAGAAGTTGTTGGTGGTGTGGATCAACGAAAAACAGATAGCGCGTGATAGTGTTTCCATGGCGATAATTTGTGAAAAGGCAAGGCAGTTGCACGCAGATCTTGTCAAGAAAATGCCTGGAACCAGTGCTGATGTGAGTGATTTTAAGGCCAGCAAAGGCTGGTTTGACAGATTTAGGAAACATAGTGGCATACACAGTGTTGTAAGGCATGGTGAGGAAGCCAGTTCAGACAAATGTGCTGCTGAAAAGTTTGTGAGTGAATTTAAAGGGTTTGTAGACACTGAAAAATTCAAACCCGAACAAGTGTTTAATTGTGATGAAACAGGCCTCTTTTGGAAGAAAATGCCAAAGAGGACCTACATTACTCAGGAGGAAAAGGCACTGCCAGGACACAAGCCTATGAAAGACAGGCTAACTCTCATGTTGTGTAGTAATGCTAGTGGGGATTTTAAAGTGAAGCCTTTACTGATGTATCACTCTGAAAATCCCAGTGTTTTTCAAGAAACACAATGTCAAAAATAAATTGTGTGTTTTGGAAGGCTAACACTAAGGCATGGGTCACAAGGCAAATTTTCATAGAGTGGGTCCATCAAGTGTTTGGCGCTAGTGTGAAAAAATACCTCCAGGAAAAGGAATTGAGACTCAAGTGCCTCCTGGTACTGGACAATGCTCCTGCTCATCCTCACAACTTGGCAGACTTTTTGTCTGATGAGTTCAGTTTCATCACAGTGAAGTTCTTGCCTCCTAACACCACTCCTCTCATCCAGCTCATGGACCAGCAGGTCATTTCTAATTTCAAAAAACTCTACACAAAAGCAGTGTTTCAAAAGTGCTTTGAAATGACCTCAGACACTGAGTTGACCCTAAGAGAGTTCTGGAGGAATCACTTCAGTATCCTCCATTGCATACGTTTTATAGGTAAGGCTTGGGAAGGAGTGACTTCCAGGACTTTGAACTCTGCTTGGAGACAATTGTGGCCGGGGTGTGTCCAACAAAGGGATTTTGAAGGGTTTGAGGCTGACCCTGACCCTGATGACCCTGTGCCTGTTGTGGAAGGTATTGTGGCATTGGGCAAGTCCCTGGGGTTGGAGGTGAGTGGTGAGGATGTGGAAGAGTTGGTGGAGGACCACAGGGTAGAGCTAACCACTGAAGAGCTGCAAGAGCTTCATCTGGAATAGCATCAGACCACAAGTAGAGGAAATTGATTCACAGGAGGAGGAAGATGGACTGGAGGTGCCTTCAGAGATTAAGGAAATTTGTTCAATGTGGAATAAGGTGCAGGAATTTGTTGAAAAATACCACCCTGAGCAAGCTGAAATAAGCCATCTCTGCAACCAGTTCAATGACAGAGCCATATTGCACTTCAGGAACATGTTAAAGAGGCGCCAGAAACAGAGGACTGTGGACAGTTATTTTGTGAGACAGGGGTCCAGTGACTCTCAAGCTGGTCCTAGTGGCATTAACCCTTTCAGGGTCCAAACCGTAGTTCTACGTCATGAGCTCAGCTCACTCAGATAAGCTGTGAGCGATAAATTTGGGCCTGGATATGAGAGAATACATCTAATGTATGTGGTAAGTGTGCACCACATAAAACAAATCCTGCAGCACACAGTGCATAATGAGAGAAAAAAACTGAAACCGTAATTTTCGATTAAAACAGCAACTTTGCAGTGTTTTTTCGTGTACTTTTTATAGTTGTATTTGCGATTTCTTGATCTCATTTGATAGAATGGAAGATATATTACAGATATAGATATGATTTTGATTGGTTTTAGTATTGGAAATGGCTTGAAACTGAGCTCAAACTAGCGAAAATGTTAAATTTTTGCCAATGTTCAAGAGTAAACAAATGACCTCCCACGTCTAATACGCGCCAGCTAGTGGGTCTAATATACGTTCACAAATGTGGTGATATTATTTGTACAATTATTACAATATTGCATAACAGTAAATCTTCCATTTTTTGGTTTGAATAAAAATTCATTATATGAATAAAAAATCAAAATGGAATTCATTGGTAAAGACTGAAAACGTAACTAATGAACAGAGGAAATGTTAGTTTAGTGCCAGGAATGCCTGCATTGTTTATTCTGCACCCTATTTTGAAATTGGAATATTTTGAACTTTGAGTTAAATTGGCTAAATTACAAATTTCCAATCACTTTATTTTGTAGTTGAAAAAGTTGACTGGGCAATTTTATTGTGCTCAATCGATAGAATAGAAGTAATACTAGTGAAATAGCAAAGAATTTGGTTGACTGGAATAATTTAATTGGCCTAAAATGGGAGTCAATGTTGGCAAAATCACCGATGCGTAAATATCGCTGACGCATCAAAATTCGCGAGAGCATAATTTCGTCAATTTTCAATCAAATTTCGTACTTTTTTTTTACCTTCAGAAAAAGATTCTCTACCATTTCATAAGAAAAAATATTTTTTTTTTTTTTTAAATTCTTGGACACTGGTGCACCCCTTGGGTTAAAAGATAAAGAAGGGAAGTAACCCCAGATAGGGCTTTGTTACCTGAAGTCCTAATGGAGGAGGATTTCCCTTCCAAACACTAAGCCCTCCCTCACTCCTTCCTATCTTCCAGGTGCCAGCAAGTCTCTTCAATAAAGGTAAGTAAATGTTATTTTAAATGTAAATTTATAAATTTAATATGTGTTGTTATTATGTGTTTTGTGTATGTAAAACTATAGTTATTCTTTAAAAAATGAATTTTTTGTGAATATTTTTGGGTGTCTGGAACGGATTAATTTTATTTACATTATTTCTTATTGGAAATAATGGTTCGACTTTCGCCAGTTCGAGTTGAGGCCTAGCTCCTGGAACGGATTATGGCCGATACTCGGGGGTCCACTGTATATGGGTGTGTGTCATGGACTTTGAGCACTGCAGTGAGGAGAAGGTTGCAGGAAGTGGAAATGCAATTTTTGAGAGTAATGTGTGAATATCATGTTGGAACTTTGGAATGATGATGAAAGTCTTCTTTTTTGGGTCACACTGCTGTGGTGGAAAACGGCTGATGTGTTAAGAAAAAAAAATAGCTTTGGAGCATAGAAATTAAAAGGCGATATGGGATCACTAAGGGTATAATAATTCAGAGGACTGAACAGAGGATGTTGAAATGACTTAGGTATGTAGAGAGGATGAAGAGGGATAGGCTAACAAAGAGGGTGTATAAATCTGAGGTGGAAGATAGGAGGAGTAGGGATCATCTTAGGAGTAATTGGAGGGAGGGGGTAAAAGAGGCTTTGAGTTTTATGGGCTTGAGCATCCAGCAGACTTGTGTGAGTGTATTTGATGGGGTGAATGTAGGCAAGTGGTTTTTAATGAAGTGTAAAAAAGGTAACTTTTATGAAGGGATTCAGGGAAACCAGTTAGCCAGACTTGAGTCCTGGAGGTGGAAAGGGCATTGCCTGCACTTTGAAGTAGGGGAGAAGATGTTGCAGTTCAAAGGGCCATCTAAACTATGATGTTCGTACATTTCTCTGACAAGACAGTGATTGAACGAATGATGGTGTGAATGTGTTTCCTTTTTTTGGGAGGGATATCACCTTATATTGGTGGTAGATAGACATTGTCTTTAAAAAACAAAAGGAAAGGCAAAGAGTAATTACTTTACGTTTGGTAAAAAGTATTGAATTATTTATTATCATGTATAGAATTATATTATTTCTTTTTCAGTTTGTTTATGAAATAGTCATATGCAAAATATTAACACATTTGTTATGTATTTTTGTGGTAAAATTCAGTTAAGTAATTGTTGTGATAGAAACATAGGCCTTATCTCTAGGCTTTATTGAACACAGAATCCGTAGTACATGCCTGCAACAACAAAAGAAAATAATAAATAGTACATGTCCAGTACATCTAATGACTGCTGCTGCAGGAAGGGTGAAGTAAGGTGCATATGTCCTCAGAAAAGCTATAACTACTGGCCACATTTAAAGCTCACCATGTAATCTGCATCACCAATGTATCTGTGTAAGACAGGAGAAACAACACACCATGTGTGGGGCGTCCGTCAACTCCTGTGTTGTTGTTGTTAAGGGCCCCTGAGAGTGGTGCAGTATTGTGTCCTGCTGCTGCTCCCTTTAGGAGCAGTATCACTACAGTAATGTGGGTTCTTATCCAATTTGTAATGAGCAGCTATTGGTATACCTGTTAGTATTATTATTATAATCAAATCAAAAGAAGCACTAAATTATACCTGTTAGTAGTAAGTGATAATAATACAGTGGACCCCCGGATTTTGCACAGCTCCCAACTTGAACAATTATGTAAGTGTATTTTTGGGGGTCTGAAATGGATTAATCTAATTTACATTCGTCCTTATGGGAACAGATTCATTCGGTAACGGCACTCGAACAGCATTCTGGAATGAATTATTGACGAAATCCGGGAGTCGACTGTATAATAATTATAGTAATACGTGTAATAATAATAATCTTTATTTCTACAAGTACATGTACAAGGTATACAGACCATAGCTGACATCAGTGACATACTACTACAGTGGACTCTCGCTATTCGAACACTCCAAAACTCACTTTTTTATGTAAGTTTATTATTGTAAGTGCTTTTATAAGTGTATTTTTGGGGGTCTGAAATGGACTAATCTAATTTACATCATTCCTTATAGGAATAAATTCATTTGGTAACAGCACTTGAACAGCATTCTGGAATGAGGGTGAGTTTTGGAGTGTTCGAATAGCGAGGGTCCACTGTATATAGAAAACCCCTGGTTATGCAGAACATTTCCTGCAAATTAGGTAAATTTTATCCCCAGGATGCAACCCACACCAGTCAACTAACATCCTTTTTAATGACACTAAGCAAATTGTTGCTTATTGAGAATTATTGTACGAGTATTGTCACAACTAATCCACAAATGTGATATAAACATTTAGTAGTTTCACTCCATCCTGGACCATTAAGTCCACAATTTCATCTAAAGCAGAGGTCGGGGAACTGGGGTAAATTTCCCCAAATGGGGTAAAAATAAAAGAATCTTGGGGTAATGAAGGCTCAGTAAATAAAATGAATGTATGACTGTATTTTCTATACAAATGGATTCAGTAAACTATTTTGAATTTGAATACTCCTTGTGTTTTCTGGATTCCATGGACTTTCAAGTCCAGTGGGGAATTTTGCTGTACACAAATTTGTTTTGGTTTAATACTGAAAAAAGTTCGCTGACCTCTGGTTTCAAGAGTCATTTGTTACTTTTGATTGAGTTGTTATGATCATGTTAACATTAAGAGTCATGCAGTGGTTTGGTAAGTTATGATCGTGTTAACATTGAAGGTCATGTAGTGTTTTGGTAAGTTATGATCATGTTAACATTGAAGGTCATGCAATGTTTTGGTAAGTTATGATCATGTTAACATTGAAGGTCATGCAGTGTTTTGGTAAGTTATGATCATGTTAACATTGAAGGTCATGCAATGTTGGTTATGACATGTTAAATTAAGGTATCAGGTTTTATGATCATGTTAACATTGAAGGTCATGCAGTGTTGTAAGTTATGATATGTTAAATGAAGGTCATGAGTGTTTGTAAGTTATGATCATGTTAACATTGAAGGTCATGCAGTGTTTTGGTAAGTTATGATCATGTTAACATTGAAGGTCATGCAGTGTTTTGGTAAGTTATGATCATGTTAACATTGAAGGTCATGCAGTGTTTTGGTAAGTTATAATCATGTTAACATTGAAGGTCATGTAGTGTTTTGGTGTTACCTGTGAATTGGAGCCACACTATTTTCACTTATGTTTTTCATCACTATTTTTTTTTCTTTTTAGGTGGTACTTAAAGAAGTTTGAAGACTATCCAAAGAATCGTAAGGCAGTGTTTCCATTTCTTCTCTAAGACTGGATACCATAGACCAACACACTGGCTGCTGGTTGTACTGTATTTGCCCCTGCAGCACTTGCAAAATATTAAGTGAATCACATTGCACAAAAATTGCATAGGCAGTATTTTATTTTTTTACATTGTTAATTTTCCATCAAGTCTGTGACCCAAGGAAGGAAATAAAAGTCACCCTCACTGACTTTATAACTCACTTGCAAGAATTCCCTGGACATCACTTAACAGATTAAGCTCTGAACTGCTAAGATAGAAGTAAACCAGTGACTGGTGCCTAATGGCCCATTGTTATTAATTAGAAAAGTGTGTGGGGTTAACAAAGGTAAAATCCAGATTATTATTATTATAATCAAATAGAAGCGCTAAACCACAGGGGTGGTAAAATCCAGAGAGCTGAGAAGAGGTTGTTGAGATGGTTAGTGTATTTAGAGAGGATGAAGCAGAATAGAATGACCAAGAGTGTGTGTAAATCTAGACTGGAGGGGAGGAGAGATAGGGGTCATACCTGGAGAATGTTTCAAGGGTCATTGCTCTTGTGCCCCAGTTCCAGACCAGGCCTCCCAGTGAATGACTTGACCATTATTATTATAATCAAAAGAAGCGCTAAACCACAGGGGTTATACAGCGCGGTATGACTTGACCAGCCAGGCTATTTGTGCTAGTCACACAAAGTCCAATGTAAGCACCACAACCTGGCTGATCACACACTGACTTGAGAAACTTGTCCAGTTCTTTCTTGAAGATAGCCATGGGTGTTAGTAATCCCCTTTATGTATGAAGGGAGGGCATTGAAATGTCTTGAACTCTTCACACTTATTGAGTTTTCTCTTAGTGTACTCATTACACTTTCTTTTTACTTGGGGTATTTGTACCATCTACCAAGCCTCTTTCATGGGAAATGATTTGTGTGTGCAGATTTGGGACCAATTCTAGGAGTACAGATTGAGGGACTTGAAATGTTCCCAGTAGTTAGGTGCTTTACTGAATCTATGCAAGCAGTGAAGGTTCTCTACACATTCTCCAGGTCTTTAATTCCCCCTGGCTTGAATGGAGCTGTTAGAGTACAGCAGTACTCCACCCTAGAGAGAGCAAATGACCTTAGCATCCCTTGTTTTGAAGATTCTATTTATCCAACCTGTCATTTTCCTTGCAGTTGAGATACGTAGTGACATTTGTCAGCCTTGAAGGTAAAATCGTCTGACATATTCAACCCCAGGTCTGTCATATTACTCGTATGCTCTACTGAGTGATTCAGGTTTGTTTTATACTCCATTCCTTTCTTTTCATATTGAGAAACTGAAGGTTTTAAGTGCTAGGGGCTTGAGCATCCAGCAGGCTTGTGTGAGTGTGGTAGATCTGAATGAGTGGAAACAGTTGGTTTTTATGGCTTGATGTGCTGTTGGAGTGTGAGTAAAGTAACATTTATGACAGGATTCAGGGAAACTGGTTAGCTAGACTTGAGTCCTGGAGGTGGGATGTACCTTCACCCTCAAGGAAAGGTGGGAATAGTGCAGTTTGGAGAGTCACTTCAATTGTGATGTATACACACATTTGGCAAGACAGCTATTAAATGAATGATAGTGAATGTATTTCCTTTTCTTGGGTCACTACTCTGGTGAGAGATGACCAGTGTATTAAATAAAAAAAATATGCAAATTTAGTCCTAGATTAACCCAGATAAGAAGGATACTCTTGTATAGCTGAAGTACAACCTCACGAGGTATCACACTTTTATAAAAATACTTAGTTTTTTGTATTATATAATATCCTTGATTTTTTTTATTAAAATATCTTGTATAATACCACTATATTTTATATAAGATCACTATATTTTTTTAAATTCACTATTACAGGTATGTCATATTACAAATACTTTTTTAAAAGTTGACAATATCATAAGTCAAACATGAATATGATATGCTAAATAAATATCTACTGTCACTGAATAAGTAAATAAACAAATAATTATTGTAACTAACTAAATATCAGTATTGAAAAGTAAATAAATGAATACAAGTTATGGACTTGCTGCCTTCATGATGAGTAATTACCTCAAGTTTCATCTCCAAAGTAATTGCTTTTGCACCATTGTAAAATTGAAATATCATAAGTCAAACCATCGTAAGTCGAGGAGCACCTGTATCCATATTGTAGTTGATGAATGATAATATTGATCTTAAGCTACACCTTTTCTCACTGATCTGCATAGTAACTGGTTTACATGGATGAAAACTTCTAATATTATACAGCAAACAATACAAAAAATGTCTTCAGCAGCAGTGAGAACATTCTTTCTTTCAACACGTCGGCCGTTTCCCACCGAAGCGGGGTGGCCCAAAAGGAAAAACGTTTCTCCTTTTACATTTAGTAATATATACAGGAGAAGGGGTTACTAGCCCCTTGCTCCCGGCATTTTAGTCGCCTCTTACGACACGCATGGCTTACGGAGGAAGAATTCTGTTCCACTTCCCCATGGAGAACATATCACTATATAATTACAGTCAGGCCCCACTTTACAGCAGTAGCCCAGAGCCTAACCTGCTGTATAAGTGAAACTTTTTTTTTTTTTTACTTTCAAATGCATATAAAAGAGTGATAACATGTTTACACTCTCATACATTATGTGAGCAGTAGAGCTAGGCCTAAAAAAATGTATAAAATACACATATTACCTTTCAAATATTTTTGTCCTTTGCTTATAGAGTGGTGAATATATTTAATGTAAGAAGTCTGAATAAATAAATGAATGGGTATAATTGAAAACCACTTCATTAGTGAAACACTGTAAAGCAGGGCCTGCCTGTACATTGACTTACAAAATCATAACACGATTGCAAAAAACCACAGAACAGGTGAGGTTTGAACCCAAGGCAAGCGAGTCGTAAAACTCCAGGCCAGTGCGTAAGCCACTGGACCAGCTGGCTACAATAAGATTCATCCAACTAGGTATATTTCTATACACCATAGGGAGGTTAGCACGGGCCACCACTGTGACCACAAATGCAAGTTTTTACACATGAATCTTCCACCAGCATGACTGTGGCAAACTCTAGCTCTAGTCCCCTGCCCTGAGTTCAAACCCCATCCATTCTGTGGTTAATTCAACTACCCCAATTTAACATATTTCTGATTTAATAGATTAAGAACTAGTATTAAGTCTGTCGATGAAAAGAGGGAGGCGATAATTTCATGTACTGGCCAGGGAGGTACAACATCGTTTAGGAGTGAAGAAGAGCAGGATGTGAGTGTGGGGGAGGTGCGTGAGGCATTACGTAGAATGAAAGGGGTAAAGCAGCTGGAATTGACGGAATCATGACAGAAATGTTAAAAGCAGGGGGATATAGTGCTGGAGTGGTTGGTATTTTTGTTTAATAAATGTATGAAAGAGGGAAGGTACCTAGGGATTGGCAGGAGCATGTATAGTTCCTTTATATAAAGGGAAGGGGGATAAAGAGAGTGTAAAAATTATAGGGGAATAAGTTTACTGAGTATACCAGGTAAAGTGTATGGCAGGGTTATTATTGAAAGAATTAGAGGTAAGACAGAGAGTAGGATTGCAGATGAGCAAGGAGGCTTTAGAGTGGGTAGGGGATGTGTAGATCAAGTGTTTACAGTGAAGCATATATGTGAACAGTATTTAGATAAAGGTAGAGAAGTTTTTATTGCATTTATGGATTTAGAAAAGGCATATGATAGAGTGGATAGGGGAGCAATGTGGCAAATGTTGCAAGTGTATGGAATAGGTAGTAAGTTACTGAAGGCTGTAAAGAGTTTTTATGAGGATAGTGAGGCTCAGGTTAGGGTGTGTAGGAGGAGGAGATTACTTCCCGGTAAAAGTAGGTCTTAGACAGGGTTGTGTAATGTCACCATGGTTGTTTAATATATTTATAGATGGGGTTGTAAAAGAAGTAAATGCTAGGGTGTTGGGGAGAGGGGTGGGATTAAATTATGGAGAATTAAATGCAAAATGGGAGTTGACACAGTTACTTTTTGCTGATGATACTGTGCTTATGGGAGATTCTAAAGAAAAGTTGCAAAGGTTAGTGGACGAGTTTGGGAGAGTGTGTAAAGGTAGAAAGTTAAAAGTGAACATAGATAAGAGTAAGGTGATGAGGGTATCAAACGATTTAAATAAAGAAAAATTGGATATCACATTGGAGAGAGGATTATGGAAGAAGTAAATGTTTTCAGATATTTGGGAGTTGATGTGTCAGCAGATGGGTTTATGAAGGATGAGGTTAACCATAGAATTGATGAAGGAAAAAAGGTGAGTGGTGCATTGAGGTATCTGTGGAGACAAAAACGTTATCCATGGAGGCAAAGAAGGGAATGTACGAAAGTATAGTGGTACCAACACTCTTATATGGGTGTGAAGCATGGGTTGCAAATGCTGCAGCGAGGAGGAGGCTGGAGGCAGTGGAGATGTCCTGTCTAAGGGCAATGTGTGGTGTAAATATTATGCAGAAAATTCGAATGTGGAAATTAGGAGAAGGTGTGGAGTTACTAAGTATTTGTCAGAGGGCTGAAGAGGGGTTGTTGAGGTGGTTTGGTCATTTAGAGAAATGGATCAAAGTAGAATGACTTGGAGAGCGTATAAATCTGTAGGGGAAGGAAGGCGGGGTAGGGTCGTCCTAGAAAAGGTTGGAGGAAGGGGTAAAGGAGGTTTTGTGGGCGAGGGCTTGGACTTCCAGCAAGCATGTGTGGCGTGTTAGATAGGAGTGAATGGAGACGAATGGTTTTGGGACCTGACGAGCTGTTGGAGTGTGAGCAGGGTAACATTGTGTGAAGGGATTCAGGGAAACCAGTTAATTGATTTAGTTGGACTTGAGTCCTGGAAATGGGAAGTACAATGCCTGCACTTTAAAGGAGGGTCTGGGATAGTGACAGCTGGGAGGGACTTTTCTCAGCTGTAGTATCTGAGCTCCTCTGCAAAGACAGTGATTATGTATGAGTGTGGTGAAAGTGTTGAATGATGATGAAAGTTTTTTCTTTTTGGGGATTTTCTTTCTTTTTGGGTCACCCTGCCTCGGTGGGAGACGGCCGACTTGTTGAAAAAAAAAAAAAAAATTAAGTCTGCCCAAAATCCCTAGCATGCCCAGGCATGCTAATGGCCATCTTTGTAATTATTGTCTTCTAAATGTAAACCACACATTGTAACCTTTACAGAGAAATAAAATAATCTTAATCTTAATAGACAAAATCTGTGGATGGACAATGTTTCGAAACACCAGGCAAACTGTTAGACTCAGCAGATGATGCAACATCCCCCAATGAAAAGCAGGGGTGCCACTAGCACAATAAGAGACAACACAATAAGTGTCAGGTGCCCAAGACTGTTCAACTACCTCCCAGCATACATAAGGGGGATTACCAATAGACCCCTGGCTGTCTTCAAGCAGGCACTGGACAGGCACCTAAAATCAGTGCGACTAGCTAGGCTGTGGTTTGTATGTCGGGTTGTGTGCAGCCAACAGTAACAGCCTGGTTGATCAGGCCTTGATCCACCATGAGGCCTGGTCACAGACCGGGGGCGTTGACCCCTGGAACTCTCTCCAGGTATACTGCTATAGGCCATTGGGTAAATTCATTTCAAATTTAACAGTCTCTTAAATCCAGAATTGTCTGCTGTGTAAATATATTTTTGTAATTAACAGATAAATTCTTGTTAGATTCAGAATTTCTCATTAAGATCATTGAAGAATATTCTCAGAATTCAGATTTAACTGACAGTCTGTATAGTATGATGGTAATGGTGCACTACTAGAGTCACTAAACACAGACTTAACAATTACTATTTTCACAGAAATCTAGCTGAAAGATCATACAATTGACTTTCATAATAAATCCGAGTGTAGAATCTTACATGACTTCCGACGTGATTGAAAGGTTGGTAGAACAGCAGTTTATACTCTAATGAAATGAAATATATTAATTCAACTTCATCTAGAAATGAACTTTGGGAATACATACACAAATAACCCACACACAGGAGAATGAAACTCACGATGACGTTTCAGCCCGACTTGGACCAAAACATATTCATGTGTTTCATTCTCCTGTGTGCGGGATATTTGTGTATTCCAGTCACGGTATTGTGCCTTTTTATTCTTTTTGGCAAAACAGTGGACCCTTGAAAATCGTCCCCCTTGAATTTCGTGAAATTTTAAAATCTGCAACTTTTTTTGCCAAAATATTGGCTTGATTTTCGTGATTTGGCTTAAAAATCGGAGGTCGTATGAAACGCGTCCAAGCGGCCACTCAGCCACCGCGGGCACACAAACTCCATTCAGAGTCAGTCTGGCATTGTATCTCGGCGAGTGACGATCACCTCACGCGTTCATATGATACATTTCTTAAAATTTCATTTGTTTTAGTGCTTGCAACTGCTAAATAAGCCACCTTGGGCCCAAAGAAAGCTCCTAGTGCCACCCCTTTGGTAAAGAAAGTGAGAAACACGATTGAAGTTAAGAAAGAGATCATAGAAAAATATGAAAGTGGAGTGCATGTGGCGGAGCTCTGCAGGATGTATGGAAAGGCCCATTCAACCATCACTTCCATTGTGGCAAAGAAAAAGGAAATCAAGGAAGCTGATGTTGCTAACGAAAAAGAGATTGCAAATAATCAAAGAAGTTGAGAAGTTGTTGCTGGTGTGGATCAGACAAAAAGAGTTAGCAGGAGATAGTGTTAGGCAGTCAATAATTTGAGAAAAGGCAAGGCAGTTGCATGACAATCTTGTAAAGAAAAGTCCTGGAACGAGTGCTGATCTAGGTGAATTCAAGGCCAGCAAAGGCTGGTTCGAAAATTTCAAGAAGCGAAGTGGCATACACAATGTTGTAAGACATGGAGAGGCTGCAAGTTCTGACAAATGTGTGGCTGAAAAATACATTCAGGAATTCAAGGGGTACATAGAGGCTGAACAATTCAAACCCCAACAAGTGTTCAATTGTGACGAAACAGGCCTCTTTTGGAAGAAAATGCCAAAGAGGACCTACATCACACAGGAGGAAAAGGCACTGCCAGGACACAAGCCTATGAAAGACAGGCTAACTCTCATGTTGTGTGGTAATGCTAGTGGGGATTTCAAAGTAAAGCCTTTACTGGTGTATCACACACAAAATCCCAGAGTGTTCAAGAAAAACAGTGTCGCCAAGGCTAATTTGTGTATGATGTGGAAAGCTAACAGTAAGGCATGGGTCACAAGGGAAATTTTCCTTGATTGGTTCAATGAAGTGTTTGGCCCCAGTGTGAAGAAATACTTCCTGGAAAATAAATTGGATTTCAAGTGCCTCCTGGTAATGGACAATGCTCCTGCTCATCATCCAGACTTGGAAGAGCAAATGGTGAAGGAGTTTAATTTAATCACAGTGAAGTTCTTGCCCTCTAATATCACTCCTCTCCTCCAGCCCATAGACCAGCAGATCATTTCAAACTTCAAAAAACTCTACACCAAAGCAATGTTTCAAAGGTGCTTTGACATAACCTCAGACTCTGAATTGACCCTAAGAGAGTTCTGGAAAGATTACTTCAATATCCTCCATTGCATAAACCTTATAGGTAAGGCTTGGGAGGGAGTGGCTTCCAGGACGATGAACTCTGCTTGGAGAAAATTGTGGCCAGATTGTGTCCTCGACAAAGATTTTGAAGGGTTTGAGGCTGGCCCTAATATCCCTATGCCAGTTGTGGAAACTATTGTGGCATTGGGGAAGTCCATGGGGTTGGAGGTTAGTGGCGAGGATGTGGAAGAGTTGGTGGAGGACCATGATGAAGTGCTAACCACTACAGAGCTGCAAGAGCTTCATCTGCAACAGCAACAGACCACCACTCAGGAAATTGCTTCAGAGGAGGAGGAAGGGAGAGGGAAGAAGTTGCTTTCTTGAGAGATTAAGGAGATGTGTGCAATGTGGACCAGGATGGAAAGATTTGTAAAGGAACATCACCCTGACAAAGCTGTTGCAGCAGGCCGTGTATGTGACATGTTCAATGACAATGTCTTGTCTCATTTTAGGGACATTTTAAAGAAATGCCAGAAACAGACCTTTCTGGACAGTTATTTTGTGAGACAGGGGTCCAGTGACTCTCAAGCTGGTCCTAGTGGCATTAAAAAACAAAGAAGGGAAGTAACCCTGGAAAAGGACTTGGTACCTGAAGTCTTTATGGAAGGGGATTCCCCTTCCAAACAATAGCAACTCCTCCATCCTCTTCCCTCCTCCCGTCTTCCACACATCAACAACTCTTCAATAAAGGTAAGTGTCAAGTTATTATTGTTTAATTCTTCATGTCTCATTGTTTTCTGTGTAATTATGTATATTTAATGTACAATTTTTTTTTTCAAGTCGGCCGTCTCCCACCGAGGCAGGGTGACCCAAAAAGAAAAGAAAATTCCCAAAAAGAAAATATTTTCATCATCATTCAACACTTTCACCTCACTCATACATAATTACTGTCTTTGCAGAGGCGCTCAGATATGACAGCTGAGAATAAGTCCCTCCCAACTGTCACTATCCCAGACCCCTCCTTTAAAGTGCAGGCATTGTACTTCCCATTTCCAGGACTCAAGTCCAACTAAATCAATTAACTGGTTTCCCTGAATCCCTTCACAAAATATTACCCTGCTCACACTCCAACAGCTCGTCAGGTCCCAAAAACCATTCGTCTCCATTCACTCCTATCTAACATGCTCACACATGCTTGCTGGAAGTCCAATCCCCTCGCCCACAAAACCTCCTTTACCCTTTATTTTAATACTTTTGGGTGTCTGGAATGGATTAATTTGATTTACATTATTTCTTATGGGGAAAATGGTTTTGAAAATCGTGAATTTTGAATTTCGGCAGATTCTCTGGAACGGATTAATCACAAATTTCAAGGGTCCACTGTACATATTTGTGCAATTTTCAACCAAAATAACTCAGACTACAATCACAATAAGAGTAATCTGAAGCTTATCATTCTTCTTCTTCTTCAACACACTGGCTGCATCCCAGCAGGGTGGGTGACCTATAAAGAAAAATAAAAGTTTTTCTTTTTAAATTTAATAATTTATGCTGAAGAATGGGTTTCAGCTCATCATATACCAACTTAAGACCTAATTATAAACAGGAGAAAAATGAACATCATCTAGTAATTTTTCTAGACTAACATGAACCTCATCCAGTCAGAAGACCCCTAAGTAGCAGCAAGACTGCTTATAATTATAACCTTAATTTTTAAAGGGGTGGAAGGGTAAGGCAGTGGAAGCCCTCAGTCAGATGACCAGAAGCTCAGGTGGCGGGTCATCATGTGAATATGACCCGCATCAAGAAAAACGTGTCCAGTTTCCTGACCAGTCTTACCTAACCTAACCCAAGTAGCAAGTTTTCTAAACAATATGTACAGTTAGTGGAAGCGTTATGGTGGTATTGATGAGTTGTAGACAAAAGACACATTACAATAGAACCCTTGTATCCATGGATTCGGCTTTCCCGGTTTTATGTATATCCACGGTTTACCGTGGCCCAAAAATAAACCTATTTTAATAGTAACTGTAGTGTAAGTGTTCCTCTGGCAAGACAGTGATGGAGTGAATGATGAAAGTTTTTCTTTTTCGGGCCACCCTGCCTTGGTGGGAGACGGCTGATGTGTTAATAAAAAAAAATAATATACGTATATAATATCTTTATTTCTACAAGTACATGATAAGAGATGATTGTAGATGTTATGAATGAAAAGAAGCTGAATGTCCTGGCTTTAAGTGAGACAAAGCTGAAGGGGGGTAGGAGAGTTTCAGTGGGGAGAAATAAATGGGATTAGGTCAGGGGTTTCAAATAGAGTTAGAGCTAAAGAAGGAGTGGCAATAATGTTGAATAATCAGTTATGGCAGGTAAAGAGGGAATATAAATGTATAAATTCAAGGATTATGTGGAGTAAAATAAAGGTTGGATGTGAAAAGTGGGTTATAGTAAGTGTTTATGCACCTGGAGAAGAGAGAAGTGTAGAGGAAGAGAGATTTTGGGAAATTTTGAGTGAGTGTGTGGGGAGTTTTGAACCAAATGAGAGAGTACTTGTGGTTGGGGAAATAATGTTAAAGTGGGTAAAAATGTTGTGGAGGGAGTAGTAGGTAAATTTGGGGTGCCAGGGGTAAATGTAAATGGGGAGCCTTTAATTGAGCTATGTGTAGAAAGAGGTTTGGTAAATAAGTATACAAGGTATGATATAGCACGTAATGAAAGTAGTTTGTTAGATTATGTATTGTTGGATAAAAGGTTGATGGGTAGGCTTCAGGATGTACGTAATAAAAATAATAAAAATAATAATAAATTTACTACCTATAGTAGGTAGACAGCAACCACCCAGGGAGGTACTACCGTCCTGCCAGGTGACTGTGAAACAGAAACCTTAAACTGTTTTACATGATGGTAGGATTGCTGGTCTCTTTTCTCTGTCTAATATACATGCTGGATAACAAGTATATCTAGCTATGTATTTCTACTTACACGTAGGTCACACTACACAGACATGCACATGCATATATATACATACACACATCTAGGTTTTTCTTCTTTTTCTTAATAGCTCTTGTTCTTCTTTATTTCCTCTATTGTCCATGGGGAAGTGGAAAAGAATCCTTCCTCCGTAAGCCATGCGTGTCATATAAGGCGACTAAAATGCCGGAAGCAATGGGCTAGTAACCCCTTCTCCTGTACACATTTACTAAAAAAGAGAAGAAAAACTTTATAAAACTGGGATGTTTGAATGTGTGTGGATGTAGTGCGGATAATAAGAAAGAGATGATTGCTGATGTTATGAATGAAAAGAAGTTGGATGTCCTGGCCCTAAGCGAAACAAAGCTGAAGAAGGTAGGCGAGATTCAGTGGGGAGAAATAAATGGGATTAAGTCAGGAGTATCTGAGAGAGTTAGAGCTAAGGAAGGGGTAGCAATAATGTTGAAGGACCAGTTATGGAAGGAGAAGAGTGAATATAAAGGTGTAAATTCAAGGATTATGTGGATTAAAATAAGGGTCGGATGCTAAAAGTGGGTCATAATAAGCGTGTATGCACCTGGAGAAGAGAGGAGTGTAGAGAGAGAGAGATTTTGGGAGATGTTAAGCGAATGTATAGGAACTTTTGAACCAAGTGAGAGAGTAATTGTGGTACGGGACCTAAATGCTAAAGTAGGAGAAACATGTAGAGAGGGTGTGGTAGGTAAGTTTGGGGTGCCAGGTGTAAATGATAATGGGAGCCCTTTGATTGAACTTTGTATAGACAGGGGTTTAGTTATAGGTAATACATATTTTAAGAAAAAGAGGATAAATAAGTATACAAGATATGATGTAGGGCGTAATGACAGTACTTTGTTGGACTACGTATTGGTAGATAAAAGACTGTTGAGTAGACTTCAGGATGTACATGTTTATAGAGGGGCCACAGATATATCAGATCACTTTTTAGTTGTAGCTAAAGTGGGAGTAAAAGGTAGATGGGATACAAGGAAAATAGAAGCAGTAAGTAAGAGAGAGGTGAAGGTTTATAAACTAAAAGAGGAGGCAGTTAGGGTAAGATATAAACAACTATTGGAGGATAGATAGGCTAGTGAGTGTGTAGGCAATGGGGTCGAAGATGTATGGGGTAGGTTAAAGAATGTAGTGTTAGAGTGTTCAGCAGAAGTTTGTGGTTACAGGAAAGTGGGTGCGGGAGGGAAGAAGAGTGATTGGTGGAATGATGATGTAAAGAGAGTAGTAAGGGAGAAAAAGTTAGCATATGAGAGGTTTTTACAAAGTATAAGTGATGCAAGGAGGGAAGATTATATGGAGAGAAAAAGAGAGGTTGAGAGAGTTGTGAAGCAATGTAAAAAGAGAGCAAATGAGAGAGTGGGTGTGATGTTATCAACAAATTTTGTTGAAAATAAGAAAAAGTTTTGGAGTGAGATTAATAAGTTGAGGAAGCCTAGGGAACAAATGGATTTGACAGTTAAAAATAGGAGAGGAGAGTTATTAAATGGAGAGTTAGGGTATCGGGAAGATGGAAGGAAAATTTTGAGGAGTTGTTAAATGTTGATGAAGACAGGGAAGCTGTGATTTCGTGTATAGGGCAAGGAGGAATAACATCTTGTCACAGTTTCTGTGACATCTTGTCACAGTTTCTTTTTGCTGATGACACTGTGCTTTTGGGAGATTCTGAAGAGAAGTTGCAGAGGTTGGTGGATGAATTTGATAGGGTATGTAAAAGAAGAAAATTGAAAGTGAATATAGGAGAGTAAGGTGATGAGGATAACAAAAAGATTAGGTGACGAAAGATTGGATATCAGATTGGAGGGAAAGAGTATGGAGGAGGTGAATGTATTCAGATATTTGGGAGTGGACATGTCAGCAGATGGGTCTATGAAGGATGAGGTGAATCACAGAACTGATGAAGGGAAAAGGGTGAGTGGTGCACTTCGGAGTCTGTGGAGACAAAGAACTTTGTACATGGAAGTAAAGAGGGGAATGTATGAGAGTATAGTTATACCAACACTCTTATATGGGTGTGAAGCATGAGTGATGAATGTTGCAACGAGGAGAAGGCTGGAGGCAGTGGAGATGTCATGTCTGAGGTCAATGTGTGGTGTGAATATAATGCAGAGAATTTGAAGTTTGGAAATTAGGAGGTGCGGGATTACCAAAACTATTATCCAGAGGGCTAAGGAGGGGTTGTTGAGGTGGTTCGGACATGTAGAGAGAATGGAACGAAACAGAATGACTTCGAGAGTGTATAAATCTGTAGTGGAGGGAAGGCGGGGTAGGGGTCGGCCTAGGAAAGGTTGGAGGGAGGGGGTAAAAGAGGTTTTGTGTGCGAGGGGCTTGGATTTCCAGCAAGCATGCGTGAGCGTATTTGATAGGAGTGAATGGAGACAAATGGTTTTTAATACTTGATGTGCTGTTGAAGTGTGTGCAAAGTAACATTTATGAAGGGATTCAGGGAAACCGGCAGGCCGGACTTGAGTCCTGGAGATGGAAAGTACAGTGTCTGGACTCTGAAGGAGGGGTGTTAATGTTGCAGTTTTATAACTGTAGTGTAAAGCACCCCTCTGGCAAGACAGTGATGGAGTGAATGATGATGAAAGTTTTTCTTTTTCGGGCCACCCTACCTTGGTGGGAATCGGCCGATGTGTTAATAAAATTAATAAATAAAAATAATAAATTTATTTCTTTTCTTCAGTATACAGGTAATGTAGTTTACATGTAATAAAATATTATTAGGCACAAAAGACAGCCACTAATATGCTGTGCATTTTGGGCACAGCATGTTAATAACCTATGTCTAGGTCTTAGGTACTAAGTACAGTGGAGCCTTGGTACTCAAACTTAATTCATTCCAGAAGGCTGTTCGTTTGCCAATCTGTTTGAGTATCAAACGAATGCTTCCCCAACCAGTTTTCTTTTTGGTTGACTGTTATCACTAATCTTCCTAGGCCCCATGGTGACTTATTTATACAAATAATGTAAAAAACACCAAAAAATGCGAAGAAACATGAAATAGTTTACAGCTAAGTTCTGGCAGGTCGTGTTTGTTTGGTCGAGTGCCAATCTTTGTTCAAGTAGGGAGATGTTTGAGTACCAAAGTTCCACTGTATAGTGATGTCATCAGTGTGTACTTAGCGACTGGGTTTTGTAGTTACATGCCAAATGTTCTTGATGTTGTTAAAGACATTTTTTTCTTTGGCTTGCTGCATAATATTTGAAGTCTTGGTTTGCAAAGAGGTTTATATGTTTATGACTTAATAATAATCACTGCACCATCAGAACATCTTCAATAAAGGTCCCACATGATTGCCTTTGTGTTTTCTTACCATGTTTTTTTTTTTTTTTAACAAATTGGCCATCTACCACCAAGGCATGGTGACAGAAAAAAAAAAAAATGTACACACACAACCCGCACATAGAAGAGAGGAGCTTACGACGACGTTTCGGTCTGACGGACCATTTACAAAGTCACACTAACACAAAGAACAGGTAGAAGGGGTATTTATAGGCAGCAGACAGGGTAGGGCACAAGAGAGTGGTAGAGCAATAGTGGAAGTAGTAGTGGTAGTGGAAGTAGTGTTAGTGTGACTTTGTAAATGGTCCAAGTCGGACCGAAACGTCGTCGGAAGCTCCTCTCTTCTATGTGCGGGTTGTGTGTGTATTGTTCCATTCACGGTATTGTGCCTTTTTTTGTTATTTAAAGAAGAAATGCTTTGATCATCACTCACTCCATCACTGGCTTGCCAGAGGGGCACTGATACTACACTTCAACACTGCAAATATCCCCACCCCTCCTTCCGAGTGCAGGCACTGTACTTCCCACCTCCAGACTCAAGTCTGGCTAACCGGTTTCCTTCTTACCATCATATTGGTGTTTAATATTATTATTTTTTCATTGGAAACACTTGTGTACTGCCCTTGAACTCTCTCAATTGACTTTCTCAACTTGTTCATGTTGCATCACCATATGGGCAAGAATGTTAAGTACTCTATCAATATTTTGTACATTGTTGTACAGTGCTTAAACTGTACAGAAGTTTTATTTTGGTGCAAATTTTTTTTAGCCGACTGCAGACAACACTCGCTGATGTTAGCAATAGAAACATTATTATAAATATAATTCTCAATGATTTAAGGCTCAAATTTGTAATGAATTAGCAGTTCCCATGAATTCTTCTACTCCTTACCATATTACAATAAAAAAAATCTATAAAATAAATTGCCTGTATCAAAGAGATGGAAAAGGAAACACTGTCCATTGTGATTACTAGAGGTGACACTTGTTGATAATGATGCTGGATACATTAATAAAAATATAATTCCCCATATTATATTTATATAAAAGGAATGTATCAGACAGCTGCATGAGGAAATTCTGTGTCCTCTGACAACTTAACCTGGGTTTGACTGCAGTAATTTACAACACAGTGCCTTAAAGTACACATTGCAGTAATTACACATTCCTATTATTTATACAGTGCAGTGTGCACCACAGTTACTGTATAATTCTACAATAGCTGTGTTTGTTGGTGACATAAAAAATACAGTCTCTCCTCACTTAACGACGGAGATAGGGGCCTAAGACCCCGTCAGTAAACAATTTCATCGCTAATCGAGCAATGACCCCTTACTGACACTTCAAAAGTGTCACCACCCCTCCCTCTCCCCACCACACACCCTCCGATACCTCTCCATATATGTCAGTTTTTATTAATTTGGACTTCTTTATCATGTCTGTCTGTCTGCCTGACTGAATGACACACTGACTTGACTGAATGACACACTGACTTGACTGAATGACACACTTACTTGACTGAATAGGCGCTAAGATACGACAGTTCAGAAAATCCCTCCAAACTGCCAATATCTCAAGCCCCTCCTTTAAAGTGTAGGCATTGTACTTCCCATTTCCAGGACTCAAGTCCAACTAAATCAATTAACTGGTTTCCCTGAATCCCTTCACAAAATATTACCCTACTCACACTCCAACAGCTCGTCAGGTCCCAAAAATCATTAGTCTCCATTCACTCCTATCTAACATGCTCACACATGCTTGCTGGAAGTCCAAGGCCCTCGCCCACAAAACCTCCTTTACCCCCTCCCTCCAACCTTTTCGAGGATGAACCCTAACCCGCCTTCCTTCCCCTGCAGATTTATACGCTCTATTCTCAGCTGTCGTATCTGAGCGCCTCTGCAAAGACAGTGATTATGTATGAGTGTGGTGAAAGTGTTGAATGATGATGAAAGTATTTTCTTTTTGGGGACTTTCTTTCTTTTTGGGTCACCCTGCCTTGGTGGGAGACGGCCGACTTGTTGAAAAAAAAAAAAAATAATACAGAAACGTTTCGCCTGCAAAGTAGGCTTCTTCGGTCTAAGAAAGGTAATTTTAAGGTGTTTACGCATAATTTGCAAAGACTGACTGCACTCAAGATGTTTAAACGGTTAAAAATGTTTGCTAGTTTAATATTATTAGTATACAACTCGAGTGAAGGAAGGGGAGGAAGAGGCTGTTGTCAATACAGACTATGAAATAAAAATATAAAATGCAATAATTAAAATAAATATTAAAGTTAACTCAGTGTATGTACACAGATATACGCTTCTTGGTGCATATTTATTAAGGAATACATACTTCTCAGTGTATGTACACTGAAAATACTCTAAATTTTTTAATTGTGTTTAATGTGTACCCACTACACTTGGGTCATTAAGACTGCATGTCACCTGTTCATCACCAGTCAAAAATACTTTAATACCTAAAATAGTGATTAAATTTTAGTGATTAAGGACTAAGAAAACTCTCAGTGCTTATATCATTCCTCTGTATATACACCGAATGGTGATGGGGTTAAGTGGAGGTGATAGGTAGTGGGTGCACAGAAGGGGGGAGGTAATGAGGCAGCTGGGTGTAGTGTACAAGTCAGTCCACTCTTCATCTTCACTGAAGTAACAGCTGCTCAGTATTATAAGTTACTCGTCGCTGTATATCATTTTTTTTTTATGTAGGCAACATTTTTCCCACTCCTCTCTCATGACATTCTAGTACACCCCCATACATGTGAACGTCTTAGGCACTTCCCATGTCTTTTACACTTAACATAGACTGCCTTTCTAAGTAACTTCTCTTAAAGGCTATATCAGCGCACATTATTCATAATGACTATCCACATTTAAACACCATTCACACTACGTTAAATTAAGCAGTCATCAGGTTCGTCTTTCTGTCCTAACTGGTGAACTTATTCATTAAATAGGGCACCCTTAGCCTAATGCCTTCCTTATTGTTAGGTGGCATTTAATCCCTACCAGGACTATGGTTTGTAATCTAAAACTTCATATTTTTTTTTCCTTAATGATTAATTTACTTAGTGTACCATTGTTATTATTATTATAATCAAATAGAAGCGCTAAACCACAGGGGTTATACAGCGCTGCAGGTTATTGTAGGATGCAGGGAGAGTGGGTTGTAAGAGGGAGATGGATGATTAGTAGGGTATGGAGTGCAGCATGACGGTGGATAGTGCAGGGATAGAAGGTAGCAAGAGATCTAGGTAGAAGGGACTGTGGGAGGTGCTAGAGGTGTAATCTTCAGAGTTTGTGTAGTAAGTCAGTTTCTGTCAAAAAGTCAACAAGAGAGTCAGGATTAAAGGAGGGTCCATCTGCAAGAAGGGAAGGTAAAGAAAGGGCCGCAGAGCGAAGACGTCGTTGGAGGTAAATTCTGCGTGCTCGTTGATAGAGTGGGCAGTCCAGCAGAATATGTCGAACAGACACTGGAACCTGACAATGCTCACAGAGAGGGGCAGGGAGCCTCTCCATGAGATACCCGTGAGTAAGACGAGTGTGGCCGATGCGAAGACGGGAGAGTGTAGTCTCCCAACCTCGACATTGGTGACAAGAAGAAGGCCAGAAACCTATAATCGGTTTAATAGAATGAAGTTTGTTATTCAGCAGGTCAGACCAGCGTTGTTGCCAACGGGTGCGAAGGTGGGTAGCAATGACCGCAAAATAGTCCGTGAAAGGAACACCTCTATATGAAACTGGAAGGTCATGTACTGCTGACCGCGCAGCAGTGTCTGCCTGTTCAGTGTACCATTGTATAAATCTTAAAAACAGGTTTTTAACTACATAATTCACTACTTTTACATCTAAGTATACTTACTTAGCAAACTCATCCCCCCCTTTTCCCCAAACCATATACTAGTATGTATATATATACAGTGGACCCTCAGTTTTCATTCACCTCCAAACTCGAACAATTATGTAAATGTATTTTTGTAAGAGCTTTTGTAAGTGTATTTTTGGGGTTCTGAAACAACTAATCTAATTTACATTTGTCCTTATGGGAACAAATTTGTTCGGTAATGGCACTCAAACAGCATTCTGGAAAGAATTTTCAACGAAAACCAAGGGTCCACTGTATATATACACACACACACCTAATTTCTTTTCCTTGTGGGTTACTTAAAAGAACGGAAAAATTTAAAGTTAAACGTCAACCCAAATTTATTTTTCCTGATCAGTGCCCCTGAAATTACTAAATTTATACCCCAAAATCTTCCCCCTTCTTAAAATACTTTTGTGTCCTTTCCTGCACTACACAAACACTATCCATGTAATATACGTAGCAAAGTTAATACTCAGCTGCCGTGAACACTCAATATATGAGACAACGCTTGAATGTATGGTAACTGATCCATGTACCAAAAGGTGAAATTGCTGGCACTGACCACCCACTTAAGTATTGCAGAATTCTCAGTGTAAATTACATTTTTATTACACCATTATTGTATTCAATTTTACATATGCTGAATTTAAGAAAATAAAAAAATTTCCACATCACTTATCCTATTTAACTTAAAATGTAGACTTTCGTACATTTTGTCTTGCCGAGCTAAACTTTTTCTCTGCTTACAGATCTGGTTCCTGTTGTGATGACAGCTGAAGGGTAACAACAGTATTATGGCTTATAACTCCACTTAAATTGACTGCCTTCTAAATTCAGAAATAAAGCAATTTCTATTGTATGTACTTTAAATCCCCTAAGTTCTGATTTAATAAATTCTAACAAACTAAAAATTAAAACTAAAATTAAGGTTGCAGATCTTCATAGTCTCGAAATACTGTTAACTTAAGTGCAAGAAAATGGTGCATTTCAACTGGGAGGGGGGAGGGGGCAAAAAATATTGCTGGAACTCCCGTTCTCAAATATCTCGCAAAACGTGAGTGACAGAGAAAGAGGGTCTAATGATGTGGCTACTATCTCCTTTACTTAAACATTGTTTAACATTGGCTCTTCAATTTTTTTTATTATGGATAAATGTGGAACAGTGGTTCAAGATCTTCACCTACACAAGCATAAGAGTAATTAATAACTGAAGTAATTTGCTTATTGTAATCCTAGGTTAACACTGTAGTGCTGTTCAACTTTTAGAATGTTAGCCAAAAAGGCTTTGCTGTCTCACTCACCACTGCCCACTAGTGTAACTTTGATCAGCCTATTAAATGTCTTGTGGGCTGGTTGGTAATGCCCTAGGTTCTTAAGTCAGGGTTCAATCCCTGTCGGTAGATACCTAGGTGTTAGTAAATGGTTGAAAGTCCCATCCCAGAAGGTGGAACTATACTCTGAAATAAGTAAGATAATGACTAGGCATGTTAAATTTACCTTTAACAGGAAGGTAACTAACTAAATTTTCACCTTGCCAATCTATTTCCTCATATTTTTAAATTTCAGATTATACTGATAAGCAAAGAGAGCAGTGTGCAACTATGGTACTTATCAGACACTGCAGGCCCATGGTATCTTGGTACGGTAGCCTGAAACTTGACTGCTACAATTTAATAGGGAGGTTTTGGGGACATAACTAGCATGGGGCCCATACCCTAGTGGAGATAAAACAGCCACTGCACTGCATCGTGCCATTACTTGTGATAAATGCTAAGTTACCAGTATTTGTCACCATATTAAACTATTTGAAAATCTTCCTATGCAGGCAGTTTCTTAAATGGCACTGTAAATGCCTTCAGTCTCCCAGGTCTGTATTAATTACTTCGGTTGGTGTAACTTCTGATAATCAGGTATTGCATGATAAATTGTGTAGAATTCACCAGGGGCACTTTTGAAGGCTTAAAATCTGCTCTATGCAGATAACCCGGAGACTGCTCTTTGACCTGCACGATGTTAAAGGTTGTTAGTTTCATGTTGTACAATAACACATTCAAGGAGTGCTAAACCCATAACCATAAAGTATCAAGAATGGAAGTCATTAAGTTTGCTTCAAGAAATTAAAGCATTGGTCTGATCCATTGAATATCAGAGCCTCCCTTGGGGAGGTGGGGAACCTTCATTGGTTAATTTAATTACTTCAGTATTGACGCTGCTAGGCTAGTCTTTAACCCTTTGACTGTCGGAGGCCCCATTCTGAAACTCATTCTATGTCGCAAAATTTTGGAAAAAATAAATAAATTATTTTCTCTTATGAAATGATAGAGAATCTTTTCCCGATTGTAATGACACCAAAAGTATGAAATTTGATGGAAAACTTACGAAATTACGCTCTCGCAAAGTTAGCGATGTCAGCGACATCTACGCATCGGCGATTTCGCCGACTTTGAGCCCTATTTTCGGCCAATTCCATTGTTACAGTCGACCAAACTCATAGTTGTTTCTTTAGAACTCCATTTGTTCTATCGATTGAGTACAGTGGACCCCCGAGTATCGTAATTAATCCGTTCCAGGAGCTATTACTTAACACGAAGTTTACGAAATTTGAACCATTATTTCCCATAAGAAATAATGTAAATACAATTAATCCGTTCCACCAAAAAATATTCACATACAAAATAATTAAAAATAATATATATACATTTACTTACTTTTATTGAAGAGTTGCAGGCATGTGGAAGATAGGGTAATGAGTAATGAAGATCCTCTTGGGCATTTTCTTCCAAAACAGGCCTGTTTCATCACAATTAAACACTTGTTGGGGGAGGAATTCTTCAGCCTCTACGAAGGGAAATCCCCACTCCCTGCTACACTCCTGCATGCCTGCTACACTCCTGCAGCTGCACTCGCTCTGCTCACCTGCACCTCCCTCGCATGCCTGCTACACTCCCTGCATGCCTGCTACACTCCCTGCATGCCTGCTACACTCCCTGCATGCCTGCTACACTCCCTGCATGCCTGCTACACTCCCTGCATGCCTGCTAAACTCCTTGCATGCCTGCTACACTCCCTGCATGCCTGCTAAACTCCTTGCATGCCTGCTAAACTCCCTGCATGAATGCTACACTTCCTGCATGCCTGCTAAACTCCCTGCATGCCTGCTAAACTCCCTGCATGCCTGCTACACTCACTGCATGAATGCTACCACAGGGGTGCCACTAGGAAGCTTCTTTGGACCCATGGTGACTTATTTCACAGTGACAGTCACTAAACCACCAAAAAAGACACCAAATGTATTGTGAATGTTTGAAAGAGCGCGCTGGGTAATGTTCTCTCAATGGTAAACAACGCTTCACTGGCGGGCATCCTGCGTTCTGCGCAGGCGCGGAGCAGGTGGACAGGTCTACCTGGAGTCTACCTGGAGAGAATTCCAGGGGTCAACGCCCCCGCGGCCCGGTCCGTGACCAGGCCTCCTGTTGGACCAGAGCCTGATCAACCAGGCTGTTACTGCTGGCCGCACGCAGTCCAACATACGAACCACAGCCCGGCTGGTCAGGTACCGTCTAATACGTTACGAAACACAAGCCAGTTTACGATTCTCGAAATCGAAAAAAGCTTACGAAACACGATGTTTATGAAATAAGAACCTTACGAAACTCGGGGGTCCACTGTACAAGAAACCACCAATTTACCAATTTCAACTACCCAATAAAGTAGTCAGAAATTGGCAATTTTGCCAATTTCATGCAAAATAAAAAAGATGTCAATTTCAAAACAGGGTCTAGAATAAACAATGCAGACATTCCTGGCACTAAAATAAGATGTTATCTGTTCATTAGTCACATCTTTAGGCCCCTCTTATATTACTCTTGCTTTCTATTTTTATTTTTTTATTCACACAAAAAATAGAAGATTTATTGTTATGCAGACTATTGCATTATAGTAAAAACGGTATAAATAATATCTGTGCACTTGTGAAAGAATATTAGACTCACCAGTTGATGTGTATTGGACGCGTGGCATGATTTGTTTACCCTTGAACATTGGCAAAAATCGAACATTTCTGCTACTTTGAGCTCAATTTCAAGATCGTTTCATCATGAAACTAATATGTTTTCCATTCTATCAAATGAGACCACGAAAAAGAGAATACAACCATAAATACTATACGAAAATACACCTCAAAGTCGGCGTTTTATTCCAAAAACATGGTCGGAGTCCTGGTCACAGACCGGGCCGCGGGGGCGTTGACCCCTGGAATTCTCTCCAGGTAGACTCTCCAGGTAGGAGTTTTTTTTTCTCATTATGCACTGCGTGCTGCAGGATTTTTTTTATACTGCGCACACTGACCACACAGACCCATTCTCTCATATGTGGGCCTACCAGCTTTCTCCCGTTTGATTTGAGGCCGCTAGAATTTGAGAGTATATATACGTCCGAAACACTGGCTCGTAAGACGTATATATACGACTGAAACAGTCAAAGGGTTAACTAGCCATGGATTGCCACTAGTTTCGACTTGACATTAACGGGTAATAAACAAACATGGTGCGCTGCCCCTCTGCAACATACCTGGAAACATTAGTGTGCTAAGTGTAGTATGTTTATTCAGGTAGTTATATAAATTATCATGAATTACACATGTGCGACACTTGTATCTTTGTGGAAACTTTTTGCCAGGCATGACCTACTTCCACATGTGGATTTGTCCACTGATATAGCCTACGACTGCTTCACCTCGCCTGTCTACAGTCTATAAGCCACTACTTGGTGCATATGCTATATTTTAAAGATTGCTGGACTGATTACACAGACTCCAGACTGAGGGACTGATTATCTCCAACTCTTGATCTTCACCATTCTTTTGTTTAGGACTGATGAAGCAAATTCATCAACTTACTGGTTCTCTAAAAGATACGCTATTATGTACCACAATCAGCTCTCCTTGCACTATATCATTCACTTATCTACCCGTATCTCACCTACGGAATCTGTGCATGGGGATCAACAACATTAAATCACCTTAGACCACTCATAACACAACAAAAGGCCGCAGTCAGAATGATAACAAATTCCCACTCGACAGCATACTCCACCAATATTCAAAAGTCTAAAACTACTCACCGTAAAGAACATTCATACTTACTCTTGTGCCTACTACATATATAAAACTTTACACTCTAATATAAACCCTCCGCTCAAAATTCTCCTCACCAACTTTAATAGGACCCATGACCACAACACAAGACACAGATCACTTTTTGATATACCCAGTGTGCATATCAACCTATGTAAAAATTCTATGCACATAAAGGGCCCCAGAATCTGGAATTCATTACCAGTAAATATTAAGATAATCTTGTCTAAAAATCAATTTAAGACTCAACTCAAAAACCACCTACTCACCCAAAACTAAATGATCATACTATAAACTACTTTGAAAAATGCTCATTATTACTTTCCTATATGATAATCTCAATTTTTAATAATATGTTACTATTATGTTACCCCCTACTCAATCAAAGCTAAATACTCATATTATAAGTTAATGTCAAAAATGCTCAATGTTATTTTCCTTAAGATAATCTCAATTCAATATTACCATTCGAGAATCTAAACACCTGTAACAATCTAATATCATCATATAATAATTTAAACAGTACAATTTCATCATATTGTAATTTTGAAAACAATTTTTAACTAGAATACTCCATAAATTTCTCTAATATTAAGTACATAGTCTTTAAGTTACTAGATTAAGCTGCCCCTAATGCCATGGCATGTCAGTGGCTCTCCTTACACTCAATTTACATTGTAATCACCAATACCTATGTACAGTGGACCCCGAGTTTCGTAAAAACTTCACTCCTGAAGTCTGCTCAAGTGCCATTACCGAACGAATTTACTCCCTTAAGGAAAAATTTCACGTAGGTTAGTCTATTTCAGACCCCCAAAAATACACTTCCACAAGAACTTACAAAATTATACTTACATAATTGCACGATTTCCGGGGTATTCGTTAACCGAGGGTCCACTGTAATCTGCAAAGAAATAAATTTTAAATTATCACTTCCATCTCAACACTACAATATAGTATATCCTTCCTGGTCACCTTAACCCAGTGTTTTGATACTGTAGCAACCCAGGGGCACTATTCGTAAAATCAAACCCAAGATGTCTTACCTCCTGGGGCGACTAAGTCTCCAGAGGAGAGTAGAAATTCCTCCCAGCGTGTCTTGTCTCAGACTGAGGTCGACCCACCTTGTTACACCCATAAATGTTAACAAAAGAGCATCATCATGCACCATACTTCTCAACTAAGACACTTAATACTTTGTTTTCCTTCCACAAATCATTATACTATCTCTAAAATACTGCTCTCTACAATATAATTGTTTACAAGGACCCCAATGTAAATAAGTCAGACCTTTTTGAGGTCTGATAATGTTTGATAATTATACCTATGCAGACCTGTACCTAAATAAACTTACAAGTGAACCTATTTCTATTGAAAAGCCAGGGGGCTTAAGCCCCCTAGACAGAAATGCAGGCTAAAGCCTCCCTAGACCGAAAGCAAGGCTTTATCCTCCCTCCATCCCCAGACTGAAATCCAGGCTGTTGTGCTGCTCATTACTATAACTAACACTTGCTAATTCACACCCGTCATTCTTCTATAGAAGATCTACCATGTATTATCACATTACAAATGGCATACACTAGTGACACAATGATAAGTAAGACACGTGCAACACTCGGGTATCTAACAATCACCTGTATTCGACTACAGAAGCCTGCTGTGCCAGTGATACATTTTGATAATAATGATACCCAACTGTTGCACATGTGTCTTACTCCTCAATTGTTATCCTAAATAGGTTGGCCAATACTCTGTTGAGTCACAGAGTATTGTCTCACAGTTTACTGGCCAATGCTTTACTGACCTATAACTTGACCCCTGACCTGTGGTCTTACTCCTTCATGATGCTGTTGCTGCTGTTTCTGTTCTTGTTGCTGATGCTGCTCTTACTGCTGCTGCTGCTTCACTGCTTCCTAGTGTTAAACCCAGAGGGGTGTGTATATATGTATATGCTTGTACATGCATGTGTAGTGTAACCTAAGTGTAAGTAGAAGTAGCAAGATGTTCCTGAAATCTTTCATGTTTATGAGACAGAAAAAAGACACCAGCAATCCTACCATCATGTAAAACTATTACAGGCTTCCGTTTTACACTCACTTGGCAGGATGGTAGTACCTCCCTGGGCAGCTGCTGTCTACCATCCTACTACCTAACCAGTATTGTTATTTGTTTTTTAGCACATCGGTCGTCTTCCACTGAGGCAGGGTGACTCAAACAAGAAAGATACCCTTTCACCATCATTCAACACATTCACCTTCATTCAACACGTTCACCATCATTCAACACTTTCACCATCATTCAACACTTTCACCATCATTCAACACTTTCACCATCATTCACTCATAATCACTGTCTTTGCAGAGGCACCCAGATACGACAGTTTAGATGTCACTCCAAACAGCCAATATCCCAAACCCCTCCTTTAAAGTGCAGGCATTGTACTTCCCACCTCCAAAACTCAAGTCCGACTAACCGGTTTCTCTGAATCCCTTCACAAAATATTACCCTGCTCACACTCCAACAGCTCATCAAGTCCCAAAAACCATTCGTCTCCATTCACTGCTATCTAACATGCTCACACATGCATGCTGCATGACCAGGCCTCTTGCACACAAAACCTTTTTTACCCCCTCCCTCCAACTTTTCCTAGGATGACCCCTACTCCTCCTTCCCTCCACTACAGATTTATGCACCCTCCAAGTCATCCTATTTTGCTCCATCCTCTCTAAATGACCAAACCACCTCAACAACCCCTCTTCAGCCTTCTGAATAATACTTTTAGTAACTCCACACCTTCTCTTAATTTCCACACTACAAATTCTCTGCATATTATTTACACCACATATTGCCCTTAAACATGACATCTCTACTGCCTCCAGCCTCCTCCTTGCTGCAGCATTTACAACCCATGCTTCACACCCATATACCACTACAGTATTTTCATGGGATGTGCTAAATCTGTAGAGATTATATAAATCTATAAAGACTATACGTATAATTCATCAACATTTTAGTAACATATTTTATCAACACACTAGCTGTCTCCCACCAAGGGAGGGTGACCTGAAAAGAAGAAACACTTTCATCATCACTCATTCCATCAATGTCTTGCCAGAAATGCCCCAACACTACAATTAAGATGCACCTCCAAACTGAAATATCCCCACCCCCCCTTAGGAGTACATCGTTAGTATTGTATACCACTGATATAAAAAAGCATTAAGAGGTGCATATTGTAACTTGTAAACAAGCTTGAAACATAATTAAACCTCACCTTTCTGTGAGCACTTGTGAACATTTTTTAATTTATTTACCAATGCATTCTGGTCAAGTGGAATAAAACCAGCGAATGTTCTCTCCTTCTTCGAATAAAACACAAGCATGACAATCGCTTCACTCTGAGCTCGGTGTGTGAAACTACCACGAACACATCCAACCTGTAACAAACAGTAATCATGTAATCTGAGCTGGGTGTATGTGGTAGACACACACACATCCTACCTGTAGCAATGATCATGTAATGTGAGCTGGGGATGTGTTGTAAGTACTTTGTAAGTTTCAAGTTCTTAACATTTGTAAGAGGTCAATTAATCATATTCAGCTATTTTAAGTACTGCATTTCAAAGCATTTTTTGTAACATACCAGCTGTCTCCAATCAATGCAGTGACCTCAAAAAAAAAAAAAAAAAGGAAACACATTCACCATCAATCATTCAATCACTGTCTTGCCATAAGAATGCTGACATCACAGTTCAGGTGACCTGAACTGCACCCTCCTCACTGCTCATTCTGAATTCAGGTACAATATTATACTGTACACTACATGATCAAATTTGGTGATGAAAAAATGACTGAAGACAAGACACCACAAACATAATTCTTCTGCTCTTGTATCTAGAAATAGGTAATTACAGGTTCCCTTCAATATCTGTAACAAATCAAGTACAAGCATTGATCACTACTATGGTGGGTTAGGTTCCAGGTCGCCCCTGTAAAGCAAATATCGCCTTAAAGCAAATCACAGCCTATTTTTTCACTTGCCAGCCCATACAAAAGCCTAAAAACATGTTTACACTATTATTTATTATGTGCACAATAGCACTAGGCCTCAAAAATGTGCAAAAATAATACAGGTGTAACATCGATTTTCCGAACCCTTTGGTTCCAAAGCCTTTCCGGATTACTGAGTTTTCCGCCTTTAGAGAGCGCAGTATTCCTTGGTCTTGGGGTTGGATAAGTGACATACAGTTGGGTGGTAAATACACTGCCATGGGAATTTCAAGTTCTTGTTCGTAAATGTGTATGTATTATAAGAGTTTCTGGACCATCCGTGTCCAGAAATCGATGTTGTACCTGCATTTAAATTTTTTTAGAATTACCAAAAACATCTTAAGAGTGAGGCAAATGCCAAAAATAATAAACATGAATACAGTGGTACCCCGAGTTTCGCCCACCTCCCAACTCAAACAATTATGTAAGTGTATTATTGTAAGTGCTTTTGTAAGTGTATTTTTGGGGGTCTGAAACGGACTAATCTAATTTACATTATTCCTTTCGGGAACAAATTCGTTCAGTAACGGCACTCAAACAGCCTTCTAGAACGAATTATGGCCGAAACTCGGGGTTCCACTGTATAATTGAAAAGCGCCATATTAGTGTGGAGGATCTACAACAACAAATCACCAAATTTAAAAAATCTGCATTAATTAATGTTGCCAACCCCCCCCCCCCTCCTCAGTATTCAACATATAAAACATTTTTTGTACAGTGGAACCTCGGTTGTCAACTGCATTACCTGTCAAACTAATCAATTTTCGAACGAGGAATTCAAGGAAAAAATGTTCTGGTTCTTGTACGTTCTCTTGGTTGTTGACTAACAACGCGAATGGCTGACAACCGGTAACGCGAATGGCTTGGGTCACATTCTCTAACTCTGGAGCTTTTGTTGTGCATCTTGTAAACCTTTTTGTTATTTTGTGATTTTGGTGCAATTTTTTTATTGTGAGATAAGCCATCATGGGTCCAAAAAAGGGTAAAGAGATGAAAGCAAAAAGCACTGTTGAGTTTAAAAAGAAGTCATTAGAAAGTATGAGGAAGATAGGCTCCGCATGGCTGATACAGAAAAACTTTTTGGTAAATCAAAGTCTACCATTAGCATGATAATTGGCTAAAGGGGGAAAAAAAAATGCAGCTAACCTTGCAAAAGGCACAAAAGTGATATCAAAGCAATGACCATAAATCATTGAGGAAGTTGAAAAACTCTTCTTGATTTGGATAAACGAAAAACAGTTACACAGTGGTAGTGTTTCAGAGGCCATTATTTGTGAAAAAGCGAGGTATGTAGTTGCATGATGACCTCCTGAAAAAACACGGAACAAGTGCTGAAACTCAATCCTTCAAGGCTAGTAGGGGTTGGTTTCATAATTTTAAGAAAAGAAGTGGCATTCATAGTGTGGTTAGGCATTGGGAGGCTGCCAGTGCTGACAAAGTGGTTGTTGAAAAGTATGTTACTGAATTCCAAGAGTACGTAGAGGCTGAGGGGTTTGTCCCCCAACAAGTGTTTAATTGTGAGAAGACAGGCCTCTTCTGGAAGAAAATGCCCAAGAGGACCTACATAACTGAAGAGAAAAAGTCAATGCCAGGACACAAGCCAATGGTTCACTCTTTTGCTGTGTGGTAATGCAAGTGGGGACTTGATATTGAAGCCCTTGTTCATCATTCCGAAAATCCACAAGTTTTTAAGAAGAACAATGCTATGAAAAAAAATTGGCTGTAATGTGGAGGGCCAACACGAAAGCTTGGGTATCAAGACCATTTTTTTATTGAGTGGGTTCATAAGGTCTTTGTTCCCACTGTCAAAAAGTACCTCATTAAAAAACAATTGCCACTCAGGTCCTTTTTACTTATGGATAATGCTCCTGCTCACCTTCAAAGCTTGGAAAACGAGTTGCTGGAGGAGTTCAGTTTTATAACTGTGAAGTTCTTGCCTCTTAACGCCACTCCTCTCATCTGAAATACACTTACAAAAGCACTTACAAAAATACACTTACATAAGCACTTACAAAAATACACTTACATAATTGTTCGAGTTGGGAGCTGTACGAAAACTGAGGATCCACTGTACATTACTTAGATTTGCATACTGGATGGAGAGCCGGTCATAAGTCCAAGTGGTCATTAAACAGATAGGTCGTTAAGTGAGAAGTACCTGTACATTAACCTACATAAGAACGCACTTTGATCTACAAGATGACCCAGCGCTTGTGGCAATAAAATACACACATGAACCTGCATAAACACACAAATATGTTACACAAATAACAACTGCTAACAGAGAGAACACAAAAATAAATTGATATACAGTGATTAATAGAGATGGTTTACTAAAATCAAGCATCATCAGCTATTACTGTAGTAATAAAATTAAAATGTAACAGGTTAATGGTGAATGGCAATGTTATGTAGCAAACAATTGCAGCAGAAAAATAAATTATAACATTTTTGTACACAAGTGTGTCCAGTTGGTACACACACCAGTGTCCAGTTGGTACACACACCAGTATCCAGTTGGTACACACACAAGTGTCCAGTTGGTACACACACAAGAGTGTCCAGTTGGTACACACACCAGTGTCCAGTTGGTACACACACAAGAGTGTCCAGTTGGTACACACACCAGTGTCCAGTTGGTACACACACAAGAGTGTCCAGTTGGTACACACACCAGTGTCCAGTTGGTACACACACCAGTGTCCAGTTGGTACACACAAGTGTCCAGTTGGTACACGTGTCCAGTTAGTACATATACGAGTGTCTAGTTGATACACACGAGTGTCCAGTTGGTACACGCATGAATGTGTCCAGTTGGTACACACACACGAGTGTGTCCAGTTAGTACACACACACGAGTGTCAAGTTGGTACACACACCAGTGTCCAGTTGGTACACACACCAGTGTCCAGTTGGTACACAGACTAGTGTCCAGTTGGTACACACACCAGTGTCCAGTTGGTACACGCACGAGTGTCCAGTTGGTACACACACGAGTGTGTCCAGTTGGCACACACACGAGTGTGTCCAGTTGGTACAAACACAAGAGTGTCCAGTTGGTACAAACACAAGAGTGTCCAGTTGGTACACACATTCACAAATAATCCACAGAGATAAATCTTCAAGACAGCATTTTGGTCCACCTGGACAATTATCAGGTCATGGCTCAAAAATGGTCCAAGATGGACAAAATGTCATTTAAAGATTTATTTCCAATTTTTGGGTTAGTCATGAAGTATACAAGCCATGCATTGTGACATTATTGTTAGATATGAAGAACAATCAATTTCCTATCAGGCTGAAGAACACAGGAATAACTCACCTGGTGCAACACTTGGTTGCAGGTTAGGAATGTTGATAAAATGGTTGTTGGGTGTAGAATTAGCCACAATTTGGGATAATGAGTCTGGTCTCACCATCTGCAAGATGTATTGTCACATCAAATACAATATTCCACTATTTCACCCATTTACTTGTTATTCACTATCTTCAAGCCATCATTAACAGCAGTTGCATATAGTACAGTGGAACCTTGGTGTTTAAACTTAATTGGTTCCTAGGTGGTGTTCAAACTGTGAGAAGCTTGATATGTGAAACAGTATTTCCCAGGCTATCAGCCTCACACACTGGAGGATGTTGAACTGACTCTTCCAAAAGTCTCTGAGAGTTAGGTCAATGTCAGAGGTCACCTCAAAGAACTTTTGAAACAGGGTTTTCCTGCAAAGTTTTTTATAACTGAACTGTAGAGAAGTCGGCACTTTCAGACTCCAGAAAATGTTCAAAGATCGGGTCAATTTTTCTGGACAAAACTGTTTGGACTCCAGTTCGTTCGAGGTCCAGCATGTTCTAACACCAAGGTTCCACTGTACATAGTGTCAAAAACAATGAATAATAATAATAATAATAACAATAATAATAATGATAAAAATAATAATAGTAATTATAATGATAATAAATAGTAACTCTATCCTTCTTGAGTGTCTGTTCTTGTGAGTAATTTACAAGCACTCACTAATAATACCTTACATACAATAACAACAATAATAAAGAATAAAGTTTATATTCAAAAGTGAAAAGTTAAATGAAAAGGTAAATCCAACATGGATAAAAAATAAAATACACGTATGTATATACAGCCTCTCCTCACTTAGCGACGTACTCATTTCCGACGACTCGGACTTACAACAGGCTCTCTGACCAGTATGCATACCTAAATAATGTATATTAGAGCTTATTTCCTCTATTCTGTTATTTACAATATACAGTACACTACTGTATGAACATTTAAAAATATGCCAGAAATGTTATAAATGGTGCAAAGGTGACATTAAAATAATATCAAAGATGGTTGACACAAACCCAATACCAGTATAGCATGCTCCTTGCTTAACGATGAATTCATTTACAGACGTGGTCTTAGGAACAGAACTCTGTCATTAACCCTTTGAGGGTCCGAGCTGTAGTTCTAAGCCTTGTCCACAGCTCACTCAGATAAACTGTGAGTGGTAAATTTGGGCCTAGATATGAGAGAATGGATCTCTGTGGTAAGTGTGCACTGTATAAAACAAATCCTGCAGCAAGCAGTGCACGAGAAAAAAACTGCGACCGTGTTTTTGGATTAAAACAGTGAATTTGCAGTGTATTTTTGTATGGTTTTTACAGTTGTATTCATGGTTTCTTGGTCTCATTTGATAGAATGGAAGATGTATCACAGAAAAAGAGATGATTTTGATTGGTTTTAGTATTGAAAATAGCTTGAATTTGAGCTCAAATAGCGGAAATGTTCAATTTTTGACGATGTTTATGAGTAAACAAATGATGTCACATGTCCAATACACGTCAGCTGGTGGGTCTAATATATGTTCACGAATGAGCTGATATTATTTATACAATTATTACAATATTGCATAACAGGAAATCTTCTATTTTTTGGTGTGAATAAAAATTCTTTATGTGAATAAAAAATCAAAATGGAATTCATCTGTAAAGCCTGGAAACATAACTAATAAACAGAGGAAATATTATTTTAGTGCCAGGAATGTCTGCATTGCTTATTCTGGAGCCTATTTTGAAATTGGAATATTTTGAACTTTGTGTGAAATTGGCTAAATTACCAATTTCTGATCACTTTATTGGGTAGTTGAAAGAGTTGATTGGGCAGTTTATTGTGCTCAATCGATAAAATAGAAGTAATACTAGCAAAATAGCTAAGAATTTGGTCGACTGGAATAATGTAATTGGCCTAAAATAGGAGTCAAAGAGGGCAAAATCGCCGATGCGTAAATATAGCTATTTGTCCCAAGGCCTGGTGGCAAAAGTCCCGTGGCCTGGTAGCAAAAGCTCTCGCTTCACACAGTGAGGGTCCGGGTTCGATTCCTGGCGAAGGGGTGGAAAGATCGGACGTGTTTCATTACACTAGTTGTCTATGTTCAACCATCAGTACAATGGGTACCTGGGTGTTAGTCGACTGTTGTGGGTCGCATCTTAGGACAAAATTGACCTAATTTGCCCGAAATGCTCTGCATAACAAAGTGCTTTCTATATACACGTAGTAGTATGTCACTGATGTCAGCTATGGTCTGCATACCTTGTACATGTACTTGTAGTAAGTAAAGATATTATTATATTATATTATTAAATGAATGCTTTACTGTACTGACAGATACCTCATAATTACTTATATACATGGCCCTCCTGCTTGCCTCTTGCTTTCCTGAACTTCAATTTGCTTTATATTTGTTCAAGTTCTGTACATGATCAGCCAGTGGATGTGCAGGATAACCCACTGACACCGGTCCAGGAGAAGTAGAAGTGCATGATGATCCAAGACCAGCATCTGTAGGTCCTTGTGGAGGGACAAGTGCACCAAGTAGTGCAGAGGCTTGCCTACAGTAGCTGCTAGAGGGTCGCACAGCAGAGCTGGACTCACTGCTTGCTCCTGTTGCCTGAAAGTAGGTATAAAACTCCTGTCAAAATAATATAACAGTACAATAACTAATAAAAAAATAAAATGCAAATATCCCTCATTTTATGATAATAATAAAAATGGACATCACATAATAGCAAATTTGCATGAAATAAATCTGAACAGTGAGAGACGTCTACACTCAGTGGTCACTTTAATAGGTACACCTGTACGTTACTGCAAATATCTAATAATTCAATCACATAGTAGCACCTCAATGCTTAAAAGCATGCAGACATGGTCAGGAGGTTCGGTTATTGCTCAGACCAAACATCAGAATGAGGAAAAAAAACAATCAAAGCAGCTTTGATTGTAGAATGAACGTTGGTGCCAGACAGACGAGGTGGTTTTATTATCTCTCAAACTTCTGATCTCCTGGGATTTTCACACACAACAATCTCTAGATTTTACAGATAATGGTATGAAAAACACAAAACATCAAGTGTGTGGCAGTTCTGTGGGTGAAAACACCTTGTTGATGAAAGAAGTCAGAGGAGAATTCCCAAACTAGTTCGAGCTAACAGGAAGGAGATAGTAACACAAATAACCATGTGTTGCAACAGTGCCATGCTGAAGAGCATCTCTGAACGCACATGTTGAACCTCGAAGTGGATGGGCTATAGCACCAACTGAACCTTTATATCACGTATATACATTTTTGTATATATATATATATATGATATACAATAATATGTGATATACAATAATGTGATATACAATAATAACGATAATAATAATAATGACAGTAAAAATAATAATAATTACCACTATATAATTTCAACTTTCGTGCACCTTTGAACCCTTGTAAATATATGCATCACAAATATGGACAAGATCAATTACATTAAATTAGGCCTACAAACTTGCCTTGAAGGATGAAGACAACTTCCACTATAGTCTTGACGAGGAAAATCATCATCACATATCTGGCAGTCACTCCGTGGCTCATCTCTGATGTCAATATTACCCACTTCCATCCTGATGCGAGGATCTGGATCATCTTCCAGTCTGATACACTTCACCATATTGTCACTTTGCTCGAGATGCCAGGAGTATTTTGAGTTGTGTTTGCACTGGTAGTTTGCAATTCCACCATCATGGTGTGCAGCATCATGCTTACTTTTTTGTACGGAGCTGACTGCCTAATTCCTCATTAATTGGGCGTTTTTACTAAGGATATTGTATAATTCTGCATTATTTTGGGAGCAATTGTGGTCAATCCCGAGACATCATGTTTTTGGACGATTGTGACGACTGGTAACCAATTCCTGTTTTTCTCTGCTGTTGGACGCTGTCATGTCTATTCTTACTTACCATTTGTTGTCGGCCACAAACAAAGTTATTTTCACTAAATAACTATGACCACAAGAGTGAAAAGCACATAAAAAAAATGAAGAAATGATCGTATTCTTCTTCAGCAGCAGCAACTTCTTGTTGGGTTTCTAAGGGGGATTGACAGCTTACATCTTAATGAACCCGGGTTAGAGAGAGTTGGTCATCCAGGATAACCCAGGGTAGGGAGGGTTAGCCAGCCTGGATAACCCAGGGTAGGGAGGGTTAGCCAGCCTGGATAACCCAGGGTAGGGAGGGTTAGCGAGCCTGGATAACCCAGGGTAGAGAGAGTTGGTCATCCAGGATAACCCAGGGTAGGGAGGATTAGCCATCCTGGATAACCCAGGGTAGGGAGGGTTAGCCAGCCTGGATAACCCGGGGTAGGGAGGGTTAGCCAGCCTGGATAACCCAGGGTAGGGAGGGTTAGCCAGCCTGGATAACCCAGGGTAGGGAGGGTTAGCCAGCCTGGATAACCCAGGGTAGAGAGAGTTGGTCATCCAGGATAACCCAGGGTAGGGAGGATTAGCCATCCTGGATAACCCAGGGTAGGGAGGGTTAGCCAGCCTGGATAACCCGGGGTAGGGAGGGTTAGCCAGCCTGGATAACCCTGGGTAGCGAAGGTTAGCCAGCCTGGATAACCCGGGGTAGGGAGGGTTAGCCAGCCTGGATAACCCTGGCAAGGGAGGGTTAGCCAGCCTGGATAACCCAGGGTAGGGAGGGTTAGCCAGCCTGGATAACCCAGGGTAGGGAGGGTTAGCCAGCCAGGATAACCCAGGGTAGGGAGGGTTAGCCAGCCTGGATAACCCGGGGTAGCGAAGGTTAGCCATCCTGGATAACCCAGGGTAGGGAGGGTTAGCCAGCCTGGATAACCCGGGGTAGCGAAGGTTAGCCAGCCTGGATAACCCGGGGTAGGGAGGGTTAGCCAGCCTGGATAATCCGGGGCAGAGAGGGTTAGCCACCCAGGATAACCCAGGGTATGGAGGGTTAGCCACCCTGGATAACCCAGGGTAGGAAGGGTTAGCCATCCAGGATAACCCAGGGTAGGGAGGGTTAGCCACCCAGGATAACCCGGGGCAGAGAGGGTTAGCCACGCAGGATAACCCAGAGTAGGGAGGGTTAGCCACCCAGGATAACCCAGGGTAGGGAGGGTTAGCCACCCAGGATAACCCAGGTAGGGAGGGTTAGCCACCCAGGATAACCCAGGGTAGGGAGGGTTAACCATCCAGTATAACCCAGGGTAGGGAGGGTTAGCCACCCAGGATAACTCAGGGTAGGGAGGGTTAGCCACCTAGGATAACCCAGGGTAGGGAGGGTTAGCCACCCAGGATAACCCAGGGTAGGGAGGATTAGCCATCCAGGATAACACAGGATAGGGAGGGTTAGCTACCCAGGATAACCCAGGGTAGGGAGGGTTAGCCACCCAGGATAACCCAAGAAAGTCAGTGGGTCATCAAGGACTGTCTGTCTCATTTCCATTGTGGTCCTTCAATCTTGTCCCCCAGGATGCCACCCACACCAGTCCACTAACACCCAGGTATACCTACTTACTGCTAGGTGAACAGTGACAGCAGGTGTATGGTGACTAACACCCAGGTACCTACTTATATATTATTATGCCCCGGTGGCCTGGTGGCTAAAGCTCTTGCTTGACGCACTGAGGGTCCGGGTTCAATTCCCGGCGGGGCAGAAACATTTCGAAGTGTTTCCTTACACACACACACACACACACACACACACACACACACACACACACACACACACACACACACACACACACACACACACACACACACACACACACACACACACACACACACACACACACACACACACACACACACACACACACACACACACACACACACACACACACACACACACACACACACACACAAACAAATCCTCAGGAAAGATAGAGGGAGCAGAGGGGGAGGAGGAGTTGCACTGCTCATTAAGAACAGGTGGGGATTTGAGGAAGTGGAAGGAATGGGTGAAAGGGACTACATAGTAGGAACAATTCAGTCTGAGGGCCATAAGGTGGTAATTGCTGTAATGTACAACCCGCCACAGAACTGCAGGAGGCCAAGAGAAGAATACGACGAGAGCAACAGAGCAATGGTAGACACACTAGCCGAGGTAGCCAGAAGAGCCCACATGGGGAGAGCAAAGTTACTAGTTATGGGTGATTTCAATCACAAAGAGATTGATTGGGAAAACCTAGAGCCCCATGGGGGTCCTGAATCATGGAGAGCCAAGATGATGGATGTGGTACTGGAAAACCTCATGCATCAACATGTTAAAGACACTACCAGAGAGAGAGGTGGGGATGATCCAGCAAGACTGGACCTAGTATTCACCTTGAGTAGTTCGGACATCGAGGATATCACGTATGAAAGGCCCCTTGGAGCTAGTGATCATTTGGTTCTGTGTTTTGATTATATAGTTGAGCTACAAGTGGAGAGGGGAGCAGGAATAGGAAAGGAGAAACGAAACTACAAAAGGGGGGACTACACAGGCATGAGAAACTTCCTACAAGACGTTCAGTGGGAGAGAGAATTGGCAGGAAAACCAGTAAAAGAAATGATGGAATATGTGACAACCAAATGCAAAGAGGCAGAGGAGAGGTTTGTCCCCAAGGGAAACAGAAGTAATGGGAAGACCAGAACGAGTCCTTGGTTCACCCAGAGGTGTAGGGAGGCAAAAAGTAAGTGTAATAGAGAATGGAAAAAGTACAGAAGACAAAGGACCCTGGAAAATAAAGAGATTAGCCGAAGAGCCAGAAACGAATATGCACAGGTAAGAAGGGAGGCTCAGCGACAATATGAAAATGATATAGCATCAAAAGTGGTAATGATATAGCATCAAAAGTGGTAATTGCTGTAATGTACAACCCGCCACAGAACTGCAGGAGGCCAAGAGAAGAATACGACGAGAGCAACAGAGCAATGGTAGACACACTAGCCGAGGTAGCCAGAAGAGCCCACATGGGGAGAGCAAAGTTACTAGTTATGGGTGATTTCAATCACAAAGAGATTGATTGGGAAAACCTAGAGCCCCATGGGGGTCCTGAATCATGGAGAGCCAAGATGATGGATGTGGTACTGGAAAACCTCATGCATCAACATGTTAAAGACACTACCAGAGAGAGAGGTGGGGATGATCCAGCAAGACTGGACCTAGTATTCACCTTGAGTAGTTCGGACATCGAGGATATCACGTATGAAAGGCCCCTTGGAGCTAGTGATCATTTGGTTCTGTGTTTTGATTATATAGTTGAGCTACAAGTGGAGAGGGAGCAGGAATAGGAAAGGAGAAACGAAACTACAAAAGGGGGACTACACAGGCATGAGGAACTTCCTACAAGACGTTCAGTGGGAGAGAGAATTGGCAGGAAAACCAGTAAAAGAAATGATGGAATATGTGACAACCAAATGCAAAGAGGCAGAGGAGAGGTTTGTCCCAAGGAAACAGAAGTAATGGGAAGACCAGAACGAGTCCTTGGTTCACCCAGAGGTGTAGGGAGGCAAAAAGTAAGTGTAATAGAGAATGGAAAAAGTACAGAAGACAAAGGACCCTGGAAAATAAAGAGATTAGCCGAAGAGCCAGAAACGAATATGCACAGGTAAGAAGGGAGGCTCAGCGACAATATGAAAATGATATAGCATCAAAAGTCAAGTCTGACCCGAAGCTGTTGTATAGCCACATCAGGAGGAAACAACAGTCAAGGACCAGGTAATCAGGCTGAGAAAGGAAGGTGGGGAGTTCACAATAAACGACCAAGAGGTATGTGAGGAGCTCCACATGAGATTTAAAGAAGTATTTACACAGGAGACAGGTAGGACTCCAGGAATTCAGAATAGGGAGGTATACCAACAAGTGCTGGATGAAATACACACAACCGAGGAGGAGGTGAAGAAGCTGTTATGTGAACTCGATACCTCAAAAGCGGTGGGACCGGACAACATTTCTCCGTGGGTCCTTAGAGAGGGAGCAGAGATGTTGTGTGTGCCACTAACACAAATCTTCAACACATCCATTGAAACTGGGCAACTACCTGAGGCGTGGAAGATGGCAAATGTAGTCCAAATTTTTAAGAAAGGAGACAGACACGAGGCATTAAACTACAGACCTGTGTCACTGACGTGTATAGTATGCAAAGTCATGGAGAAGATCATCAGGAGGAGAGTGGTGGAGCACCTAGAAAGACACAAGCTTATAAACGACAACCAGCACGGTTTCAGGGAAGGAAAATCCTGTGTCACAAACCTACTGGAGTTTTATGACAAGGTAACAGAAGTAAGACACGAGAGAGAGGGTGGATAGACTGCATTTTTGGACTGCAAGAAGGCGTTCGACACAGTTCCTCACAAGAGGTTAATGCAAAAGCTAGAGGATCAGGCACACGTAACAGGAAAAACACTGCAATGGATCAGAGAATATCTGACAGGAGGCAACAAAGAGTCATGGTACGTGACGAGATGTCAGAGTGGGCACCTGTGACGAGTGGAGTTCCACAAGGGTCAGTCCTAGGACCTGTACTGTTTTTGGTATATGTGAATGACATAACGGAAGGATAGACTCAGAAGTGTCCCTGTTTGCAGATGATGTGAAGTTAATGAGAAGAATCAAATCAGTCGAGGATCAGGCAGGACTACAAAGAGACCTGGACAGGCTGCAAGCCTGGTCCAGTAACTGGCTCCTTGAATTTAACCCTGCCAAATGTAAAGTCATGAATATCGGGAAGGGCAAAGAAGACCGCAGACAGAATATAGTCTAGGTGGCCAAAGACTGCAAACCTCACTCAAAGAAAAGATCTTGGGGTGAGTATAATACCGAGCACATCTCCTGAGGCACACATCAATCAGATAACTGTTGCAGCATACGGGCGGCTGGCAAACCTAAGAATAGCGTTCCAATACCTCACTAAGGAATCATTCAAGACTCTGTATACCATATACGTCAGGCCCATACTGGAGTATGCAGCACCAGTTTGGAACCCACACCTGGTCAAGCACGTCAAGAAATTAGAGAAAGTGCAAAGGTTTGCAACAAGACTAGTCCCAGAGCTAAGGGGATTGTCCTACGAAGAAAGGTTAAGGGAAATCGGCCTGACGACACTAGAGGACAGGAGGGTTAGGGAGACATGATAACGACATATAAAATACTGCGAGGAATTGACAAGGTAGATAGTGACAGGTTGTTTCAGAGAGGGAACACAGAAACAAGGGGACATAACTGGAAGCTGAAGACTCAGATGAGTCAAAGGGATGTCAGGAAACATTTCTTCAGCCACAGAGTAGTCAGGAAGTGGAATGGACTAGAGAAAGATATAGTGGAGGCAGGAACCATACATAGTTTTAAGACAAGGTATGATAAAGCTCATGGAGCAGGGAGAGCAGAGACCCAGTAGCAGACAGCGAAGAGGCGGGGCCAGGAGCTGAGTGTCGACCCCTGCAACCACAATTAGGTGAGTACAATTAGGTGAGTACACACATACAACAGGCCTAGTGTCTAATCGACATGTGCCTAGGACAAAATGGTAACTAACTGCTAGGTGAACACAGATAGCAGGTGTAAAGAAACATACTCAACGGTTCCATTAGTGCCGGAGATCGAACAACAGACCCTCAGTGTGTGAGGTAAGTGCGTTACCAACTGAACCACAGGTACGAGCACTTTCAGGGGAAGGACAGACATTTGTCTAATTATATCTATGCGGACCAATACCAATTTACTAAAGGAACGTAAATCCAGTGCTTGGGATCAAAAGCCCCTTAGCTGCCATCTATATTTAGATTTTTTAGACCTGAACAAATTCCAAAGGATTTCGGTTTTTTTTTAATTTGTGTTCACTAAGTTTGTTATAATGTATTTAGGTATTTTATTGGTGAATATTATTTATTGAGATGTGGGTACGGTAACCGTACGTGGGCGAGACGTTTTGGGAGAGACGTGTTGAGCGAGACGTGTTGAGCGAGACGTGTTGGGCGAGACGTGTTGGGCGAGACGTGTTGAGCGAGACGTGTTGGGCGAGACGTGCTGGGCGAGACGTGCTGGGCGAGACGTGCTGGGCGAGACGTGTTGGGTGAGACGTACATTGGTACACTGGGGTCAGGTTCACCCAGCTGTACCTTTAGTTGTTAAACTGAGTGTGAAGCAGTAAGAGTAACCCCTCCCTCCCTTCCTCCCTTCCTCCTTTCCTCTCTCCCTCCATCCCTCCCTCTCACCCTCCCTCCCACCCTCCCTCCATCCCTCCCTTCCACCATCCTTCCTTCCCTCTCTTCTCTCTTTATTTACACAGTGTTTTACAAGTTATTTATTTACAAGTAAGCTCACTGGATGAAGTTGGAACCATCTGTGGGTCATCGGTGGGCCAGCTGTGGGCAGCTGTGGTCCAGCTGTGGGTCAGCTGTGGTCCAGCTGTGGGTTAGCTGTGGTCCAGCTGGGGGTCAGCTGTCGTCCAGCTGTGGGCAGCTGTGGTCCAGCTGTGGGTTAGCTGTGGTCCAGCTGTGGGTTAGCTGTGGTCCAGCTGGGGGTCAGCTGTGGTCCAGCTCTGGGCAGCTGTGGTCCAGCTGTGGGCAGCTGTGGTCCAGCTGTGGGTCAGCTGTGGTCCAGCTGTGGGTCAGCTGTGGTCCAGCTGGGGGTCAGCTGTGGTCCAGCTGTGGGCAGCTGTGGTCCAGCTGTGGGTCAGCTGTGGTCCAGTGATTTCATTTTGTTAACTGACTTTATTTAATTTAGAAGGACCCCAATGGAAATAAGTCACTTTATCTGACTGTTTTGGTTATCCCAGGTGCTCTACACATATACTGCTATGTGTGATAATCTTTTACTGTTTTTGTGTATACCTGAATAAACTTACTTAGTCATTATGTTGTAGGAACATGTTCCAGACTCGAGTCATCTTAGGAATAAATGATCTCAGATGAAGTGATGTTCTGGAGAAGGTTAAAACCAGAGTGTAGTTGCTGTTGGCTGTCCGTCTTGTGGTGTAGAAGCTGTCTTCTCACTGTCCGTCTTGTGGTGTAGAAGCTGTCTTCTCACTGTCCGTCTTGTGGTGTAGAAGCTGTCTTCTCACTGTCCGTCTTGTGGTGTAGAAGCTGTCTTGTCACTGTCCTCGGAGTGGAGACAAATGTGGTACCTTAACATTGACCTTGTACATAACAGTAAGGTCACCCACATCCCTCCTGTGTTGAAGACTCTGCTGGGATGACAGATCTGTCCAGGCTGGGTCTAGGTGAGAGATGAGTCGTCTTGCTCTGTTCTATATTCTGTCAAGAACTCGTAGGTGAGACGGGGGATAGGAAATCCAAGAAAGTGGATCATACTGAAGGTGTGAGTGTACTTGTGCCTCGTACAGTATCTTCCAACTCTCCCTCTCCATCCCCCCTATCCCCCCCTCTCTCTCTCTCCCTCTATCTATTCATTCTTTTAATCCCCTCTATCTACTATTCCTTCCATTCACCATCCTCGCTGAGGGATGCAAAGATTATAATTATTATTATTATTATTATTATTATTATTATTATTATTATTATTATTATTATTATTATTATTATTATTATTATTATTATTATTATTATTATTATTGTCTGGGAATCGCTAAACCTGTAAGTATTATAAAACCCTGGATAGCTACAATTCCTTGAATCAAGAACCTTCATAAACCAAGAAGGTCGCTCTTATGAGAGGAGTGATGACTTGAGGGATCCCTGAGGAGGACCTCAGCCACGTGTGTACACACACATACATACACATACACACACACACACACACACACACACACACACACTCACACAGAGTTGTCAGGAAGTGGAATAGTCTGGGAAGTGATGTAGTGGAGGCAGGATCCATACATAGCTTTAAGAAGAGGTATGATAAGGCTCATGGAGCAGGAAGAGTGACCTAGTAGAGACTAGTGAAGAGGCGGGGCCAGGAGCTGTGACTTGACCCCTACAACCACATATAGGTGAGTACACACACACACACACACACACACACACACACACACACACAGAGCACATTAAATGATGTAATACTTGACCACAAAATGCAAGGAGGCAGAGGAGGGGTTCGTACCCAAGGGCAACAGAAATAATGGGAAGAGCAGAAGGAGCCCTTGGTTCCCCCAGCTGTGTAGAGAAGCCAACATTAAGTGCGCAAGAGAATGAAAAAAAGTGTAGAAGGCAAAGGACTCAGGAAAACAAGGAGTATTGTTGAAAATGGTATAAAATACTGGCAAGTTGATGATTAAAACCTGTGCAACAGTTGGGTGTCTTTATTGATGAAACACTTCACCTTCACAGTAGACTTCTTCAGTATTACAACCTCAGGTTCTCAAGGCCTGTTATCCTGAGTGTAAAGGGAGCTTGGAGCAAAGTAAACATAGTAGAAAAACTTTGAATTGTATTTTCCTTCACCAAGTATATATATATATATATATATATATATATATATATATATATATATATATATATATATATATATATATATATATATATATATATATAACCAACACGGTTTCAGGGAGGGAATCCTGCATTCACAAACCTACTGAAGTTTTATGACAAGGTGACGGAAGGAAGTAAGACAGGAGAGACAGGGATGGGCAGATTGCATTTTCTTGGACTGCAAGAAGGCTTACGGCACAGTTCCGCACAAGAGATTAGTGCAAAAGCTAGAGGAACTGACAGGAATAACAGGAAAGGCATTGCAATGGATAAGATAATACTTGACAGGAAGTAAACAACGAGTGATGGTACCTAACGAGGTGTCCGAGTGGGTGCCTGTGACAGGCGGAGTTCCAAGAGAGTCATTCCTAGGACCGGTGCTGTTTTTGGTATATGTGAATGACATGACAGAAGGGATAAATTTAGAGGTGTCCATGTTTGCAGACGATGTGAAGCTAATGCGGAGAATTCAAATGGATGAGGATCAGGTGGGACTACAAAGGGATCTGGACAGGATGCAACCCTGGTCCAACAACTGGCCCCTGGAGTTTAAACCCACCAAGTGCTAAGTCATGAAGATTGGGGAAGGTGAAAGAAGACCGCAGACAGAGTACAGGATAGGGGACCAAAGACTGCAAACCTCACTCAAGGAAAAGGATCTTGGGGTGTGTATAATTCCGAGCACATCTCCTGAGGGGCACATCAACAGAGTAATTGCTGCAGCATACGGGCGACTGGCAAACCTGAGAACAGCGTTCCGACACCTCAGTAAGGAATCGTTCAAGACACTGTACACCGTGTACGTCAGGCCCATACTGGAGTATGCAGCACCAGTATGGAACTCACACCTGGTCAAGCACGTCAAGAAATTAGAGAAAGTGCAAAGGTTTGCAAGAAGACTAGTCTCGGAGCTAAGGGAAATCGGCCTGAGTTAAGGGAAATCGGCCTGAGTTAAGGGAAATCGGCCTGACGACACTGGAGGACAGGAGACATATGGAGGACATGATAACGACATATAAAATATTGAGAGGAATCGACAAGGTGGACAAAGACAGAATGTTCCAAAGATGGGACACAGCAACAAGGGGTCACAATTGGAAGTTGAAGACTCAGATGAGTCACAGGGATGTTAGGAAGTATTTATTCAGTCACAGAGTTGTCAGGAAGTGGAACAGTCTGGAGAGTGACATAGTGAAGGCAGGATCCATATATAGCTTTAAGAAGAGGTATGATAAATAAAGCTCATGGAGCAGGAAGAGTGACCTAGAAGCGACCAGTGAAGAGGCGGGGCCAGGAGCTATGACTCGACCCTTGCAACCACAAATAGGTGAGTACACACACAGGTCACAGCTACAACAATGGATAAGCGGTAAACCCCTAAGGAGTTATCGTTTGGGATCAAATGAAATCAAGATTAATCAAAGGGAAGGAGATAAACCCATTTCCTTGGATCAAGAGCACTTCACCGGCATCAAGAACACAGAGATGGAGTAATGAGAGAGGGAACACAAGGAGGGAGGGAGGGAGGGAACACAAGGAGGGATGGAGGGAGGGAGCACAAGCAGGGAGGAATGAAGGACTAAGGGAAGGGAGGGAGGGAGGGTTAAAAGAAAGACAGAAAGGGAAGGAAAGGGAGAAAGGGCAGATAAAGGGAGTGTTAGTGTCATCATTCACAAGGGTGGTAGTCCCTCCCTTGACGCATTATTAACAAGTTCCACTACTGTCTCTCTCTCTCTCTCTCTCTCTTTCTCTCTCTCTCTCTCTCTCTCTCTCTCTCTCTCTCTCTCCTTTCTCTCCCTCCCTCCCTCTCCCTTTCTCTCCCTCTCTCTCTCTCTCCCTCTCTCCCTCCCTCCCTCCCTCTCCTTCCCTCCCTCCCTCTCCTTCCCTCCCTCCCTCTCTCTCCCTCCCTCCCTCTCTCTCCCTCCCTCCCTCCCTCTCTCTCCCTCCCTCCCTCTCCCTCCCTCCCTCTCTCTCCCTCACAGTCCACATTACAACTCCCTGGAGGAACCGTCTTAGAGTCTCTAGTCAGAGCTCCTTTACAACGGGAACGCCACAATATTGGCTCATATCTCTCATATATAAACCTATATAAATGCAAAGGCACAAGCCGTTGGGATGGCTTTTATCGGGACAACGTTTCGCCCTGCGTAGAGATGGATAAAGCTTGACGTTCTATCAGCGATGTTTCGCAAACTTCGTTTTGGATACTTGAGTTTGAGACGTAATTTACTTGTCAGTGTTGCCTGAGGGAGTTGGATCCCTCTCTCTGGGGTGTTGGATTATCTTCTGCTTATTGAAGCCTCTCTTGGTGTGTGTGTGTGTGTGTGTACTCACCTAGTTGTACTCACCTAGTTGTGGTTGCAGGGGTCGATTCATAGCTCCTGGCCCCGCCTCTTCACTGGCCGCTACTGGGTCCCTCTCCCTTCGCCATGAGCCTTATCATACCTCTTCTTGAAGCTATGAATGGATCCTGCCTCCACTACATCATTTCCCAAGCTATTCTACTTCCCGACCACTCTGTGACTGAAGAAATACTGCCTAACATCCCTGTGATTCATCTGAGTCTTCAACTTCCAACTGTGTCCCCTTGTTGCTGTGTCCCATCTCTTCAACATTCTGTCTCTGTCAACCTTGTCAATTCCTCTCAGTATTTTATATGTCGTTATCATGTCCTCCATATCTCTCCTGTCTTCCAGTGTCGTCAGGTCGGTTTCCCTTAACCTCTCCTCGTAGGACATACCCCTTAGCTCCGGGACTAGTCTTGTTGCCAACCTTTGCACTTTCTCTAGTTTCTTTATGTGCTTGGTTAGGTGTGGGTTCCAAACTGGTGCTGCATACTCCAGTATGGGCCTAACGTACACAGTGTACAGGGTCCTGAACTATTCTTTATTAAGATGTTGGAATGCTGTTCTTAGGTTTGCTAGGCGCCCGTATGCTGCAGCAGTTATTTGGTTGATGTGCGCCTCAGGAGATGTGCCTGGTGTGTGTGTGTGTGTGTGTGTGTGTGTGTGTGTACTCACCTATTTGTGGTTGCAGGGGACGAGTCATAGCTCCTGGCCCCGCCTCTTCACTGATTGCTACTCGGTCTCTGCTCTCCCTGCTCCATGAGCTTTATCAAACCTCGTCTTAAAACTATGTATGGATCCTGCCTCCACTACGTCACTTTCTAGACTATTCCAATTCCTGACTACTCTGTGACTGAAGAAATGCTTCCTAACATCCCTTTGACTCATCTGAGTCTTCAGCTTCCAGTTGTGTCCCCTTGTTTCTGTGTTCCCTCTCTGGAACATCCTGTCTCTGTCTACCTTGTCTGTGTGTGTGTGAAAGAGAGAGAGAGAGAGAGAGAGAGAGAGAGAGAGAGAGAGAGAGAGAGAGAGAGAGAGAGAGAGAGAGAGAGAGAGAGAGAGAGAAGAGAGAGGAGAGAGAAAGAGGAGAGAAAGGAACATGTTGTTTACTAATCAGTAAAACACACTTGACTCCTTCTCTTGGCCGCCATGACAGTTATAAACGCCAGACTTTCTTGCAGAAGGATTAAATTCCTTGATCCTCGTTTGTTTATACATCCAGTTTCGTTGTTCATTTACTTATACAATTCCTCCTTCATACAAGGGTCCCTGGTGCACCATAAAAGGTCCCTGGTGCACCATACAAGGTCCCTGGTGCACCATACAAGGTCCCTGGTGCACCATACAAGTGTCCTTGGCGCACCATACAAGGTCCCTGGTGCACATACAAGGGTCCCTGGTGCACCATACAAGGTCCCTGGTGCACCATACAAGGTCCCTGGTGCACCATACAAGTGTCCCTAGTGCACCATACAAGTGTCCCTGGTGCACCATACAAGGTCCCTGGTGCACCATACAAGGTCCCTGGTGCACCATACAAGGTCTCTGGTGCACCATACAAGGTCCCTGGTGCACCATACAAGGTCACTGGTGCACCATACAAGGTCTCTGGTGCACCATACAAGGTCCCTGGTGCACCATACAAGGTCCCTGGTGCACCATACAAGGTCTCTGGTGCACCATACAAGGTCACTGGTGCACCATACAAGGTCCCTGGTGCACCATACAAGGTCCCTGGTGCACCATACAAGGTCTCTGGTGCACCATACAAGGTCCCTGGTGCACCATACAAGTCTCTGGTGCACCATACAAGGTCCCTGGTGCACCATACAAGGTCACTGGTGCACCATACAAGGTCTCTGGTGCACCATACAAGGTCCCTGTTGCACCATACAAGGTCACTGGTGCACAATCGGAGGAGGACCAAGCAGAACTACAAAGGGATCTGGACAGGCTGCAAGCCTGGTCCAGCAATTGGCTCCTGGAGTTCAACCCCACCAAGTGCAAAGTCATGAAGATTGGGGAAGGGCAAAGAAGACCGCAGACGGAGTACAGTCTAGGGGGCCAGAGACTACAAACCTCAATCAAAGAAAAAGATCTTGGGGTGAGTATAACACCAGGCACATCTCCTGAGGCGCACATCAACCAAATAACTGCTGCAGCATACGGGCGCCTAGCAAACCTAAGAACAGCATTCCGACATCTTAATAAAGAATCGTTCAGGACCCTGTACACTGTGTACGTTAGGCCCATACTGGAGTATGCAGCACCAGTTTGTAATAAACTGTAATGCAAGGAGAGCCACTGGCATGCCATGGCATTAGGGGCAGTTTATTCTAGAGACTTATTCACTAAGTACTTAATGCTAAAGAAATTGATTGAGTTTATTCTAGTTCTATATTATTTAAATTATTAAATGGTTATACATACTATTTAAAGACAATACAAGAGAAATTGGTTGAGTTTAATCTAGTTGTAGAATTTATTTCAAATTACAGTATGTTGATGCTATACTAGTATAATAACAATACTAGAAATAGTTTTTAGAGTTTCATCTAGGTATATATTTTATTTCAAATTAAGAAAATGATGATACTATAAGATTTTAAATGACAATATGATGATATGAGATTGCAACAAGTGTTAAGGAGGATGAACATATCAAAATGAGATCTTCTTAAGTAAAATAATATTGGGTTTGGAAGTTTGTTACAGTATGAGTATTTAGTATAGGGTGAGTAGGTGACTTTTGAGAAGAGTCTTGAATTGATTTTCCGACAAGGTTAACTTGATATTTACTGGTAATGAATTCCAGATTTTGGGGCCCTTTATGTGCATAGAATTTTTACATTGGTTAGTATGGACTCGGGGTATGTCAAATAGTGATCTGTGTCTTGTGTCATGTTCGTGGGACCTATTAAAGTTGTTGAGGAGAATTCTGAGCGCAGGGTTAATATTAGCATGTAGAGTTTTATGTATGTAGAAGGCACATGAATAGGTATGAATATTTTTTATGGTGAGTAGTTTTAAGGTTCTGAATATAGGTGGAGTATGCTGTCTAGAGTGGGAATTTGTTATCATCCTGACTGCAGCCTTTTGCTGGGTTATGAGTGGTCTAAGGTGATTTAATGTTGTTGAGCCCCATGTACAGATTCCATAGGTGAGATAAGGGTAGATAAGAGAATGATATAGTGCAATGAGAGCTGGTTGAGGCACATAATAGCGTATCTTAGATAATATACCTACTGTCCTTGAGATTTTCTTGGAAATTTGTTGTATGGAACCCACATCTAGCCAAGCACGTAAAGAAGCTAGAGAAAGTGCAAAGGTTTGCAACAAGACTAGTCCCGGAGCTAAGGGGTATGTCCTACGAGGAGAGGTTAAGGGAAATCGACCTGACGACACTGGAGGACAGGAGAGAAAGGGGGGACATGATAACGACATATAAGATACTGAGAGGAATTGACAAAGTGGACAGAGACAGAATGTTCCGGAGATGGAACACAGCAACAAGGGGACACAGTTGGAAGTTGAAGACTCTAATGAATCACAGGGATGTTAGGAAGTATTTCTTCAGTCACAGAGTGGTCGGGAAGTGGAATAGCTTGGGAAGCGATGTAGTGGAGGCAGGTTCCATACATAGCTTTAAGAAGAGGTATGATAAAGCTCATGGAGCAGGGAGCGTGACCCAGTAGCGGCCAGTGAAGAGGCGGGGCCAGGAGCTATGAATCGACCCCTGCAACCACAACTAGGTGAGTACCATACAAGGTCCCTGGTGCATCATACAAGGTCCCTGGTGCACTATATAAGGGTCCCTGGTGCACCATACAAGGTCTCTGGTGCACCATACAAGGTCTCTGGTGCACCATACAAGGTCCCTGGTGCACTATATAAGGGTCCCTGGTGCACCATACAAGGTCCCTGGTGCACCATACAAGGTCCCTGGTGCACTATACAAGGGTCCCTGGTGCACCATACAAGGTCCCTGGTGCACCATACAAGGTCACTGGTGCACCATACAAGGTTCCTGGTGCACCATACAAGGTCCCTGGTGCACCATACTGTATTGTGGGGGTTCTTGCGTAGATTTGGTAATAAATATTAAAGATGAGCTTGATATGGTAGCGTTTAATGGACCGTTAGATATATGGGAGCTGAGAGTCTAGGCCTATGTCCGGCTGCACTGCCTATCTGGGTGGAACTGCTGCTAGTCGTCCCGGCACTCGGGCATTCAAAAGGGGACGGCCTATGATTGGCTAACGAAAGATCACATGGTGATCACGTGAACAGCTATCGTAAAGCCGTTAGAAATACGAACCGTACAATACAAGTGTCCCTGTCGCACCATACAAGGTCCATGGTGCACCATACAAATGTCCCTGGTGCACCATACAAGTGTCCCTGGTGCACCATACAAGTGTCTCTGGTGCACCATACAAGGTTCCCTGGTGCACCATACAAGTGTCTCTGGTGCACCATACAAGGGTCCCTGGTGCACCATACAAGGGTCCCTGGTGCACCATACAAGTGTCTCTGGTGCACTATACAAGGGTCCCTGGTGCACCATACAAGGGTCCCTGGTGCACCATACAAGGTCCCTTGTGCACCATACAAGAGTCTCTGGTGCACTATACAAGGTCCCTAGTGCACCATACAAGGTCCCTGGTGCACCATACAAGATCCCTGGTGCACCATACAAGTGTCTCTGGTGCACTATACAAGGGTCCCTGGTGCACTATACAAGGTCCCTGGTGCACCATACAAGATCCCTGGTGCACCATACAAGTGTCTCTGGTGCACTATACAAGGTCCCTGGTGCACCATGCAAGGTCCCTGGTGCACCATACAAGGGTCCCTGGTGCACTATACAAGGTCCCTGGTGCACCATACAAGGTCCCTGGTGCACCATACAAGTGTCTCTGGTGCACTATACAAGGTCCCTGGTGCACCATACAAGGTCCCTGGTGCACCATACAAGGGTCCCAGGTGCACTATACAAGGGTCCCTGGTGCACCATACAAGGTCCCTGGTGCACCATACAAGTGTCTCTGGTGCACTATACAAGGTCCCTGGTGCACCATACAAGGTCCCTGGTGCACCATACAAGTGTCTCTGGTGCACTATACAAGGTCCCTGGTGCACCATACAAGGTCCTTGGTGCACCATACAAGGTCCCTGGTGCACCATACAAGTGTCTCTGGTGCACTATACAAGGTCCCTGGTGCACCATACAAGGTCCCTGGTGCAGTCTAGGACAGTGGCCCAGTCCCAGACCAGGCTTCTTATTAGATATACACCTGATCAACCAGGCTGTTATTGTTGGCCGCACGCAGTCCAACTTACGACCCACATTATTATAATCCAAACCAAATGCTAAACCCAGATGAGTCATACAGAGCTCGTACGACCCACAGCCCGGCTGATCAGAGACCAACTTGAAGAACTTAGTAAGTTTCGTCACGTCTGGGAGTACTGTGCCTTGTGGAACACAGCTTTTCACTGTAGCAGTCCATGACGTAACTGTTAAACTATGTGTTCTATTGGCTAGGACAGTTTTGTCCAACTTCTTCGATACCGCCGGCCATAAATTACACACACACACCATAGGAAGCATTTCTTCAGCCACAGAGTAGTCAGGAAGTGGAATAGTCTAGCAAACGATATAGTGGAGTCAGGAACCATACATAGCTTTAAGACGAGGTATGATAAAGCTCATGGAGCAGGGAGAGAAGAGACCCAGTAGCGGACAGTGAAGAGGCGGGGCCAGGAGCTGAGTATCGACCCCTGCAATCACAATTAGGTGAGTACAATTAGGTAAGTACACACACACACACACAAGAACAAGCATGTATAACAGGAAGGGCACTGGAATGGATCAGGGAATACCTCACAGGGAGGCAACAACGGGTCATGGTGCGTGATGAGGTATCACAGTGGGCGCCTGTGACGAGCGGCGTTCCGCAGGGGTCAGTCCTAGGACCAGTGTTATTCTTGGTATATGTAAATGACATGACGGATGGGAAAGACTCAGAAGTGTCTCTGTTCGCAGATGATGTGAAATTAATGAGGAGAATCACATCGGAGGAAGACCAAGCAGGACTTCAAAGAGACCTGGACAAGCTTGACATCTGGTCTAGCAACTGGCTTCTCGAATTCAATCCCACCAAATGCAAAGTCATGAAGATCGGATCGGATCGTACAGGCTAGGCGGACAAAGACTACAAACCTCAGCAAAGGAGAAAGACCTTGGGGTGAGTATAACGCCAAGCACGTCTCCGGAGGCACACATCAACCAGATAACTGCGGCAGCATATGGGCGACTGGCAAACCTAAGATTAGCGTTCCGTTACCTTAACAAGGAATCGTTCAAGACACTGTACACTTTTACATCAGGCCCATACTAGAATATGCAGCACCAGTCTGGAACCCACACCTGGTCAAGCACGTAAAGAAACTAGAGAAAGTGCAAAGGTTTGCAACAAGGTTAGTTCCACAACTCAGGGGTCTGTCCTATGAAGAGAGGTTGAGGGAAATAGGACTAACAACACTGGAGGAAAGAAGGGTCAGAGGAGACATGATAACGACATACAAAATACTGCGGGGAATCGACAAGGTAGACAGTGACAGGATGTTCCAGAGAGGGAACACAGAAACAAGGGGACACAACTGGAAGCTGAAGACTCAGATGAGTCAAAGGGATGTTAGGAAGCATTTCTTCAGCCACAGAGTAGTCAGGAAGTGGAATAGTTTAGCGAACGATATAGTGGAGGCGGGAACCATACATAGTTTTAAGACGAGGTATGATAAAGCTCATGGAGCAGGGAGAGCAGAGACCCAGTAGCGGACAGCGAAGAGGCGGGGCCAGGAGCTGAGTCTCGACCCCTGCAACCACAATTAGGTGAGTACAATTAGGTGAGTACACACACACACACACACACACACACACACACACATATATATATATGTGAAATCATATCAGTCAATCAACAAGTGATAGATGCAGTGCTATCAAAACTACCAGGAGCAACAGTCATTGCCCCTACTAATAGTGTCTTGCTTGGAGCACCTCTGGGAAGAGATGCCATTGACACAATTCTCAGGAAGAAACTGGAAGAATTGAGGAGAATGGAACAACGAATAGGCAATCTTGACACCCATGATGCCTTGTACCTCCTCACAAAATGCTTGAGTCTGCCCAGGTTGACATATTTCCTAAGATGTGCTCCTTCATATGATAATCCTATACTGCACGAATATGACAGTATCCTGAGGCAGATCTTTACTAAAGTACTTAACCTTACTCTAGAAGATGGGCAGTGGGACCAAGCTACACTCCCAGTCAGACTAGGAGGCATTGGTGTCCGCAAGTCATCTCAGATTGCTCTACCTGCTTTCCTGTCTTCATGCATTGCATCCAGAGGGCTTGTAGCAGCAATTCTCCCTGAACATCTTAGGGACACGATTGGAATCCATGACCAAAAGTTCGTTGATGGAGCCAGGATCTGGGATAACCTAACAGGCTCTGAAACCAGGCCTGCTCCCCCAACAACTACAAACAGTCGCACTGGGATGGCCCAATAGTAGAGAATATAGCCTCAGCAATGCTTCAGAGTGTGTCAGGGAAGGATAGAGCCCGCCTACTTGCAGTGAGAGCTCCTCATGCAGGGGACTTTCTTTTGGCTGTTCCCAACTCCAGCCTTGGCACACGCCTCGACCCACAGACCATCCGCATTGGTGTTGCCCTTCGACTTGCCGCCCCTATTCTCGCCGAACACAGGTGTATTTGTGGCAGTGAAGCAGCAGACCGATTCGGGTACCATGGTCTTGTGTGTCGTAAATCCGAGGAAAGATTGCAAGACATGAAGAGGTTAATAACATTATCAAGAGGAGCCTCACAACAGCCGGATGCCCAGCAGTAAGGGAACCACCCCAACTATGCAGATCTGATGGCAACCAAAAGCGTCCAGATGGTATCACCCTTCAAGCCTGGACAGACGGCAAGCAGGTGGTGTGGGACTACACATGTGCATCTACCTTGGCTGATACCTATCTCCAGTACACCAGGGAGGAAGGAGGGGCTGCTGCCACCTTCAGGGAGTCCCAGAAGTCGAGAAAATATGGAGAACTTGCCCATCATTATATGTTTGTTCCCATAGGCTCAGAGACCCTTGGCTCATGGGGAAAGAGTGCATCTAAGTTCCTCAAGGAGCTGGGCAAAAGACTCAACAGGGTAACTAGGGATCCCAGGGCAGCTAGTTTTCTGTTCCAGCGACTCGGCGCTGCTGTTCAGAGGGTAATGCATGCTGTATTCTGGGCACGCGCACCAGCTCGGAAGAGCTGGATGAGATTTTCGCATTATAATCAGTGACAAAGATGTAACAATATGTACTAGACATGTATCTCTCACCTCGTGTACTGTATATGCCATCTTTATATCAACGATGTATCTCTCAAATCTTTTGTACCATATTATGTAATAAAACATACCTATTGGTAAAAAAAAAAAAAATTAAAAGATGGGGTGGTAGGAGAAGTGGAATATTCAAATGGCATCAGGAAGAAATCCAAATATTCTTCCTTGAAGCCTTTTATCCACTTCTCCGAGGCTATGGGTCCCACAATGTATATATATATATATATATATATATATATATATATATATATATATATATATATATATATATATATATTATATATATATATATATATATATATGAAAGACCTATTACCTATACTAAGAAAAAAAATTGTGTAATATTGTATAGGCAGGACCTGCAGATAAAGAAACAAAAGATAATTTTTTTTGAAGGCTCTGAAATTATATAGAAATAATGCTACTCATAATATTAACTTGTAATGTGATGTCTGGGGTCGAGACCTTTCTTGTACCAGTCTTTCCAAATTGACTCTGATGTTGGTAGGGGCAAGTCGAAGACACCCGTCCAGTGTTTCATTTCCCATCAGCTTTCTGGTTTTAGATTTTACTTGCTTCATGGTGGAAAACGTACATTTACATATACATATGTACTACCGAACACTGTGCAGCTTTAGTGCAAAGTCTGTCAGCTTGGGAGAATCTATCATTGCAGACCAACTTCCAGAAACTCTCCTGATTTTTCTTTTTATTTGCAAGCAACAGTGAGTCAGAGTGTAGTTCACACAGTTCAAACTGAAGTTCTGGTAACTGTGTTTCCATATTAACTTCCATGGGGGATGTTAAATACAAGACTGGGGGATGTTAAATACAAGACTGCACTTCAGTTTTTCAAAGTAGTGGGGCACGACACGTACAGGACGCGTCCCTACACTGTACTAATCATGGTCAAGGAGTGGGGTTCTAACTACTGTAACTTAGTCATTCTAGTAACCTAGTATTATTTCATACACATAACCTTAGCGTCGCAGATACTCTAATGTTTTTTAATAGAAGAAAATTCAATAAATCAGTATATTAATATGAGCGCTTGTGGGCCACAAAAAGTCAACCCCGCTTGTGGCCCACTGGCCCATAGTTGGACCACCCTAGTCTATAATTCTTTGTTGTTGCTTTGCCGCCATCTTTGTGGAGCTGGAATATATGTGTCGTTGTTAGTGACTCTGGGACGACCCCGAGTCTGGGCTCCCTCACCATAGAATATCTGAGGTAAGTAATAATGGTTCTTGTAGTTCTTGATAAACACGGAGTTCCACGAGTCTGAACCTGGGACAGAGTGCATGGACATGTTGTCACTGTCTCATAGTCCAGGGGTGTTAAGGTTAAGTCTAAATTTTACAAAAGTTGACACAGTTTTGAGTGTGGTTCATGAAGCATTAGTTGAGATTGTCAAGGTTTAGTCTGATTAATGACTCGCTGAACACAAGTCATAATGAGGTCAATATTTCACTCATATCTTTGGTGACGTCACTGTAAGTTCCATCTTGTTGGATCAAGAGCAAGATACTGAATGTGGCTTTACATCTGGATTTTGCATGTGACAAGAAATATTTTTTGTTTCATTTTCATTAATTGCTTCTCTCTCTCTCTCTCTCTCTCTCTCTCTCTCTCTCTCTCTCTCTCTCTCTCTCTCTCTCTCTCTCTCTCTCTCTCTCTCTCTCTCTCTTATATATATATATATATATATATATATATATATATATATATATATATATATATATCTGTGCTGAACTTTGGTTTATTCAGTTTGAGTTCAGTAACTTTCATTTCTGTAACCAAAGCTTCTTTCAGCACTTCAGATAGTCTAGCTCTGTGATTCTTCGTCTTCATCTGTAGAGGGAGCGTCTCTTTCTATGTAGTTTACATCTCTTATTTTTATTTAGTAATATGCGTCTTGATCACACTTCTAGCGTCACAAGGTTAAATCTTTCTAGACACTGGTTCAGATTCTTGTTATTGAAAATATCTTCCCAAAATGCTTCATCAAGGACATTATTTGAGCCCAGTTGATGATCGTGTTCTCACCATGTTCGCATGGTGAGAACACCGTCATGACTGGTAACATTTATGAAGGGATTCAGGGAATCCGGTCAGCCGGTCTTGAGTCCTGGAAGTGGGAAGCACAGTGCCTGCACTCTGAAGGAGGGGTTGGGGATATGTTGCAGATTTGATTCTGGCAATACAGTGATGGAGTGAGTGGTGGTGAAAGTGTTTCTTCTTTTTTGGGTCACCCTGCCTCGGTGGGAGACGGCTAGTTTGTTGAAAAAAAATCATGTATGTGTATTGCTGGTCAGAAGCAGTGTAGTAACTGCAGGTCTCAACCTCTGTTAAGTTGTGGTCTGAGTTTAATGTCTTCAACAGTCTTATACTACGTACCAGGTCATCATTATTTGTGAATATAAGGTCAAGTGTGTCTCCTAGTCTAGTTGGCTCCAATATTTGTTGGCTTGAGGTGAATTTATTAAACAGTTTCAGTAGTAAATTTGTGAGGTAAGGTTTGTCAGGAAACAGGACAAGTGTTTCCTGACGCGGGTCTTAGTCATATCATGACCCGCAGCTGGAGCTTTTGGTCATCTGACCTAGGCCTTCCACTGGCTGACTTTTTTGTGTTATCCTAGGTTCTCTGCACATATGCTGCTATGTATGATAATGTATGTAAATGTATTTGTGTATACCTGAATAAACTTACTTACTTAATTACTTACACCACTAAAAATTATGATTATGATTGTTCTCTCACTAACATAGGAGGGATGGGTCCCCCGGGCAGGAAATTTACCTCAGAATAAAAAGAATACTGAGTCAGATATCTCCTCAATTATCAAAATATTTTTATTTTACAACGAAGGTACGTTGATAGAGCCTCACAAAATCAAGGAAGCCTCCTGATTTTATAGTAAATTGAATAAGTTCCAGGAAGCAGGTTGATTAGATTATGGAATCAGTGGCGTTGCCAGATGTCTATTGATTGTGATCTCTGCCATGGTGCTGGCTCTTAACTCTGTTATATCACACACACACACACACACACACACACACACACACACACACACAGAAAGGAGACAGACACGAGGCACTAAACTATGGACTATTATCAGGAGAGTGGTGGTGCACCTAGAACGGAGCACGCTTATAAACGACAACCAGCACGGATTCATGGAAGGCAAATCTTGTGTCACAAACCTACTGGAGTTTTATGACAAGGTAACGAAGTAAGACACGAGAGAGGGGTGGGTTGACTGCATTTTCGTGGACTGGAAGAAGGCCTTCGACACAGTTCCTAACAAGAGATTAGTGTAAAAGTTAGAGGATCAGGCACATATAACAGGAAGGGCATTGCAATGGATCAGAGAATACCTGACAGGGAGGCAACAACGAGTCATGGTACGTGACGAGGTGTCAGAGTGAGCGTCTGTGACGAGCGGGGTTCCACAGAGGTCAGTCCTAGGACCAGTGCTATTTTTGGTATATGTGAATGACATGACGGAAGGGGTAGACTCAGAAGTGTCCCTGTTTGCAGATGATGTGAAGTTAGTGAGGAGAATTAAATCGGATGAGGATCAGGCAGGACTACAAAGAGACCTGGACAGGTAGGAAGCCTGGTCCAGCAGCTGGCTCCTCGAATTTAACCCCACCAAATGCAAAGTCATGATGATCGAGGAAGGGCAAAGAAGACCGCAGACAGAGTATAGGCTAGATGGTCAAAGACTGCAAATCTCACTCAAGGAAAAGGATCTTGGGGTGAGTATAATACCGAGCACATCTTCTGAGGCACACATCAACCAGATAACTGCTGCAGCATATGGGCGTCTGGCAAACCTAAGAATAGCGTTCCGATGCCTCAGTAAGGAATCGTTCAGAACACTGTACACCGTGTACGTCAGGCCCATACTGGAGAATGCAGCACCAGTTTGGAACCCACACCTGGTCAAGCACGTCAAGAAATTAGAGAAAGTGCAAAGGTTTGCAACAAGACTAGTCCCAGAGCTAAGGGGATTGTCCTACGAAGAAAGGTTGAGGGAAATCGGCCTGACGACACTGGAGGACAGGAGGGTTAGTGGAGACATGATAACTACATACAAAATACAGAGACAGGATGTTCCAGAGAGGGGACACAGCAACAAGGGGTCACAATTGGAAGTTGAAGACTCAGATGAGTCAAAGGGATGTTAGGAAGTATTTCTTCAGTCATATAGTTGTCAGGAAGTGGAATAGTCTGGGAAGTGATGAAGTGGAGGCAGGAACCATAAGGTCATGGAGCAGAGAGAGAGAGGATCTAGTAGCGGTCAGTGAAGAGGCGGGGCCAGGAGCTGAGTCTCGACCCCTGTAACCACAAATAGGTGAGTACACACACACACGGGAACACCACTTCCTCGGATCAAACCTAATCACCCTCCCATTCCCAGGCTCTACATGACCCCTACGGGTTTAGCGCGTCCTCATATATATATATATATATATATATATATATATATATATATATATATATATATATATATATATATATATATATATATATATATATATATATATATATATATATATACTATATATATAAATTGAACCTAACCCAAATGTTTCCACAACATTTCGCTAATGTTTGCAGCCGTACCGGGGTTGAACCACGGACCTCAATGTGTGAGATGAGTGCGCTACCATCCCAGCTACGGGACACCTAAGATTCTGAAAGTGTACTCACCTATTTGTACATTTGTACTCACCTATTTGTGGTTGCAGGGATCGAGACTCAGCTCCTGGCCCCGCCTCGTTTCTGTCTCCTTTTTTAAAAATGGGGACTACATTTGCCTTCTTCCATACCTCAGGTAGTTGCCCAGTTTCAAGGGATGTGTTGAAGATTGTTGTTAGTGGCACACACAGCGTCTCTGCTCCCTCTAAGGACCCACGGGGAGATGTTGTCTGGTCCCACCGCCTTTGAGGTATCAAGGTCATTATCAACTTCTTCACCTCCTCCTCAGCTGTGTGTATTTCATCCAGCACTTGTTGGTATATTCCTTGTTGGTGTCCCACTCTGTTCTGTCTTCCCAGAGTCCTTCCTGTCTCCTCTGTAACTACTTCTTTAAATCTTGTGTGTTTGTGTGTGAGAGAGATAGAGATAGAGAGAGATTTCTCCCTCTCCTCTTTCTTTCTCTCTCTCTCTCCCTCTCTCCACTGAGGTTCCAGCTTTAAGTTAATAAAGTACACACTAGGAGCATACACAGCTGGGTGAGAGGAACCACCTGCTCACCCACACACGTATACACACATATATGTAGCTGTATTATTATATATATATATATATATATATATTATATATATATATTATATTTATATATATATATATATATATATATATCTCCTAATGTGGGGTCAGGAAAGCAGTGACTTTCCTCATCATACGCACCCTAGTGTCAAGGTATATAACACGTTTTTACTGTATATTCCGACGTTTCGAAGTATTTAGAAACGTTTTCTGACTGACACAAAACTCTAAACCTCTCACTTGATAGTAAAATAAGGAGCGTCAGTTAGAAATATCATATAATTAGGTCAAACGAATTTCCCAAAAGTTCCCAGAGGAGCCTAAAGGCAGCTCGGTAATTATAAAACACTAAAATTGTTATTTTAAATAAAAAGAATGCTCCAGTGGGTTTCTAAACTTGTATGAACACATTAATTAATATTGAGTTTGGAAGGTGATAAACAGCCAGGTGCTCACAAATTAAACAGAGAGGGCAGGAGCCGTGACACAGGTGACTGTGTACAGGTCCTTGTTGCTAGTCTGTAGGGCCCACCAGGCCCGCTACTTCACATGGACATAGCTATGTGGTCCTTGTAGTTACTGTGTTGGAGGAAGATGTGGTGTTGGAGGAATATGTGGGTTGGAGGAAGATGTGGTGTTGGAGGAAGATGTGGTGTTGGAGGAAGATGCAGTGTTGGAGGATGAGGTGGTGTTGGAGGATGATGTGGTGTTGGAGGATGATGTGGTGTTGGAGGATGATGTGGTGTTGGAGGATAATGTGGTGTTGGAGGATGATGTGTTGATAAAGGAAGAGGTAGTGTTGGAGGAAGAGGTGGTGGTGTTGGTGTTAGCATTGGGGTAAAATGGCCTGAAAAGTAGGATAAGGATGAAGAGGAGGCGTGGAGGAGGAGGCGTGTAGAAGGAGGCGTGGAGGAGGAGGCGTGTAGAAGGAGGCGTGGAGGAGGAGGTTCGCGGTTGGAGGCGTGGCTAGGGGTGGAGTAATGGTAGTGGAGGAGGAGGAGGCAGCAGCAGCAGCAGCAGGCAGCAGGAGGCAGCAGCAGGCAGTTGGTGGAGCAGTGTCGGGAGTGCCTCCGTCCGCACCGGTCCAGCGCTGCCGCTCCGTCCGCGCACAGTGCCAAGTGTCCGAGCCTTCACTGCCAGCATGCTGGGTCAGTGAGTGAGTGTAAGTGCCACCCAGCCAGTTACCAGTGCTAAGTGTCGCAACCATGGCTAGCCAGGGGTGCTTTAGCCTCCTGACGGTGGTGCTATTTGCCACTCGAGCCGTGTTTGGCTTCCTCCTGGAGGGTTCGCCAACCTCCTTCGCCCAGTTCCCTCGCTGGATGCCAGGAGCCAATGGCTCTCTGGAATTTGAGTTCCTAACTCGCGAAGCCAATGGCCTCCTTCTGTATACAGATGACGGGGGCTCTTATGAGTTCTTCGAATTAAAACTGGTGGAGGGGGCGGTGCGCCTGCACTACAACATGGGAGGGGGCGCACGGCTTTTAACGGTGGGGCGCGGTCTGAACGACGGTATCTGGCACCGGGTCAAGGTATCGCGCCGACACGACCGAACCCACCTCACGGTGGACGGTGTGACCGAAACCCGACTGATCAAGGCCCTAAACCACGACTTCGGATCCCCGGACACCAACTCCTTCGTGTACCTGGGCGGCTTGCCCCTCCTGGTCACCAGGCAGGTCGGCTCAAGACTCACGCTTCCCGTGGTCACCCTGGAACCTCGTTTTGCTGGTCAGTTTCGCGAACTGGTGTACACCACGGCTGATGGGACCTCCCGCACTCAGAACATGATCGCTAGTCAGGTAAGAGGCATTATTCATCTCTTCTTGGGACCAAATAATTGTTAGTCAAGAAGCATTATTCATCTCTTCTTGGGACCAAATAATTGTTAGTCAAGAAGCATTCTTAATCTCTTCTTGGACCAAATTATTGCTATTCAAGAATCATTCTTGGTACCTATATAATTGCTAGTTAAGAAGCATTCTTCTTGGGACCATATAATTGCTAGTTAAGAAGCATTCTTGGCTCATTTTACAAGGTACTCTTTACGCCAGAGGCAGCAAAATAATCGCCATACCAGGTAAGAGGTACTCTTGGTATACAGGAGACAATGATGACTCTACAGAGGTACCTAACGAGAGGGCCCTCCGTAATCCAGTTACTTAATGGGGATTTAAATCTTATCTACTACACGAGGGTCATTAAGACTGCATGTCACCTGTTCACCACCAGACAAGAATACTTTAATACCTAAATCAGGGATTAAAATCTCGGTGTGTGTATATACACAGAGATATACACCTCTCGGTGTATATACCCCCGATGATTTTTTTTGGGATCCATGTATATCTCAGTATATAGACTCTTTAAATTTTCTTTTATTTCCATATTAATCCACATGTATCAAAATTCTAGTCGAAAATTAATATTTTCATTATTTTTTTTTTTTTTAAACTAAAGAAACGTGGAAATATTGCAAAATGTGCAGGATGTTCATTTCTTATAAGTATTATAGTGTAGTGACTGGTGGTGTACAGGTGACGTACAGTCTTAATGACCCTCGTGTAGTGCATTACCTTTAAACTGAATCAAACATCCAGAATCATTGTTGCTTCTTGAATATACACTGGGAGATACAGGAACAAATTTAAGATAAATATTCTTGGCATTCTGGCTTCTAACTCACAATATATTGACACAGCTATGCGGTCAACAGAGGCACAGGTGGCAACCAGGTGCCAAGGACGGCCTAAAACAGAGGTGTAGAACCTGACACAAGGGTCTTAGTAACAATGTACATAGCAAGTACCTGACACAGGGTCTTAGTAACAATGTACACAGCAAGTACCTGACACAGGGGTCTTAGTAACAATGTACACAGCAAGTACCTGACACAGGGGTCTTAGTAACAATGTACACAGCAAGTACCTGACACAGGGTCTTAGTAACAATGTACATAGCAAGAACCTGACACAGGGGTCTTAGTAACAATGTACACAACAAGAACCTGACACAGGGACACAAGTGCCAACATACACAAAGGTGCCAAAGAGTCACCTAACAAAGGTGCAGGCGCCAAAACACAAAATGTGCCAGAAAATCGCCTCACTGAGAGGTACGCTAACCTTTGTCAACATAACCTTTGGAAAATATACCTTTGTTCATTTTAATAATTTATAAATAATAATTTGTACATAATAATAATTAATAATAGAAATAATAAAAAAAATATTATTATTGGAGAAGCCTTTTAACTGTTAAGGGTAAAGTTACATAAAGGGATTGAGGGAAATTCGATCTTATTGAATAAAAGAGGAGGGATAACTCCGATGCCTTGAATCAAGATACCTTCAGCAGCCTCAAGACGATGCTTAAAAATAAGGTACGTTTATTAACCTTAAAATTTTGAGTTTTGTGGGACAATGATTTTTTTTTTTCAGGTTTTAGAAATTTCGACTTAATTTTCATATTGATTTTATAGAAATTTTCTTTTGGCTGTAGTGAGAGTTTCGCTCACTAGTGAGCTCGTTTTGCCCCCTCTCGCGTGCAGGGGAGCTTAATGGGCGAAAAACGTGAGCCGGAGGTAGGTAGGTGAGTGTGTGTGTGTGTGTACTTACCTAATTGTACTCACCTAATTGTGGTTGCAAGGGTCGAGACTCAGCTCCTGGCCCCACCTCTTCACTGTCCGCTACTGGGTCTCTTCTCTCCCTGCTCCATGAGCTTTATCATACCTCGTCTTAAAACTATGTATGGTTCCTGCCTCCACTACGTCACTTTCTAGGCTATTCCACTTCCTGACAACTCTATGACTGAAGAAATACTTCCTAACATCCCTTTGACTCATAGGAGTCTTCAACTTCCAATTGTGACCCCTTGTTTCTGTGTCCCCTCTCTGGAACATCTTGTCTCTGTCCACCTTATCTATTCCTCGCAGTATTTTATATGTCGTTATCATGACTCCCCTAACCCTCCTGTCCTCTAGTGTCGTCAGGCCGATTTCCCTTAACCTTTCTTCGTAGGACAATCCCCTTAGCTCTGGGACTAGTCTTGTTGCAAACCTTTGCACTTTCTCTAATTTCTTGACGTGCTTGACCAGGTGTGGGTTCCAAACTGGTGCTGCATACTCCAGTATGGGCCTGACGTATATGGTGTACAGAGTCTTGAACGATTCCTTAGTGAGGTATTGGAACGCTATTCTTAGGTTTGCCAGCCGCCCGTATGCTGCAGCAGTTATCTGATTGATGTGTGCCTCAGGAGATGTGCTCGGTATTATACTCACCCCAAGATCTTTTTCCTTGAGTGAGGTTTGCAGTCTTTGGCCACCTAGACTATACTCTGTCTGCGGTCTTATTTGCCCTTCCCCGATCTTCATGACTTTACATTTGGCAGGGTTAAATTCTAGGAGCCAGTTACTGGACCAGGCTTGTAGCCTGTCCAGGTCTCTTTGTAGTCCTGCCTGATCCTCGACTGATTTAATTCTTCTCATTAACTTCACATCATCTGCAAACAGGGACACTTCTGAGTCTATCTCTTCCGTTATGTCATTCACATATACCAAAAACAGTACAGGTCCTAGGACTGACCCTTGTGAAACCCCACTCGTCACAGGTGTGTGTGTGTGTGTGTACTCACCTAGTTGTGGTTGCAGGTGTCGATTCATAGCTCCTGGCTATGTGTGTGTATATGTGTGTGTGTGTTGGTATGTGTACTCACCTAATTGTGGTTGCAGGGGTCGAGAATCAGCTCCTGGCCCCGTCTCTTCACTTATCACTACTTGGTCCTCTCTCTCCCTGCTCCATGAGCTTTATCATACCTCGTCTTAAAGCTATGTATGGTTCCAGCCTCCACTACATCACTTGCTAGACTATTCCACTTCCTGACTACTCTATGACTGAAGAAATACTTCCTAACATCCCTTTGACTCATCTGAGTCTTCAACTTCCAATTGTGATCCTTTGTTTCTGTGTCCCTTCTCTGGAACATTCTGTCTCTGTCCACCTTGTTTATTCCACGCAGTATTTTGTATGTCGTTATCATGTCTTCCCTAACCCTCCTGTCCTCCAGTGTCGTCAGGCCGATTTCCCTTAACCTTACGTCGTAGGACATATTCCTTAGCTCCAGAAGTAGCCTTGTTGCAAACCTTTGTACTTTCTCCAATTTCTTGACGTGCTTGACCAGGTGTGGGTTCCAAACTGGTGCTGCATACTCCAGTATGGGCCTGACGTACACGGTGTACAGTGTCTTGAACGATTCCTTACTGAGGCATCGGAACGCTATTTTCAGGTTTGCCAGGTGCCCATATGCTGCAGCAGTTATCTGGATGATGTGTGCTTCCGGAGACGTGCTCGGTGTTATACTCACCCCAAGATCTTTCTCATTTAGTGAGGTTTGCAGTCTTTGGCCACCTAGCCTATACTCCGTTTTCGGTATTCTTTGCCCTTCCTCGATCTTCATGACTTTGCATTTGGTGGGGTTAAATTCGAGAAGCCAGTTGGTGGACCAGGTGTCCAGCATGTCCAGGTCTCTTTATAGTCCTGCCTGATCCTCATCTGATTTAATTCTCCTCATTAACCTCACATCATCTGCGAACAGGGACACTTCTGAGTCTGTGTGTGTACTCACCTAGTTGTGGTTGCAGGGGTCGAGTCACAGCTCCTGGTCCGTGTGTGTGTGTGTGTGTGTGTCTATCCATCAACATCAACTCATGATAGATCATAATCTTGGTAGAAATAGATAGATGTTCTCAGCAGATAGACTGTGTCTGGACCCTCAAGTATTACACTGTCTTTCCTACATACTCCCATGTACTGCCACATACTCCCATGTACTGCCACATACTCCCATGTACTTCCACATACTCCCATGTACTTCCACATATTCCCATGTACTTCCACATACTCCCATGTACTTCCACATACTCCCATGTACTTCCACATACTCCCATGTACTTCCACGTATTTAAACGTACTCGTATGTACTTCTACGTACTCCCATGTAATTAAATGTTCTCCCACGTAGCCTGATGCAAATACCCATCCCTCCCACACCACCCCCAGGTTAATAAAGTCCACTCTTCTAACTTAAATTCTTCACACTAACCTAACTTAATTAGATCTAACCTGCCCCAATGAGCCTAGACTGAGTCTATCATTGCTCTGGGTACCTTAATTATTGCCCCGGTTAATTAGTAATGGGTTGATTGCCCATTTCCTATCCACTGGGGTTTCAACTCTATCCATAGCTTTGTTTAAATGGGATTATGATATAGGAGTGGGACTGTGTGTGTGTACTCACCTATTTACACTCACCTATTTGTGGTTGCAGGGGTCGAGTTATAGCTCCTGGCCCCGCCTCTTCACTGATCGCTACTAGATCCTCTCTATCTCTACTCCATGAACTTTATCATACCTCGTCTTAAAACTATGTATGGTTTCTCCCTCCACTACCTCACTTGCCAGACTATTCCACTTCCTGACAACTCTGTGACTAAAGAAATACTTCCTAACATCCCTTTGACTCATGTGAGTCTTCAACTTCAAATTGTGACCCCTTGTTTCTGTGTCCCATCTCTGGAACATCTTGTCTCTGTCCACCTTGTCAATTCCTCGCAGTATTTTGTATGTCGTTATCATGTCTCCCCTAACCCTCCTGTCCTCCAGTATCGTCAGGCCGATTTCCCTTAGCCTTTCTTCGCAGGACATTCCCCTTAGCTCTGGGACTAGTCTTGTTGCAAACCTTTGCGTGTTTATGTATCTGTGTAAGTGCGTGAATAAGTATGTATGTATGTGCGTGTATAAGTATGTATGTATGTGCGTGTATAAGTATGTATGTATGTATGTGCGTGTATAAGTATGTATGTATGTGCGTGTATAAGTATGTATGTATGTGCGTGTATAAGTATGTACGTGCGCGTGCTTGATCAAGCCTTCCCTCAGTCATATGGGTTAAGTAACCCTGGCTTAAGCCTTCCTAGAAGACCTGTGAGTTAGGCGGCCCTGGGTTAGAACTTTAAGGAAACAATCCTATTGAAAGCAGTGGCTTATAATGTGGTTTAAATAGCCCTTTTGGCTTAAAAAGTGGCTTATATAGCCCATGTGGCTTAAAAAGTGGCTTATTTAGCTCTTGTGGCTTAAATAGCCCTTTTGGCTTAAAAAGTGGCTTATATAGCCTTTGTGGCTTATAAAGTGGCTTATATAGTTCTGGTTTATAAAATGGCTTAGAAAGCCACCCCCTGGCTCTACAAGCCACAGTGGGTTTCAGTCCCACCCACTCAGGGTTGCGATATAATATTTCAACTTTAAACTGATGTATGCAAATTAGGCAGGTAAATGGTGAGATTTTTTGGTGTATCAGGTATTATAGGCTAAGCCTTTTATTTAGGCCTTTTGGGAGGCCTAAATTAAAGACTTTGTTTTTCTTAACTGACCATTTGTGGGCTGGTGAGAAAGTGGATTGGATAATGAAGTTGGATTAACCTTACGCAGTTTGTAGAGGAGGTACGACAGGTTGGCAGGCAGGGACCAGGAGAATTGTAGGGGCCAGGAGCTAGGTCACGTCTTCCGCAGTTATGTATAGTAGGGTGGAAGGTATGTGTGTGTGTGTGTGTGTGTGTGTGTGTGTACTCACCTATTTGTGGTTGCAGGGGTCGAGTCATAGCTCCTGGCCCCGCCTCTTCACTGATCGCTACTAGGTTCTCTCTCCCTGCTCCATGAGGTTTATCATACTTCGTTTTAAAACTATGTATGGTTCCTGCCTCCACTACGTCACTTGCCAGACTATTCCACTTCCTGACAACTCTATGACTGAAGAAATACTTCTTAACATCCCTGTGACTCATGTGAGTCAACTTCCAATGTGATCCCTTGCTGCTGTGTGTGTGTGTGTGTGTGTGTGTGTGTGTGTGTGTTATGTATATGTATGGGTGGGTGTGTGCGCGCGCGCGTGCGTGTGTTTTGGCCAGAATATGAGTGTGTGTTGGCCAGGAGATGAGAAATGAGTGTGTTGGCCAGGATATGATTGTGTGTTGGCCAGAATATGAGTGTGTGTTGGCCAGGATATGAGTGTGTGTTGGCCAGGATATAAGTGTGTGTGTTGGCCAGGCTCTGAGTGTGTGTTTGTTGGCCAGGATATGAGAGTGTATGCTGGCCAGGATATAAGCCTCCTACACACACTCACCTGTGTATCCCAGGCTACTCACAAAACACGTACGTCACACACTGCCCCAAGACGATGTAAAATCTGTAAACAGATTTTACATGGCACATAACGTCACTGAGAGAGAGAACACACAGACCTGAACACTCCCTGCCTGTGCTTTGAGCTCTGAATGTGTGTGTAGTAAGGGAATTACCATTCAGGTGAGGTAAGAGGTGCGTGCTGTGTGTTAGGAAGTAGCAGTGACTTTGCTCCTTAGTCTCGTATTGAGCAGCAGCAGTTACTTGCTGCTGCTTGCTTCGTCTGTTCCGTCGTCTTTAGTTGATTTATCAAGGCTTGAGGAGACTGATTACCTCCAGCTTCTTCATGACGCCTTCCACTGTCTTCGGTAACTGTTGGATTGGGGGGGGGGGGAAGTAGAAGTTACTGCTCCTTGGCGCCCTAACTAGGCTTAGAGAGTAGCAGAGTAGCAGTAACTGTTCCTTTGCTCCCTAACTAGGCTCAGAGAGTAGCAGTTATTGCTACTTGCCTCCCTGACTAGTGTTGAAGAACACGCAGAAACTCAATTCTCTCTTGCCTGAGTTGGAGAACTCAGCACCATCTGTTTTGAAAACACACACACACACACACACATACACATGTTGCAGAGCAAGCTGTAATTAGGGCAACGTTTCGCCCAGTCCTTCAGCGAGCGAAACATCGTTGCAATAAAAGGCTTGTTCCGTGGCCTGCTGCTGGTAGTACACTGTGTGGACCTGGGGGTTTCATAGACCTTACCTGCCATGACTTCAAGAACCCCTTGCAGTCGATGAAGGGCTCTTGATCCAGCGCACTGTAGCAACCCTCCCAATCCTCAAATCAATCCCATCACCTCCCATATCCTCAGAAACAACGATTCCAAAGGCTCCACCTGCTCTACAAAGGCTACTACCATCCTCCAAGCATAGCAATGCAAGTCGAAGTATAAGGCTGAATTATTGAAGAAGTCTGGAGGTGTGTTGGTGGCATGTGCCAAGTGTGGAATGCTCCACGCACTCCACCACGCACCTCCACCTGCCACACCGTTTTTATAACCCGGATTACAGACACGGATTACATAAATAGAAGCACGGTACGCATTATCCGGATTGAGAATTGGCATGCGTGGCGGTCGGGCGAATGGAATGTGACTTAGGGAGACTACTAACGACCCTCAGTCACACAACTCCCTATATTACCCTAGAATCTATAATCTAGGGCCTAGATTATACACCGGAGATTATTATAAATCGCCTATAATTGCACCTGTCGACATACTCTACGCATTCTATAGTGATTTTCGGCTACGAGGAAAGCCATTATCACCAGAGGTCACGATATTGTGTACAGGAATTGCCTTCAAGGGTGCGCCTTGCTGCTGGTGAAGGGCTCTTGATCCATGTAGTTAGAGCTGCTCTCATCCTCTTCCGTCGATCAAAGGTAGTTGCTACCCGTTCCCCAGCCACTGTGTGGCCCATACGGTTATAGGGCTTCCCCGTCAATGTCTTGGTAAGAATACAGAAGGAACGGCCAAGAGACGAGAGAGTAATGGGGATAGGAGTGTGCTAGTTACTATTGATCAAAGTCACTTGTAGATAGACACCTGGTCTGTGTTTTGTGTGTGTGAGAGAGAGAGAGAGAGATAGAGAGAAAGAAAGAGAGAGAGAGAGAGAGAGAGAGAGAGAGAGAGAGAGAGAGAGCGAGAGAGAGAGAGTGAGTGAGAGAGAGTTATAGTGTCACTGTTACATTCACGTTTGGTCTTCAAAATATATCCAATACAACTTTTATTATTATTATTATTATTATTATTATTATTATTATTATTATTATTATTATTATTATTATTAGTGACTCTCTTTCTCTTTCTCTCTTTCTCGTTTTTCTGTACATTTCTATTTTTTTCTTTCTTTATCTTTCCCTCCTTCTGTTTTCCTCCTTTTGTTTATTCCCTCTCCCCTCTCCTTACTCTCTTTATTGCCCTTTCCCCTCCCCTTCTATATCTTTTTCTCACTTCCATCACCTCCCTCTTCCCTCTCAATACTAACCCTCTCCTCCTTCTCTATACTAGCCCTCTCCCTCTCTATACTAGCCCTCTCCTTCTCTATACTAGCCCTCTTCCTCTCTATACTAGCCCTCTCCTTCTCTATACTAGCCCTCTCCTTCTCTATACTAGCCCTCTTCCTCTCTATACTAGCCCTCTCCTTCTCTATACTAGCCCTCTTCCTCTCTATACTAGCCCTCTCCTCTATACTAGCCCTCTCCTTCTCTATACTAGCCCTCTTCCTCTCTATACTAGCCCTCTCCTTCTCTATACTAGCCCTCTTCCTCTCTATACTAGCCCTCTCTCTTTCTATACTAGCCCTCTTCCTCTCTATACTAGCCCTCTCTCTGTCTATACTAGCCCTCTCCCTCCATATACCAACCCTCTCCCTCTCTCTACCAACCCTCTCCCTCTCTCTACCAACCCTCTCCCTCTCTATACCAACCCTCTCCCTCTCTATACCAACCCTCTCCCTCTATATTAGCCCTCTCCTTCTCTATACTAGCCCTCTCCCTCTCTCCATACTAACCCTCTCCTCCCTCTATACTAGCCCTCTCCCTCTCTATACCAACAACCCTCTCCCCCTCCCTCTCCATACTAGCCCTCTCATCCCTCTCCATACTAGCCCTCTCATCCTTCTCCTTTCCCTGGCGAGAAGCGTCAACAATAGTGTTATAGACCGTCTCCCCACTCATCATTCTATCCTCTATTGAAGGATATTAGGATGTTCCCGGAGTCCTTTATCCAGCAGGATAGTATCTGACTGACGTCGCTGGTCACCTGCTCCCTGGCAGACCTGACTTAAATTGCCTTATTTGACTTCAAATATCATACCCTAGATTAACCGCCGTCGAAAAGATGGTTAACCAGACAAGCCTGGTCTAGGACCACCAGCACCAACAACCTGGTTGACCAGGCTAGCACTAGGCAAGCCTGGTCCAGGACCACCAGCACTAACAACCTGGTTGACCAGGCTAGCACTAGGCAAGCCTGGTCTAGGACCACCAGCACTAACAACCTGGTTGACCAGGCTAGCACTAGGCAAGCCTGGTCTAGGACCACCAGCACCAACAACCTGGTTGACCAGGCTAGCGCCTGACAAGCCTGGTCCAGGACCACCAGCACTAACAACCTGGTTGACCAGGCTTGCACCAGACAAACCTGGTCCAGGACCACCAGCACTAACAACCTGGTTGACCAGGCTTGCACCAGACAAGCCTGGTCCAGGACCACCAGCACTAACAACCTGGTTGACCAGGCTAGCACCAGACAAGCCTGGTCCAGGACCACCAGCACCAACAACCTGGTTGACCAGGCTTGCACCAGACAAGCCTGGTCCAGGACCAGGCTGCCAAAACCCGTCTCAGGTATACAACGAGTACGTAAAATAACCTAGGTTATCCTGACCTAATCTAGGATAATCTTACCTAACTTATCCTAATCTAATCAAACTTAATCTAGTTTTTAACATATTCTAGCCTAATCTAACCCTAACCTAATCCTAATCTAATCCTAATCTAGCCTAGCCCAATCTAATTTAAAGTTGCATTTGTATGTTTAAACGAATCGTATAAAAATTGACGCTGGCAATTTCGTTCAGAAGTGAACGTATTATCATACCTGGAGTATACCTGGAAGGTGTTTCGAGGGTCAACGTCCCGCGGCCCGGTCCATAACCAAACCTCGTGGTAGATCAGGACCTGATCAACCAGGTTGTTACTGTTGGTCACACGTAGTCCAACGTAGGAACCACAGTCCGGCTGGTCAAGTACTGACTTTATGCGTTTCTCCAGTTCCCTCTTGAAGACAGCCAGGGGTCTTGAAGACAGCCAGGGGTCTTGAAGACAGCCAGGGGTCTTGAAGACAGCCAGGGGTCTTGAAGACAGCCAGGGGTCTTGAAGACAGCCAGGGGTCTTGAAGACAGCCAGGGGTCTTGAAGACAGCCAGGAGTCTTGAAGACAGCCAGGGGTCTTGAAGACAGCCAGGGGTCTTGAAGACAGCCAGGGTCTTGAAGACAGCCAGGGTCTTGAAGACAGCCAGGAGTCTTGAAGACAGCCAGGGTCTTGAAGACAGCCAGGAGTCTTGAAGACAGCCAGGAGTCTTGAAGACAGCCAGGAGTCTTGAAGACAACCAGGAGTCTTGAAGACAGCCAGGAGTCTTGAAGACAGCCAGGAGTCTTGAAGACAACCAGGAGTCTTGAAGACAGCCAGGGGTCTTGAAGACAGCCAGGAGTCTTGAAGACAGCCAGGAGTCTTGAAGACAGCCAGGAGTCTTGAAGACAACCAGGAGTCTTGAAGACAGTCAGGAGTCTTGAAGACAGCCAGGAGTCTTGAAGACAGCCAGGGGTCTTGAAGACAGCCAGGAGTCTTGAAGACAACCAGGAGTCTTGAAGACAGCCAGGGGTCTTGAAGACAGCCAGGAGTCTTGAAGACAGCCAGGGGTCTTGAAGACAGCCAGGGGTCTTGAAGACAGCCAGGTGTCTTGAAGACAGCCAGGGGTCTTGAAGACAGATAGGAGTCTTGAAGACAGCCAGGGGTCTTGAAGACAGCCAGGAGTCTTGAAGACAGCCAGGAGTCTTGAAGACAGCCAGGAGTCTTGAAGACAACCAGGAGTCTTGAAGACAGCCAGGAGTCTTGAAGACAGCCAGAAGTCTTGAAGACAGCCAGGAGTCTTGAAGACAACCAGGAGTCTTGAAGACAGCCAGGGTCTTGAAGACAGCCAGGAGTCTTGAAGACAGCCAGGAGTCTTGAAGACAGCCAGGAGTCTTGAAGACAACCAGGAGTCTTGAAGACAGTCAGGAGTCTTGAAGACAGCCAGGAGTCTTGAAGACAGCCAGGGGTCTTGAAGACAGCCAGGAGTCTTGAAGACAACCAGGAGTCTTGAAGACAGCCAGGGTCTTGAAGACAACCAGGAGTCTTGAAGACAGCCAGGAGTCTTGAAGACAGCCAGGAGTCTTGAAGACAGCCAGGAGTCTTGAAGACAGCCAGGAGTCTTGAAGACAGCCAGGAGTCTTGAAGACATCCAGGAGTCTTGAAGACAGCCAGGAGTCTTGAAGACAACCAGGAGTCTTGAAGACAGCCAGGAGTCTTGAAGACAGCCAGGAGTCTTGAAGACAGCCAGGGGTCTTGAAGACAGCCAGGAGTCTTGAAGACAGCCAGGAGTCTTGAAGACAGCCAGGAGTCTTGAAGACAACCAGGAGTCTTGAAGACAGTCAGGAGTCTTGAAGACAGCCAGGAGTCTTGAAGACAGCCAGGGGTCTTGAAGACAGCCAGGAGTCTTGAAGACAACCAGGAGTCTTGAAGACAGCCAGGGGTCTTGAAGACAACCAGGGGTCTTGAAGACAGCCAGGAGTCTTGAAGACAGCCAGGGGTCTTGAAGACAGCCAGGAGTCTTGAAGACAGCCAGGAGTCTTGAAGACAGCCAGGAGTCTTGAAGACAGCCAGGAGTCTTTAAGACAGCCAGGAGTCTTGAAGACAGCCAGGAGTCTTGAAGACAACCAGGAGTCTTGAAGACAACCAGGGGTCTTGAAGACAACCAGGAGTCTTGAAGACAACCAGGAGTCTTGAAGATAACCAGGGGTCTTGAAGATAACCAGGGTTCTTGAAGACAGCCAAGAGTTTTGAAGATAGCCAGGAGTCTTGAAGGCAGCCAGGGGTCTTGAAGACAGCCAGGGGTCTTGAAGACAGCCAGGGGTCTTGAAGACAGCCAGGGGTCTTGAAGACAGACAGGAGTCTTGAAGACAGCCAGGAATCTGGCAGACAGACAAGTTGGGTAATTAGGAAAATAATCATTGTCCTCAATGATCACCTTTGATATACTGATGATGCTGAAATCTAATGAGCATTATTCTAATCTGTTGTGGTATATGTATTGACATCTCGTCAATTTTGAAGACAACTCTGACTTTATTTGACTTCGAAGAAGCCAGTGATAGCATTCTCGTGCCCTCTGTCCCGGGCTCAGACTTGTGCAACTTCTGTGTTCATCAAGAACGTTGAGAAGCCACAATCTCGTGTTGTAAATGTCCTTAGGTACGACTGGAAAACATTAGGACGTGTTTCCTTAAGACACCTGCTGTCCATGTTCACATAGCAGTAAAATAGGTACCTGGGTGTTAGTCGACTGGTGTGGGTAGCATCCTGGGACAAAAACTGACCTAATTTGCGGGAAATGATCTACATAAGCAGGGACTTTCTATATAGCAGTGTGTCATTGATGTCAGCTATGGTCTGAATACTTTGTATATGGATTTTTAGAAATAAAGATTATTATTATTATTATTATTAATATTATTATTATTATTATTATTATTATGAGCCTTGATTCTGGTGTCCTCCCTCAGTCACTCACAACCATTGGTGTTACGCCACCACTCACAGGTGGCAGTAAAGTAACTTAAAGAAGGTGCAACGTTCCACATTGCTAAGATTCTTGAAAGATTTTTAAAAAACAAGATTGAGAATCACAACAGTTTGCACAAACCAGGGCAGTATGGATGGTCACTCCTGCCTCTCACAACTACTGGACCACTATGACATGGTCTTGGATGGTCACTCCTGCCTCTCACAACTACTGGACCACTATGACATGGTCTTGGATGGTGCTCCTGCCTCTCACAACTACTGGACCACTATGACATGGTCTTGGATGGTTACTCCTGCCTCTCACAACTACTGGACCACTATGACATGGTCTTGGATGGTCGCTCCTGCCTCTCACAACTACTGGACCACTATGACATGGTCTTGGATGGTTACTCCTGCCTCTCACAACTACTGGACCACTATGACATGGTCTTGGATGGTCGCTCCTGCCTCTCACAACTACTGGACCACTATGACATGGTCTTGGATGGTCGCTCCTGCCTCTCACAACTACTGAACCACTATGACATGGTCTTGGATGCACTGGAGGTCACAGAATGCAGATGTAGTATACACAGACTTTGTGAAAGCCTTCGACAAGTGTGACCATGGTGTAATAGCGCACGAAGTGCGTGATAAAGGAATAACAGGAAAGTTCGTAGATGGATCTATAACTTTCTAATAAATAGAAAGTAAAAGATTGATTGCAAACAGTGAAATTAGGGGGTTGGTACAGTGAAGAGCTGTGTCCCCCAAGGTACGCTACTCGCCCCACTTCTCTTTCTCATACCTGACATAGTCAGAGACGTGAATCATAGCACTGTATCATCCTTGGCAAACCATACTGGAATTTGCACGGGAGTGACATCCACTGAGGCTGCAACAAACCTGCAAGTTGATATTAACCAGGTCTTCCAGTGGGCCACTGGTAACAATATGATGTTCAGTGAGGACAGACTCTAGTTACTCCATTGAAAAATTGGAGAAATAAAGTCCGGAACAGAGTACATGACAAACTCACATCACTCAATACATCGAGTGTTCAATGTCAGAAGATTTCATGTTCAAGAACACATTATTAAACCTCAATAATAATAATAATAATAATAATAATAATAATAATAATAATAATAATAATAATAATAAAACTTTATTTCTACAAGTACATGTATACAGGCCTAGCTGACAAGGAAAATAATAGTGGATAACTAGAACCATCAAAACAAGGGATGTCAAGCCAATGATGATCCTCTTTAAGTCACTTGTTCTCTCTAGGCTGCAACACTGTTGTACACTAACCACAACATTAATGGCAGGTGAAACTGCAGATCTGGAGAACGTACAGAGAACCTTCACAGCATATGTAAGTACAGTCAGTTACTTATATTACTGGGAATGCTTGAAGTCCCTCCGACTATACTCATTAGAACGTAGAGGAGAAAGATACAATATAATCTACACCTGTAAGATTATGGAGGGACTGGTTCTAAATCTACACACTGAAATGACTCCTCATGAAGGCATAAGGCAGATGCCAGAAACCTCTAATGAAAAGCAGGAAATGATAAGTATACCAAGAAAGGTCAAGGGAACCAAGGCTCTTCAACACCCTCCATGCATAAGGGAAATTACCCACAAACCCATTAATTGATCAGGTCAGTAACCAGGTGAGTCTAGTACCTGGTCGTGGGGGGGGGGGGCAGTGACCCCCTCTGAAATAACTACATGTAACGTACAAGTAACCCAGGTTAAGCCTACTGATACTGTGCACTTGTAAGATGCTCATATTCATAGGTGTGGGGGGCGTCGAGGGCTCACAATCCAAGTCCCCGGACTCAATCCCGGGCTGGCAAAAACGTCTATTAGCTGGTTTGGCTTGATTATGGGGATCTTAGTAAGCGAAACACTTCTTACTCCCCCTTCTCACATTACCTCTCTCTCTCTCTCTCTACCTCTCCCTTCTCTCTCTCTCTACCTCTCCCTTCTCTCTCTCTCTCTCTCTCTCTCTCTCTCTCTCTCTCTACCTCTCCCTTCTCTCTTTCTCTCCCTCCACATCACTCTCACACACTCTCTTTCTCTCCCTCCCTCTCTCTCCCTCCCTCTCTTTCTCTCTCTCTCCCTCCCTCTCTCTCCCTCTCTCTCTCTCCCTCTTCCAGGGTTATCATAAAATAGAGAAGCGTAGAGACGTGCCAAGAAGTATTATCGACCATGACTGTGGAGGCTTCCATCCTGCTGTGGCAGACACTGCTGCCAGGAGGAGAGGAGGAGGAAGAGGAAGAGGAAGAGGAGGAGGAAGAGGAGGAGGAAGAGGAGGAGGAAGAAGAGGAGGAAGAGGAAGAGGAAGAGGAGGAGGAAGAGGAGGAGGAAGAGGAAGAGGAAGAGGAGGAGGAGGAAGGAGGGAGCAAGAAATGAGGCAGAGAAGGAGGGAGACAGAACAAGAGGAAGGAGGAAGAGAAGAAGGGAGGAATGGAGAGAGAGAGAGGGACAGAGAGAAAAGGGAGGGAAGGAGAAAAGAAGGGAGGAAGCAACTGAGGTAAACAGAATCAATAGAAGGAGTGATGGAGAGAGAGGGAAGGAAAAAAAAAGAACAATTCAGGAAAAGAAGGAAGGGTTGAATGTAGTCAGGGATGGTAGGAGGACCTTCCATCTATCCCCTCCTTCCTAATACCCTCCTTATTCCATCACAGCTCCCTCATCTTCCTCTCCGAGATGGAGAGATCGTTAAGGGAAAAAAACGTTCAGGTTTCTCTCCCTCTCTATAACCTCTTTTTCTTCTTCCCTCTCATTTTCCCCTCAGCATTCTCTCCCTCTCTATACCCTCTTTTTCTTCTTCCCTCTCATTTTCCCCTCAGCATTCTCTCCCTCTCTATACCCTCTTTTTCTTCTTCCCTCTCATTTTCCCTCAGCCTTCTCTCCCTCTCTATACCCTCTTTTCTTCTTCCCTCTCATTTCCTCAGCCTTCTCTCCTCTCTATACCCTCTTTTTCTTCTTCCCTCTCATTTCCCCTCAGCCTTCTCTCCCTCTCTATACCCTCTTTTTCTTCTTCCCTCTCATTTTCCCCTCAGCCTTCTCTCCCTCTCTATACCCTCTTTTTCTTCTTCCCTCTCATTTCCCCTCACCTTTCTATGTATACAACATAGATGCTACAGCTTTGAGTTGTAACCTCTGCTGGGGGAAGGGGAGAGACCTGGGGTTATACACTGGCTGAGCGGAGGATCAAGCCTACACTTCTCTATTAACTAAATGCTCCAAACGGGTTTAGAGCATCGCGCATTTAATGTTAAATGCGCTAGAAACATCGAAGGAGAGTGGAGAAAATTATAATATGAACGTAGATAAGTAAATTTACTGACTGATGTTGTAGTAGCCAGGTTTATTAAGCTTGGTTACAAGTAGAGAGTGCACCAGCGTGTACTGGACACAATACGCACAAAGAAAAGAGGTGAAACTACTAAGTATATTAGAGACCTTGAAGGCAATAGTAGCAGACATCTCTCCGTGGGTTCTGAGAGAAGCAGCGGAAGCCCTGTCAACCACTAGCTAAAATCTTCAACAAGTTGACACCAGGCTGCTGCCGGAGGTGAGGAAGATGTCCTAAGATGTAAGACAAAACACAGACAGGAAGCGTTAAACTACAGACCAGTGTCTACCTGGAGTCTACCTGAAGGGTGTTCCGGGGGTCGATGCCCGTCTTGAAGGCAGCCAAGGGTCTTGAAGGCAGCTAGGAGTCTTGAAGGCAGCCAGGGGTCTTGAAGGCAGCCAGGGGTCTTGAAGGCAGCCAAGGGTCTTGAAGGCAACCAGGGGTCTTGAAGGCAGCTAGGAGTCTTGAAGGCAGCTAGGAGTCTTGAAGGCAGCTAGGGGTCTTGAAGACAGTCAGGGGTCTTAAAGACAGCTAGGGGTCTTGAAGGCAGCCAGGGGTCTTGAAGACAGCCAGGGATCTTGAAGGCAGCCAGGGGTCTTTAAGGCAACCAGGGGTCTTGAAGACAGCCAGGGGTCTTGAAGACAGCCAAGGGTCTTGAAGACAGCCAGGGGTCTTTAAGGCAACCAGGGGTCTTAAAGACAGCCAGGGGTCTTGAAGACAGTCAGGGGTCTTGAAGACAGCCAGGGGTCTTGAAGGCAGACAGGGGTCTTGAAGACAGCCAGGGGTCTTTAAGGCAACCAGGGGTCTTAAAGACAGCCAGGGATCTTGAAGACAGTCAGGGGTCTTGAAGGCAGCCATCGGGCCTGTTGGTAATCTCCCCTATGAATGATGGGAGGCTGGTGAATAGTCTTGAACCCCTTACATTTATTCCCAGTCCCAAAACAAGGAAACTGACATCATTCCTACACTTCCTGAAGTCTTCCTTTGAGTCGGAATGAAATGGAATGAAGATAAATAAAGATAAATGAAGTGGAATTAAGAGGATTGAAGAGGAGTGAAGTGGAATGAAAAGGAATGAAGTAGAATGAAGAGAAATGAAGAGGAATGAAGTGGAATAAAGAGGAATGAAGAGGAATGAAAAGGAATGATGTGGACTGAAGTGGAATGAAGATAAATGAAATGAGGAGGAGTGAAGTGGAATGAAGAGGAGTGAAGTTGAATGAAGACAAATTAAGTGGAATGAAGAGGAATGAGGAATAAGGCAACAATATTCTCCTATCTAGGAATTCCCGTTTGAAGGGAATATCAGTAATTTCTACTCTCCATAAACCTGGAATATTCCAGTCCAATTATGAATTACCAATTAATCGAAATAATAAATTATTAAAAATATTTATTATTATTATTATCATCATCATCTTTTCACTGCCAGGTGTGTTCCACACCAGGTGTGGAACACACCTGGTGTGGAACACACCTGGTGTGGAGAGAGAGAGAGAGAGAGAGAGAGAGAGAGAGAGAGAGAGAGAGAGAGAGAGAGAGAGAGAGAGAGAGAGAGAGAGAGAGAGAGAGAGAGAGAGAGAATTATTTTTTAAAGCAATTAATGACAATTAAAGAAATCCAAAATATTTCTTCTCGTTTTCAAAAATCCAGATGTAAAGCCACATTCAGTGTCTTGCTCTTGATCCAACAAGATGGAACTTACAGTGACGTCACCAAAGATATGAGTGAAATATTGACCTCATTATGACTTGTGTTCAGCGAGTCATTAATCAGACTAAACCTTGACAATCTCAACTAATGCTTCATGAACCACACTCAAAACTGTGTCAACTTTTGTAAAATTCAGACTTAACCTTAACACCCCTGGACTATGAGACAGTGACAACATGTCCATGCACTCTGTCCCAGGTTCAGACTCGTGGAACTCCGTGTTTATCAAGAACTACAAGAACCATTATTACTTACCTCAGATATTCTATGGTGAGGGAGCCCAGACTCGGGGTCGTCCCAGAGTCACTAACAACGACACATATATCCCAGCTCCACAATGATGGCGGCAAAGCATAATCTTTGAGAGTTTTAGAGTAGAAAGATCAACCAACCACTTGGATTCCTAACAGTTGCACAACCCAGGTCAGCATAGGTTTAGAGATGTCGCTCTTGCCTCTCACAACCACTATGACATGGTCTTGGATGGTCACTCCTGCCTTTCACAACCACTGGACCACTATAACATGGTCTTAGATGGTTGCTCCTGCCTCTCACAACTACTGGACTACTATGACATGGTCTTAGATGGTCGCTCCTGCCTCTCACAACCACTGGACCACTATAACATGGTCTTAGATGGTCGCTCCTGCCTCTCACAACTACTGGACCACTATGACATGGTCTTAGATGGTCGCTCCTGCCTCTCACAACTACTGGACCACTATGACATGGTCTTGGATGCACTGGACAACACAGAATGCAGATGTGGTATACACAAACTTTGTGAAAGCCTTCGACAAGTGCGACCATGGTGTAATAGCACACAAAATGCGTGATAAAGGAATAACAAGAAAAGTTGGTAGATGGATCTATTACTTTCTAACAAATGGAAAACAAAGAGTAATAGTAAACAGAGGCGGCTTCAGTGAAAAACTCTGTTCCACAAGGCACAGTACTTGCTCCCATCTTGTTCCTCATCCTCATATCTGACATACAGGGACATAATTCACATTACTGGCTCTTTCCTTGCAGACGATACTAGAATATGTATAAGACTGGCATAAGACTGGGCCACAACAAACAATATGATGTTCAATGAGGAAAAATGTCTAACATGAAGGACTTAGGAGTGATAATGCCAGAGGATCTCACCTTCAAAGACCACAACAATGTCATTATCACAACCTCGAGGAAAATGATAGGATGGATAATGAGGACCTTCAGAACAATGGATGTCAAGCCAATGATGATTCTCTTTAAGTCACGTGTTCTCTGTAGGCTGCAACACTGTTGTACACTAACAGCAACATTCATGGCAGGTGAAATTACAGATCTAGAGAATGTACAGAGAACTTTCACTGCATCTATAAGTTCAGTCAAACAATTACTGAGAACTTTTGAAGTTCCTTGCTTGGCTGTCTTCAAGAAAGGCACTGGACAGGCACCTAAAGTCAGTACCTGACTAACCAGGCTGTGGTTCGTACGTCAGTCTGCGTGCGGCCAGTAGTAACAGCTTGGTTGATCAGACCCTGATCCACCATGAGGCCTGGTCTCAAACCGAGCCGCGGGGGCGTTGACCCCCGAAACCCTCTCCAGGTAAACTGTAGTCCTTGTAACACAGGCGAGAAAGATACATCATAATTTACACCTGGAAAATCCTAGAGGAACTGGTCCCAAATCTACACACAGAAGTCACTGCCTACGAAAGCAAGAAACGCGGCAGACGGTACGAAATACCTCCAAGGTACATGAATACCCTGAGTACACTGAGAGACAACACAATAAGTGTCAGGGGCCCAAGGCTATTAGACAGCCTACCTCCATACATAAAGGGGATTACCAATGGACCTCTAGCTGTCTTCGAGAGGGAACTGAGTAGACTCTTCAAGTCAGTTTGCGCTCACCCAGGCTGTGATTCGTATGTTGGATTGTGCCCAGCTAGAAGTAACAGCCAGGTTGATCAGGCCCTGATTCTCCAGGCCTGGTCTAGGACCGGAAATCTCACTCTCCAAATAGGGAAAGAGAAGTGAGAGAGAGAGAGAAGTAGGGACACACAGGACACACATAAATACAATTATCATACATTAGTGTAACTTACCCACTACAATAACCCAAAAAAAAGTCAGTGACTTATTTACAGTGTGGTCTGTGTAATATCTTATTATTTAAGCCTTAAACGTTAAAATAACTAAGTAACTCAACTGTGTGAAAATCAGTTGCCATAAAAGGAGATAAACTGGGAATAATGTAAACTGAATTAGTTAGGTTATTAAAGAGAGGATCAGATCACAGTAATAGGTGCATCTATGTTAGGTATACAAGAAATCACTCTCCTCCCTTTCTGTAGCTTCATTCATTAGGTACCTTTCTGTAGCTTCATTCATTAGGTACTTTTCTGTAGCTTCATTCATTAGGTACCTTTCTGTAGCTTCATTCATTAGGTACCTTTCTGTAGCTTCATTCATTAGGTACTTTTCTGTAGCTTCATTCATTAGATACCTTTCTGTAGCTTCATTCATTAGATACCTTTCTGTAGCTTCATTCATTAGGTACCTTTCTGTAGCTTCATTCATTAGGTACTTTTCTGTAGCTTCATTCATTAGATACCTTTCTGTAGCTTCATTCATTAGGTACTTTTCTGTAGCTTCATTCATTAGGTACCTTTCTGTAGTTTCATTCATTAAGTACTTTTCTGTAGCTTCATTCATTAGGTACCTTTCTGTAGCTTCATTCATTAGGTACTTTTCTGTAGCTTCATTCATTAGATACCTTTCTGTAGCTTCATTCATTAGGTACTTTTCTGTAGCTTCATTCATTAGGTACCTTTCTGTAGTTTCATTCATTAGGTACTTTTCTGTAGCTTCATTCATTAGGTACCTTTCTGTAGCTTCATTCATTAGGTACCTCTCTGTAGCTTCATTCATTAGGTACCTTTTAGCTCTCTTCCTGAACTGTCTCATGCCAGGAGAGGCTTTGACATGTGCAGGCAGTCCATTCCACTTCTTTATTGCTGTACAGTAAAAGGTGTTTGAAGCCTGGCCACCTACCGTGGTTACTACAATACTACCATACTGGACAAGCACCATACTGACCTAGTATCATACAGACCTAGTATCATATTGACCTAGTACCATACTGACCTAGTACCATACAAACCTAGTACCATATTGACCTAGTACCATATTGACCTAGTACCATACTGAGCTAGTATCATACTGACCTAGTACCATATTGACCTAGTACTAAACTGACCTAGTACCATACTGACCTAGTATTATATTGACCTAGTACCATACTGACCTAGTACCATACAGCCCTAGTATCATATTGACCTAGTATCATACTGACCTAGTACCATACTGGACTAGTACCATACTGACCTAGTACCATAAACACCTAGTACCATACAGACCTAGTATCATATTGACCTAGTACCATATAGATCTAGTACTATACTGACCTAGTACCATACTGACCTAGTATCACACTGACCTAATACCATACTGGACTAGTACCATACTGACCTAGTACCATACTGACCTATTACCATACTGACCCAGTACCATACTGACCTATTACCATACTGACCCAGTACCATACTTACCTATTACCATACTGACCCAGTACCATACTGACCTATTACCATACTGACCCAGTACCATACTGACCTATTACCATACTGACCCAGTACCATACTGACCTATTACCATACTGACCCAGTACCATACTGACCTATTACCATACTGACCCAGTACCATACTGACCTATTACCATACTGACCCAGTACCATACTGACCTAGTACCATACTGACCCAGTACCATACTGACCTAGTACCATACTGACCCAGTACCATACTGACCTAGTACCATACTGACCCAGTACCATACTGACCTAGTACCATACTGACCCAGTACCATACTGACCTAGTACCATACTGACCCAGTACCATACTGACCTAGTACCATACTGACCCAGTACCATACTGACCTAGTACCATACTGACCCAGTACCATACTGACCTAGTACCATACTGACCCAGTACCATACTGACCTAATACTATACTGACCCAGTACCATACTGACCTAGTACCATACTGACCCAGTACCATACTGACCTAGTACTATACTGACCCAGTACCATACTGACCTATTACCATACTGACCTAGTACCATACTGACCTAGTACTATACTGACCCAGTACCATACGGACCTAGTACCATACTGACCTAGTACCATACTGACCTAGTACTATACTGACCCAGTACCATACTGACCTATTACCATACTGACCTAGTACCATACTGACCCAGTACCATACTGACCTATTACCATACTGACCTAGTACCATACTGACCCAGTACCATACTGGCTTTGGTTCCCATCCTTGACAAACTTGACAGCAAGATATTCTGGACACTGTTTGTATTCAATATTATAAAACTAATTTGAGTTCACTTGTTTTACTCTGTCATGAACATTGAACACATCCAGTTGTAATTCATCCTGGCCTACATGCTCTCTTGGTTCATAGGCCTAGGATGAGTCTCACTATATTGTTCTGCGTGATTTGTAGTCTATCTTTCAGATAGAATAATCTATGTAGCAAGAATACATAGCAAGAAGAATCTATATAGCACTGTATAAAAGCTAGACATAGTGTCCTGGGAGCCCCAGTAGGTAGACACTGTGCCCCAGTAGGTAGACACTGTGTCTCAGTAGGTAGACACTGTGTCTCAGTAGCTAGACACTGTGTCTCAGTAGGTAGACACTGTCTCAGTAGGTAGACACTGCGTCTCAGTAGGTAGACACTGTGTCTCAGTAGGTAGACACTGCGTCTCAGTAGGTAGGCACTGTGCCTCAGTAGGTAGACACTGTGCTTCAGTAGGTAGACACTGTGTCTCAGTAGGTAGACACTGTGCTTCAGTAGGTAGACACTGTGTCTCAGTAGGTAGACACTGTGTCTCAGTAGGTAGACACTGTGCTTCAGTAGGTAGACACTGTGTCTCAGTAGGTAGACACTGTGTCTCAGTAGATAGACACTGTGTCTCAGTAGGTATACACTGTCTCAATAGGTAGACACTGTGTCTCAGTACCTAGATACTGTGTATGAAGATACTGAACTAATGGGTTCCCCATTACACTGAAGATAGTGAACTAATGGGTTCCCCATTACACTGATGGCAGTGAACTAATGGGTTCCCCATTACACTGAAGATACTGAACTAATGGGTTCCCCATTACACAGAAGATACTGATGTAATGGGTTCCCCATTACACTGAAGATACTGAACTAATGGGTTCCCCATTACACTGAAGATACTGAACTAATGGGTTCCCCATTACACTGAAGATACTGAATTAATGGGTTCCCCATTACACTGAAGATACTGAATTACTGGGTTCCGCATTACACTGAAGATACTGAAGTAATGGATTCCCCATTACACTGAAGATACTGAACTAATGGGTTCCCCATTACACTGAAGATACTGAACTAATGGGTTCCCATTACACTGAAGATACTGAATTAATGGGTTCCCATTACACTGAAGATACTGAATTACTGGGTTCCGCATTACACTGAAGATACTGAAGTAATGGATTCCCCATTACACTGAAGATACTGAACTAATGGGTTCCCCATTACACTGAAGATACTGAACTAATGGGTTCCCCATTACACTGAAGATACTGAATTACTGGGTTCCGCATTACACTGAAGATACTGAACTAATGGGTTCCCCATTACACTGAAGATACTGAAGTAATGGATTCCCCATTACACTGAAGATACTGAAGTAATGGGTTCCCCATTACACTGAATATACTGAACTAATGGGTTCCCCATTACACTTATGATACTAAACTAATGGGTTCCCCATTACACTGAAGATACTGAACTAATGGGTTCCCCATTACACTGAAGATACTGAACTAATGGGTTCCCCATTACACTGAAGATACTGAACTAATGTGTTCCCCATTACACTGAAGATACTGAAGTAATGGGTCCCCCATTACACTGAAGATACTGAAGTAATGGGTTCCCTATTACACTGAAGATACTGAAGTAATGGGTCCCCCATTACACTGAAGATACTGAAGTAATGGGTTCCCCATTACACTGAAGATACTGAAGTAATGGGTCCCCCATTACACTGAAGATACTGAAGTAATGGGTTCCCTATTACACTGAAGATACTGAAGTAATGGGTCCCCCATTACACTGAAGATACTGAAGTAATGGGTTCCCCATTACACTGAAGATACTGAAGTAATGGGTCCCCCATTACACTGAAGATACTGAACTAATGGGTCCCCCATTACACTGAAGATACTGAAGTAATGGGTTCTCCATTACAATAGACATTAAAATTATTTATTTTATCAGATTATTTTTCGTGTCAAAGAGAATATCTTCCGTTTTCCTGTGTAACGATACTTGTCTACTAACCATTTGCTGCAGGAATATTTCTAGTGATAGTACACTATCTATATCCTGAGACTATCAGAGCACTGCTAGTCTGTACACGACAGAAAATTAAACTTGGCTGTGATGGTCATGTCATTTACATAACTTAAAAATTGAGAAGGACACAGAATACTACCTTGGGGGAGACCTCATGGGCCGTACCCAGGATGCGACCCATGACATTGGCCTAACATCTAGGTACCTACTTACTGGAAGGTGAACAGGGGCAGCAGGTGTAATTTATCGTGGACTAACCTTATTAGATCTAACCTAACCTAGACTAGCCTACCTAACCTAACCTAACCTGGCCTAGCCTAACCCTTACCTGACCTAACCTACCCTAACCTATCCTGATCTAACATAGCCTAACCTACCTAACCTAACCTAACCTGACCTAGCCTTAGCCTAGCCTAACCTAACATGATGTAACCTAACCCAACCTGACCTGACCTAGCCTAACCTAACCTGATCTAACCTAACCTAACCCAACCTGAACTGACCTAGCCTAACCTAACCTGATCTAGCCTAACCTAACCTGACCTAAGCTAACCTAACCCAACCTGATCTAACCTAACCTAACCCAACCTGAACTAGCCTAACCTAACCTGATCTAACCTAACCTAACCCAACCTGGCCTAGCCTAGTCTAACGTCACCTAACCTAGCCTGACCTAGCCTTACCTAACCTGACCTAACCTAACCAGACCTAACCTACCCTAACCTGACCTAACCTAAAAGAAAAAATACATGCTTAATCAAAGCCGAATTTCTCTCTCTCTCTCTCTCTCTCTCTCTCTCTCTCTCTCTCTCTCTCTCTCTCTCTCTCTCTCTTTTTTCCCCTCTCTGTCTCTCTCTTCTCTTCTCCGTGTCGTTGGGTTTCCAATATTTTGCGCCTATCCCTCGTCCCCAACCTCTTTCATCCTTTGAGGCTAGTGATCCAGAAGTTATTTCCTCTCTTATCTCTCTCTCTCTCTCTCTCTCTCTCTCTCTCTCTCTCTCTCTCTCTCTCTCTCTCTCCCGAGGCCAGAAAAGTTGGCATTGAAGCAGTCCAGGTGTAGCTCAGAGAGGGACTGAAAAAGACTTTTCTGACAGTTCTCTTAGTTGTCAAGGTCTTTCTGACAGTCCTGTTGGCTGACAAGGTCTTTTCTGACAGTCCTCTTGGCTGACAAGGTCTTTCTGACAGTCCTCTTGGCTGACAAGGTGTTTTCTGACAATTCTATTGTCTGACATGGTCTTTCTGACAGTCCTCTTCCCTTTCATAACCGAAAGGAACCGAGTTCGATTCCCAAAAGAGCAAAACGTTTGGGCTAGTCACCTTACACCTGCTGTCACGGTTCACCTAGCAGTAAGTAGGTACCTGGGTGTTAGTCACCATGCACCTGCTGTCACGGTTCACCTAGCAGTAAGAATGAAATCCAGGAAGAATCCAATCCTGGAAGAGTCCAATCCAGGAAGAATCCAATCCTGGAAGAATCCAATCCTGGAAGAATCCAATCCTGGAAGAATCCAATCCAGGAAGAATCCAATCCTGGAAGAATCCAATCCTGGAAGAATCCAATCCAGGAAGAATCCAATCCAGGAAGAATCCAATCCAGGAAGAATCCAATCCTGGAAGAATCCAATCCTGGAAGAATCCAATCCTGGAAGAATCCAATCCAGGAAGAATCCAATCCTGGAAGAATCCAATCCTGGAAGAATCCAATCCTGGAAGAATCCAATCCTGGAAGAATCCAATCCTGGAAGAATCCAATCCTGGAAGAATCCAATCCTGGAAGAATCCAATCCAGGAAGAATCCAATCCTGGAAGAATCCAATCCTGGAAGAATCCAATCCAGGAAGAATCCAATCCAGGAAGAATCCAATCCAGGAAGAATCCAATCCTGGAAGAATCCAATCCTGGAAGAATCCAATCCTGGAAGAATCCAATCCTGGAAGAATCCAATCCAGGAAGAATCCAATCCTGGAAGAATCCAATCCTGGAAGAATCCAATCCTGGAAGAATCCAATCCTGGAAGAATCCAATCCTGGAAGAATCCAATCCTGGAAGAATCCAATCCTGGAAGAATCCAATCCTGGAAGAATCCAATCCTGGAAGAATCCAATCCTGGAAGAATCCAATCCTGGAAGAATCCAATCCTGGAAGAATCCAATCCTGGAAGAATCCAATCCAAGAAGAATCCAATCCAAGAAGAATCCAATCCAAGAAGAATCCGATCCAAGAAGAATCCAATCCGGGAAGAATCCAATCCAAGAAGAATCCAATTCAAGAAGAATCCAATCCGGGAAGAATCCAATCCGGGAAGAATCCAATCCAAGAAGAATCCAATCCAAAAATCCAATCCAAGAAGAATCCAATAAAAGTCTTGAATTACACGAACGGTCCCAGATTTTTTTTTGTAACTTAATTTTTGGGGGATTTGTGGGCAAATTAAATTTTTTATATATAGCAATATTTTTTTTTATTTAGTTTCGTGTCAAATGTAAATAAAAATCTTAACGTGGGATGAAAAAAATTGATCACATTTGAAATAGACAAATATTTTCGTAGAAGTGTTACGGCGGATCAGGGACTGATCAAACAGGTTGTTACTGCTGGACACACGTAATCCAACGTAGGAAACAGCCTGGCTGGTCAGGTACTGACTTTATGTGTCTGTCTAGCTCCGTCTTGAAGACAACCAGGGGGTCTTGAAGATAGCCAGGGGTCTTGAAGACAACCAGGGGTCTTGAAGACAACCAGGGGTCTTGAAGACAACCAGGGGTCTTGAAGATAGCCAGGGGTCTTGAAGACAACCAGGGGTCTTGAAGACAGCCAGGGGGATTTTGAAGATAGCAAGGGGTCTTGAAGACAGCCAGGGATCTTGAAGACAACCAGGGGCCTTGAAGACAGCCAGGGGGATCTTGAAGATAGCCAGAGGTCTTGAAGACAACCAGGGGGCTTGAAGCCTAACAGGGGGATCTTGAAGACAGCCAGGGGGATTTTGAAGATAGCAAGGGGTCTTGAAGACAGCCAGGGATCTTGAAGACAACCAGGGGCCTTGAAGACAGCCAGGGGGATCTTGAAGATAGCCAGAGGTCTTGAAGACAACCAGGGGGCTTGAAGCCTAACAGGGGGATCTTGAAGACAGCCAGGGGGATCTTGAAGACAGCCAGGGGTCTTGACAAACAGGAGTCTTGAAGACAGGTAAGGGGTCTTGAAGACAGCTAGACGGTTTTGAAGACAGCCAAGGAGGTTCTAAAGACAGCTAGGGGGTTTTAAGACACCTAGGGGGTTTTGAAGACAGCTAGGGGGTTTTGAAGACAGCTAGGGGGTTTTGAAGACAGCGAGGGAGTCTTGAAGAAAATCAGGGGTCTTGAAGACAGCCAGGGGTCTAGAAGACAGTTAGGAGTCTAGTGGTAATCCTCCTTATGTATGCTAGGAGGCAGCTGAACAGTCTTGGGCCCCTAACACTTACAGTGTTTTCTCTTAGTATATTCATGGTATTCCTGCTATTCATAGGAGAAATGTTGCAATGTCTGTCAGAACTTTCGTAGGCAGTGATTTCTGTGAATAGATTTGGGAACAGTTCCTCTAGGATTTTCCAGGTGTAAATTATGATTTTACTTTCTCGCCTGTGTTACAAGGAGTACAGTCAAGAAAATTCAAAAGTTCTCAGTAATTAAGTTGCTCGACTGAACTTATAAATGCAGTGAAAGTTCTCTGTACATTCTCCAGATCTGCAATTTCACCTGCCATGAATGTTGCTGTTGGTGTACAACAGCGTTGCAGCCTAGAGAGAACACGTGACTTTAGAGGCTCAGATGCTAGCCTGGTGTTTGTAAACATTAAAAAGACTCGTTTTAAGTGGCCTAGGAGGCTCAGACGCTAGCTTGGAGTTTGTAAACATTAAAAAGACTCGTTTTAAGAGGCTTAAGGCTCAGACGCAAGCCTGGTGTTTGTAAATCTTAAGGTTAAAAAGACTCGTTTTAAGAGGCTTGAGAAGCTCAGACACTAACCTGGTGTTTGTAAACATTAAAAAGACTTGTTTTAAGAGGCTTGGGAAGTTCAGACGCTAGCCTGGTGTTTGTAAACATTAAAAAGACTCATGATTGGCTTGGCATCTCTAATACTGAAGGTTTTCATTATCTATCCTATCCATTAAGCTTACGTTCTATTGACAAGATATAACGACAAATGATGAAGTAGCACACTCTTCATTAGCAGTTCTTCATGATGCCTGTAGTTCATGTGTTATGTGGCGTCCAACAGCACTAGACTGTTGTTGTGGCCTGGTACAGAGCACTACACACTGTTGCTCACGACTCACGAAATCGTAATAACATGATTGTAAACAAACCATACAACGGGAGGGGACTGAACTCGTGGCGAGTGAGTCGTGAAACTCCAGGCCAGTGCGTAAGCCACTGGGCCAGCTGGCTACAATAAGATTCATCTAACTAGGTACATTTATACACCATTAGAGAGGTTAGCACAGGCACCACTGTGACCACAAATGCATTGTAGCCAGCTGGCCCAATGGCTTACGCACTGGCCTGGAGTTTTATGATTCACTCGCCATGAATTCAATCCCCACCCGTGGTATGGACTGTTGTTCACACTAACAACTCACATAAGTGCTCATTGTAAAATCTTGTGACTGTAAACATCCTGGCTGAGTGGTAGAGTGTCGATCCTGCTACATGGCAGAACCAGGGTTCGAGACCCATCAGTTTATCTTGATTCACAGACTGTACAGGTCGCTCTCCATCACAGGTCATAACCTAAAAGGCAAACGAGTAAAAATTTCTACCTTAATGCAGTAAACAAATATACGTATAATTACAACACTCAAACACACACACACACACACACACACACACACACACACACACACACACACACACACACACACACACACACACACACACACACACACACACACACACACACACACGTGTGTAGGAACTTTAAACACTTAATTCTGAGAGTTTCTGAGTGAAAAAGAGAACACACTGTTAAGAATACACTTAGATATATGTTGTACAAGAATGGTATACAATACCGACAAGATGAAATTAAAACACATGTGTTCAGCACCGTTGGTGTAGAGATTCTGAAGACCAGGTAAGAAGGCTTGACCTTAAATAGGCGTCAGCTGATAGGGACGGGTAGCAGACGAGGTCATAGTCACTGGTAGGCGGGATTTCCCAGTGGAAGTAGGTCATACTACTACTACCCATCTCTTTGGGTATGACCTACTTCCACTGGGGAATCCCGCCTACCAGTGACTATGACCTCGTCTGCTACCCGTCCCTATCAGCTGACGCCTATTTAAGGTCAAGCCTTCTTACCTGGTCTTCAGAATCTTTACACCAACGGTGCTGAACCCACCAACTCCAAGGCTGAGGGACTGATTACCTCATCTTTTGTATATAGTTCTACTGTCTTCAAATTATGTACTAGACTTTTGTATTGATAAAGCCACTGGAGGGCGAAACGTCTACTATAAAGATACCCAGATGTTGCACATGTGTCTTAATTTCAACTTAAATGTATATTGTGAGCCAGCTAGAGGAATGAGAGGGTCTAGTGATCTAATGTTCCACTCACAATACTGTGACTGTAACAGTTCACTACTAACCCACAATACCATGCCTGGAACAATTCATGCAACACAATACCATGGCTGGAACAATTCATGACAACACAATACCATGGCTTGAACAATTTATAATACACAATACCATAGCTGGAACAATTTATGATACACAATACCATAGCTGGAACAATTTATGATACACAATACCATAGCTGGAACAATTTATGACACAATACATTGGCTGGAACAATTCATTCCATGGCTGGAACAATTCACATTGTCTTAATATATGGTAATGTTAGCAAGTGGACTTTGGAGAACTGTGTTTACCATCTTCATTGTTTGTTTAATAAAGGTGAGTGATTTGTAGTGGTGGTGGTAGTAGTAGTAGTGGTAGTGGTAGTGGTGGTGGTGGTGGTGGTAGTGGTGATATTGGTGGTGGTGGTGGTAGTTGTGGTGGTAGTTGTGGTAGTGGTGGTGGTGGAGGGTTGGTAGTGGTATTGGTGGTAGGTGGTGGTGGTATTGGTGGTAGTGGGTGGTGGTGGTATTGGTGGTAGTGGTGGTGATATTGGTGGTAGTAGTAGTGGTAGTGGTGATAGTGGTAGTGGTGGTGGTTGGGGTGGTAGTGGTGGTTGTAGTGGGGGTAGTGGTGATATTGGTGGTAGTGGTGGTAATGGTGGTGGTGCTTCTTTTGCTGTAGCTACTGCTACCACTGTTGCTGTTGCTAGTGTTGCTGCTACTGTTGCTGTTACTGCTGCTGTTGCTACTGCTGCTGCTACTGCTGCTGTTGCTACTGCTGCTACTGCTTCGCTGCTCTGCTCCCTACTGCGCTGCGCCTGCTCGCTGCTGCTGGTACTGCTGCTGCTTGCTGCTACCGCTGCTGTTGCACTGCTGCTGCACTGCTCCCTGCTGCTCTCTACTGCCGCTGTTGCCGCTACTGTTGCGCTGTTGCCTGCCGTACCGTTGCCGCTCTGCTGCCGCTACTGATCTGCTGCTACCGCGCTGTTGCTGCTACTGCTGCTGTTGCTGCTACTGTTGCGCTGTTGCTGCCCACTGTTGCTGCTACGCTGCTGCACTGATGCTGCTGCACGCTGCTGTTGCTGCCACTGCTGCTGTTGCGCTCTGTTGCTGCTGTTGCGCGCGCTACTGTTGCTGCTACTGCGCTACGATGCTGCTGCTTACGCTGCTGCTGCTACTGCTGCGTTGCTGCTGCTGCGCGCTGCTGCCTGCTGCTCGCCGCGCTGCTCGCTGTTGCTACCGCCTGCTGCTGCTGCTGCCAGCGCTACGCTGCTGTGCTGCTGCCTGCTGCCGTCGCTACGCTCCGCGCACGCTGCTGCTGCTGCTGCTGCTGTTGTCTAGTGCTACGCGCTGCTGCCTAGTGCTGCTCGCTGCTGATGATGATGATGCTAGTGCTAGTGCTACTAGCTGCGCTGCTGCTGCTGCTCTACTGCTGCTGCTGCGCTGTTGCTGCTGCTGCGTTGCTAGTGCACTGCTGCGCTGCCTGCTAGTGCCGCTGCTGCTGATGATGATGATGATGCTAGTGCACTGCTGCTAGTGCTCGCTGCCGCTGCTGCTGCTGATGCTGATGATGATGATGATGCTGAGTGCTACTGCGTGTAGCTGCTGCTGCTGCTGCTGCTGGTGCTACTGCTGCTGCTGCTGCTGCTAGTGCTGCTGCTGCTGCTGATGATGATGATGCTAGTGCTACTGCTGCTAGTGCTGCTGCTGCTGCTGCTGCTGCTAGTGCTGCTGCTGCTGCTGCTGCTGATGATGATGATGCTAGTGCTATTGCTGCTAGTGCTGCTGCTACTGCTGCTGCTGCTGCTGCTAGTGCTACTGCTGCTAGTGCTGCTCATGAAGCTGTTATTGTTTTAATAATCTTGACACCTTCTGCTGTTCTCGTTGCTGTTCTTCGATGTCATTGCTGCTGTTGCTGCCCATCACAGCTGCTGACGATCTTGGGGCAGCAGCAGCAACAGCTGTTGTTGCATTTGCATTTTATTGTTCCTCCATATGGTGTCTCCTCTACACTGTTGCTGTTGTTGCTGCTACTATTGTTGCTGTTGTTGGTACTGCTACTGTTGATGTTGCTGCTATTGCTCCTGTTACTATTATTGCTGTTGCTGCTACTATTGTTGCTGTTGTTGGTACTGCTACTGTTGATGTTGCTGCTATTGCTACTGTTACTATTATTGCTGTTGCTGCTACTGTTTCTGTTGCCGCTGCTGCTACTGCTGCTGCTATTGTTGTTGTTGCTGCTATTGTTGCTGTTGTTGTACCTGGCTGTATAAGGACTGTTGTTCCTGTCATTACAGCACAACATCACGGTCAGTAATCAAGAAACTGGGAAATAAAATATACAAAAAAAAATGTCAGCCTTTAGGCCTACCTGTATTCCCATCACCAATCATACGTACAGTTATATACACCGTGTATAGAGATAGTATACGCTGTGTGAGAGCTCTTTACACTTTTATACACTCAAAGTACAGGCTCTAGTGCTGTGGTAAGCAGCACAAGGCGCGCCACGGTGAGGTAGTTTACCCTGGGGCCCACCTCCTCACCATGCTGGTATAAACGAGTAGTTAC